>VZRU01017561.1:26852-47770 GCA_013398155.1 Pedionomus torquatus | reverse complement strand
GGGGGGGAGGCGGGGTGGGTACTGGTTGTTTTTAGTTATACTTTCACAGAATGACTAGAGAAGCTGTGATATGGTGTGAAAAATGTGTGCCCCAATTTCTGAAACATGAAAATGAAGCATGAGAGAAGCTGAATAGTTCCTTCTCAAAGCTTACATGAAACCAATTCACCCTATTTAGGCATTATCTGGCGATTCCCTAAAAAATATGTAGATGCGACTAGTACAATTGCGGAGTGGGATTCTTCATCATAGCCTCAACAGCGTGGCACAGAGACAAGTGAGGTAAATGAAGCAAATGCCCCACTTGTTTCTCATCCCCACTTGTTATATATATGTCTTATATATATATTGTCTTCTATATATAGACTATATATTTAGTAATAGGCATGAAGTAATTATGCATAGAGTTACACAATATGGCAGATACTTTATGCAGCTGTTACCATATTAAACACAGAATTTTCTTTTCCATCCATTGTCTTTTCAAAAGAGAGGCAGAAGATATTCCTGGTCCAAAGACATTCAGCCACAATTTGTACAGGTGGGTTTGAACAAGGTGGGGGCGGTGGGAGAAGGGGGAAGAAAGGGATTTAAGGCCAAAGATTTTGCTATTTATTCACACACCTTTATGGCTTCCTGATATGTAGCAAGTTCCCACAAAGGATATGGCAAATACCAAAACATGAGCACTGGTCAAAAGCAGAGCTGTCAACTGCTCTGGAAAGCTTCAATAACTTTTGGTCTTGGTTGAATATAGTTCAGTAGTATAAATTCTGTTGGGTATTTTCAGGCAGCACTAGTATGGACAAAGTGTTTTAGGAAGGTCTTTTTCTTGACCGGGATCTACTGTGTAACTCCAGGAGCATTGTTAATTGCTAGGAAACAACTGGCAACCTCAGACTCTCAATACATTTCAGACATTTAGGTAGATACCCCAATCAAATCAACACATTCACATATACCCACACACTTGTTTTGCTCATATACAGGTTTTAGAATCAAGAAAAGGTTAGCTGCCAATTAGGAATAAGCAGTTGCACTTCCCTATGGAGAATCAGTATCTTCCCTGGTGACCTTACCTGCACCAGCCTTTCCTTTTCCTCAAGGAACGGGATCACCTTCATGTACCACCCCAGATTAGACCAAACATAACATACAGTTATGAAACAAATGCTTTCAGCAGGGCTTACAGAAAAGTTATGTTTACAGATTTACAGAGTAGCTTCATTGGAAAATCAATGAAGTTGAGCATGATTTACACCAGCCTACCCAGAAGGAAAGCTTAATTTTTTACATTTGTACAGCGATAAAAAGTGCATATACAAAATCCTTTAAATACCTACAGAACCAATTAGCTTCACAAGTGCAAATAAGAATTTCCTCCAACAGCCAAACTAATCATGTAATCAAGGGAATTAACTCAGCAAATAAATGAAAAGTAGCCAGACCACCAGTCTCCCTGTAAACTTGACAAAAAAAAATACATTAAACTGGGTTTAACTATTTGGATACAAAGTATTTTAAAATGCCTTTTCTGAAAAAAAGAAAATCCCAGCCCTTATTTAAAAAAGGAGTTCCTTGCTTTTGCTATAAATACACGTAGCAACAGATTGAATGACTGTTGCTTTCATTTACAGACATCCTGTATTTCTGTACAGGCCATTGGCTGTAACAAGACTCAACATGGAATAATGCAGCTTTCAACGGGATGGCAGCTTGTTCGCATGGCTCTTAAACAAGACTTAGTGCAGAAGCTGTGCTTGGTCTGTGTCTTTGACTTGATGGGAATATAATTCATGACTGAGTAACAAAGATGACTATTTGATTGCATATATGGTGACGGTCACACCCAGCACAAATTGCACTCATGTCAAGGTTTCTCCATCATGAGTAGTGGGTTATTCTCCTTGTTTGCCTCAATTTCATTGCTGCTGAAAGTTAAGACTTTTAGAGACTACATAACTACTGTACATCTCTACAGCAGAATCATTTCTAACACGCATCAGGAAAACACTTGCATTAACAGATAACTGATCCCCCGCCAAAGTCTTTAAATGTGAATTACAAATTCAGTGAAGTTTCAGTTCTTCTGAAGAAAATTTTATTCTGACTTCGAAAGCATTCAAAATGTTTCAGCTTCAAGCTCATAAAAAAGATTTTAAAAATAAAATGAAGGGGTTTATTATCTATTCAAGATATTATTCCTATTTGATGGTAATACATGGTTTCCCATTTTTATTGAGGGAGCTATTTCCACTTTTAAGGAAAGGGATTTTATTTTATATTCACAAGCAGCAGGGGTGTCAAAAAAAAGGACATGGAAGTATGAAAAAAAATAATCAAGTATTCAAGCTTTTAAAATGAAAATTCACAACAGTTTAATTTAATTAACTTCAAAGCGATTTAAGGCAGCCTCGCTCTACCTTTGGTTTTAAGACAGGGCTGCCGTATGAACCACTTCACATCGGTCAGAACACCATCTATATCTGTTCCTAAAAAAGTCTTCAGCGTGGGTTTAAAGAACCTGGAAGCCTCTATATTTTGACTCATCTGCAATTTGCCTAAGGAAACATTTGTACACGCCAGATTTTCAGAAAGCGAAGTTCAAGAGAGCTCTTAGCGTAAGGCAGGAAGGCGATCACAGGAGCAGCTTCTACTACAGGGACTGCAAAGAGCAGCCACTAGAGGGAAACAACCACATTTGCTAAAGCTGCTGCTCAGACAACTTTATGTAAGTAGAAAGGAATCACAATAGTCAGAAGTGTTTCTTTCCAGAGTTACATCAGCTGATGTATTTTGGGCTGAAGGTGACCACACCTCAGTCGTGAATAAAGAAACTCTAGAACGTCAACCCAGATTCACCCTCTTAACAGCAAATATTTGTTCATTTCAGGTATATTCATTTAATGGATGCAGTTTGCTGCCAAAGAAATGAGTCTATAGCTCAATAAACACACAGAACCTCACAAAGTTTTACCATAGGACAGAATTTTAAATTAACTATTCCAGCAACAATTATGCAAAGACTTTTGCATGCCACAACAGTAATAAGGAGGCAAAAATATCCTATTTTAAGGCAGCTTTACATTTTATTAGCTTTCCAGTGACACAGGGAAGCTAATCAAAGCAGGATGCAGGCATAACAAAGCCAGAGATTTAGTTCTTCTCTTTATTTCTGGGCAGATATAATAGTACGGGTACCAAAACCACAGCTTCTCGCTATTCCCATTGACGTACCTTACTTGAAATATAGATGGACTACGTTACCTACAGCAAGACAAGTGGAGTTTCTCCTCCTGTTTAGTTGCATGTCATGTCATCCCACTCCCCCACACTCCCCCCAAATGCTACAAAAAAAGTGGATTAATCATAATGAAAGTAAGAAAAAGATGCTGGAGATAAGGCTCAAAAAATGGACCAAGCTGTGTCATGCAGGTATTCATATAATGATAATGAAATAATTTGACTGCAGCTACTCCTCATCTAAGGCCGAAAAGAAAAAGATCAGAAAGCAAGACAAATCAGCTGAGATGAGACAATACAGTTCCTCACAGCAATGGCACGTATATCTCTTTCAGGAAAGGATCAGGGCCCACTTTCTAACAGGTTAGCACCTTTTCTCCCTCTTCCAGAACACAGAAAATGGCAAAGAAAGGGACTCCTTTTCCTCAAGACACCTTTTAGAGTTGAAGAGACAGTTGAGTTGGAAGAACAATCTGGAGAATAAACTACAGGAATAATAAGAGAACAAGATCTTTAAATCTTCAGCCCCAAATACTGAATTAAAAAAAAAAAAAAACACACACAAAAAAACCCACAAAACAAAACAACCACTACCCACCACCACCAAACTGTTGTTTAGGACACACTGCATGGTCCTCATTAACAGCACAGTATAAGAACAGAAGACAGTTCTGCTTCTAGGGCTGCTTTATTCAGTTACCAGGGGCAAAGACCAGCAGCATCACAGTAAACCTGAATTTCTTTCTCATTTAAGGTACCTTTCCCTGGGGCTCCTGAGTGCCTGAGGTGTTACAAATGCACACAGAGTTATCTCCATGGTTGCCAGGACTATTACATGAACTAGCTTCAACCTCCCTCTAAGAGCATAACAGTCAGCATCACCGAAATTATGTCCAACCACGATTACAAAACCGGCAGGATTCAAGCCTTCTGCAGGGGGTATAAAACACTGCACACGCTCTTGAGGTTTAGTTCTCTTTTTGCAATGCTACCTCCATTCTGAAGTTTGGCACTTTTTTCTTTTTTTTTTTTTTTTGNTTTTTTTTTTTTTTTTTTTTTTTTGACCTATGGTGCCAGCTAAGTAGTTTTTTTTAATCTCCACTGTCCATTAGCCAGTATTTGCAAGTCTACCGAGAACCCCATGTGTACTAGAACATCATATGGAGATAAATCATACGGTTAACAAATATAAACAGAACCAAAATTTGCAAGTGGAGACTTGTGTTTTCAGATGTTACTGGTAAATTGTGTGTGCATAACTGGCAATGCACGTTGACCCCCTTTGCCTGAACTGAGAAATTCTGGTGAGCAGAGCAGTAAGTGGTACATGCAAGAGTGTCTTTACTTTGCTTAACAGGCTACTGAGGAACCTTGCTGAACTTCATGAGGTTCACATAGCCCCAACCCCTCAAGCCTGTCCAGGTCCCTGTGGATGGTGTCCCTTCCCTCCAGCAACAACTTCTCCACCAATGACACCTTGGTGTCATCAACAAATTTGCTGAGGGTGCACTCGGTCCCACTGTCCATGTCACTGACAAAGATGTTAAACAGCACCAGTCCCAACACCAATCCCTGAGGAACAGCACTCATCACTGGTCGTGACCTGGGCATTGAGCTGTGGACCACAACTCTTTGAGTGAGGCCATCCAGCCAATTCCTTATCCACTAAGTGGTCCATCCATCAAATCCAGGTCTAACTTAGAGACAAGGATGTGATGTGGAACAGCGTCAAATGCTTTTTACAGACAACACCAATCTCCAGCCTACTGGTGGCACACACTGGTTCCTTTTATCTGAACCGAGAAACCCAGATGGGAAGGATGACAAGTAGTGCATAGACCTGCATCAAAGAGTCCTTATTTAGCTTAAGGAGCTAGCAAGGAAGGATCACATGCTTCTGGAAAGCTGGGGGATCAGCAGTGCAGAGTGAAGAATAGTTGAGGATTTACAGATAAAGATGTCATCTGAGGCAAATATTGAGAACTCCTTTGAAATTCAGATTTAAAAGTCACAGCTTTCATGTAAGCTAAGGAGCATGTAAAGGAAAAAATGCCCTGGGAGAAGGAAGGGAGAGAATGATAAAGCTAAGCACATGTGGCTTTAAACATATCCACACCTCTCTGCCCCCAGAGCTTCCAGTGACAAACAGCATCTATTATCCAAACTGATGCCATCCTTCTTCTCAAACATACCTCCTGAGTCACTTAGTTTCATACAAACCCTGTATGTTTCATGCAACATCCAGGTGTAGTTCTAGTATCAATACAGTTCGATAGGATTGCACCAGAGAATTAGAACAGACACAGACCAGGAGAAAGAAAAAAAAAAAAAAAAAGACAGACAGCAGATCTCTCCCCACTGGGAAGTGGACTTATTCCCAGAAAGGGAGCACTAGCATTTGGGAGGGTTTCCTTTTCTTGCCCAACACAGAGAAGTTAATGGTCGCTTTAAAAAGACTATAACTCTGACAGCAGCGTCAGAGCACAAATAATGAATCAGGCACAGAGAAGGAAAACAGTGACTTTATAGCCTATACTTGTTCATCAGCCATCTCGGTTACAAGGGTTATCAATTCTTATGCACCGCACTTAAAGTAGTAGTAGTAGCCAGAACTGTAATGCTTCTAAGAAAAAAATATGTAGTTGTATTAGGATTACATATTAGTTCACGCTGTTCCAGAGACATTTAAGCAATAAGGTTGTTTGAGTATCAAGCAATAGTATATGCTGGCCTCTGGCTAAGTTGTAAAAGCAGTAGAATGTTATTAATGGCATGAGCTGGTCACAAATCTCTCCAGCAGTTTCATTTCCTGTTGAAAGCTTAGTGACAAGCACACTTTGTTTTCCATTGCAAGTTGGGAAAGACATCCTTTTGCTCTGAGAAAACGTTACTTCTGTGTTGCCTTTTAGAAGGCACACACACAAAATCAACATAAAAGCCCCACAGCCTCTTTATTTCCTTCTCCAGTTGTCTGTTAGGAAAGGAGACAGTGGTTGTTCCAGAGATGGGTAAGGTTACACACCCCTCTCTCCCTCTGTGCCTTTCCCCATGATGTCTTAATTTCTAGCCAGGGAACAGCTGGTGTGCTGCAGTGTTGAGCAAACCAGTATTTCTCTCTAATTTCTATCATTCAAAAGAGCCCTGTGAGAATTAATCCATGCCTGTTTAGAAAGCATTCAGATCCTACACTGAAAAAAATGTTGTATCACCACTAACATTAACAAAGTCCGTATCATAAGCAAATACATTATTTAAAAACTATCACAGCAGCAGAATACTTACACATTCTCTCTAAAAATGTGGATGTATAGATTCCAGAATCAGCACAAGGTAAACACCACAGTAACTAGAACAGATCATCCAGATCTTCATGTCAACCAGTTGAGGAAAATGGATTCCCAAGACAGAAGCAGAGTGCTAACACGGGCCACGATACAGATAATCGAGATTTCAAAGGCCACAAGGACTACTGTAAAAAAGGGGGTTTGGTTAGGGGATGTTCAGTTTTCTGTTTTGTTTTTAAATGAAAAAGGGTAAGACACCTCAAAATTTTTCATTAAGATTTGCAATCCCATTGCAGAATTAGTCAGGAAAAACAAATGTCATCACTTAGCTCATCATATCCCTAAGAATATTAATTATGTAAGGAAAGTAAAGGTTTGACTGATTATTCAAGCAATAGCCAAGGCTAGAGGATGAGGATTAGACTTCAGAAGACTCCTGATCCCAAATCTTGAAAGTAATGGCTCTTCAAAATTCAGGTTTTTATAGAAATAAATACTTTCATCTGCAAGTGTCATATAAGTCTGATCTCACTAGGATATGCTCACATAAAGCACCACGTAATACTCAGCAATACTACAGGTTAAGTTTATGGTGGTATTTTTTTTCCGTGTGTGTGTATGCTTTTTGTCGTTGTTTATTTTAATCTGTACTGGTAATAAACACTTTAGATACTGGTTCCTAATCTATTCCTTCTCACTGATTTGTGAGCTTGTATCAAGTACAGCATTTCCAGTCAGCAGACTGCAAAGGAGCTGCATGGCTGGCACAAACAGAGATCCAAGAAATTTTCTCCAGTCAGCAGCCTGGTGTTTATCACTAAACAGTTAAAGGAATATTTAACATGGCAGAATGCTTAGAAGAATAGTAATCTACGTGCTTAAGATCGGCATGCTCTTCTTACAGCTTGAGTCTAAATCTCTCCCATTTCCCTACTGGTGACATAGGCTAACCAAACACTTTCGTGTCTAGAGAACAGTACTGGTTTTGACATCTTCCGTGCCACCCATCTAACCCATACCAAAAGGTCAAAAGAAGAAAGAAGATAAAGAGAAGACTGAAACCAAGCCTATGCAGTTCCTCTTTAAACAACAACCAACCCTAGAAAGGCAAGAGTCCCAGCCCTGTGCCTTCTGAGCACTTCATGTGTTACCATTTAAACTCTCACACACTGTCCCTGTTACTTGTTACTGCCAAGGTCTAACCGACAGACTCTCCGTCACGCACTGCAGCAGTGCCCGCACTGCGGTGGGCAGCCCCACCGGCCTCTGACCCCACGCTGCCGCAGCCTCCCCATGGGCAGCCCGATACTATCCTTCTCTTTGGCTCTAACAAAGCCCTGGGTTCTCCATCTCTCTCTCTCTCAGGGGTTTTTGGATTTGTTGTGGGTTTTTTTTGGGAAGAGAAAGAAATAGGTTAAATTCTGACCCTTTTTCACTGCCAAGATTAATTAATAGCATCTCAAATTGATAGCATAGTCTGCATCAAGTCAATTGCAGCTTGATTTTCAGAGGTGTTGAATAGGAATTATAACGCACATCACTCTGGAAAAAAACGGACAGAAAAGTACATAAATTCAGTTTCAATAAATGACAGAGTGCTACTCTATTTCCTCTCCAATTTTATAGGAAACAAAATGTTTATAAATGTGTCATCTTTCATTCATTCCCAGGTCCCGTTTTAAAGTTGCTAAAAATTTGCATAATGCAAAGGAAGCTTAATATCAAATAGGTAAATGAAATTTTACCTATAAACCAAGCCATTTGTACCAGCCTGCAGGCAACTGGGTCACTTTCAATATCATCTAACAGCAGTAGAAATTCCAAGCAGGTAAAGAGGAAAAAAAAAGTGTCAAGTATTACTGTGATGAGATAGAATTAAATGATTTCTAATTTCTCATTCAACATCACTAGCATCACAAAGCAAAACAGCTTCTAGTTTTATACCAATGCTGTCTTTTAATGATGTGTCAAATGCAGGAACATGGTTTCACGCAAAGAACAATAAAAAGACTATTTGTATCAGAACACCAATCTAGGACAGCCATCTGGATCAGCAAATTTAGTCTTTTATATTTATAGGCAACTAAGCAATAGCCACATAGTCAAAAATGATCACAAAACATCTGCTCTCATGAACACATAAAAAAACACCCCTTCAGCATATAAACAAATGGAATGTGAAAATGCACCTTTTCTGTGAATATCCTCTTCCCTAAGCCACATCTGATTATCTACTGAATAATGCCAGCTGACAGAATATAATACCATCTGTATCAGATTATGACATGAAGGTGAATATTGATACTATATGCAAACACATATGCAGAAAAAGAATCAGACCACAGAGGTGTTGCCACAGCACAAATCATATTTGGCATCTGAGGTACAGAAAGAGGAGGCATCTGTTTGGGGACAAACTGCAAACAGAGATAGAAGAAGAAAAAAAAGGGGAAAAAAAGGAAAAATCACTTCAGGCCAATCTGAAAGCGTCCTTGGTTTTTGGACCAAAAAATTATCCCTCCCCAAAATATCCCAGAAATACTTCTGCAAGGAGTTTTTTTAAATTCAAAGCTGAAAAGGACTGAAGTGGTCAGTCAACACCTGCTTTGCTGTGGTATTCAATGGTAAGATCTGCCCTCAGGCCTCCAAAGTTTCTGATATACATAAACTCCTTGGACCAGAAAGGCTGCATCTAAAGGTACCGAGGGAGCCAGCCCCTGACGATGCAGGAACACCTTCAATTGCCTTTGAAGATCTACCGTTGTAGAAGGAGATCCAAAGTGACCCAAAAAATGAGAAGTTAAGAAAAATGTTAAAAAACTGACCCTGTTTTGAGGAGTGAGTTGGACTGCAGACCTGCAGAGACCCCTTCTTTCCAACCTAAATTGTTCTTTGAAAACATTTTGTTCCACTGGTAACCAGAAGTTTTTGTTTTCACTGACTGGGAAAGGAGATCATTTTAGAATAAATTAAATTTTGAGATGTTAAAAAAAAAATCAAAATATTTTTATAGTAAATGTCATAATATTTTTATGTTTGCCTTTTCTTTTTTTCATAAACACTTGACAAGTTCAAACTAAATTCACAAGTAGATGCAGTCAACATAAATCTGCACTTTTCAGCTAATAAACAGTTCAAATAAAAACACTTAATCTAGTTCTACTTGGCAGCTGCTTTCAGCAAGACTATTGCTGAAATAATACAAAATATTTGCGAAAAAAACCTCTATTCAGAGAAATGGCATATAAAATTAACTGGTTCAGGAAAAGCCTATAGACAGATTTCCCTATTTATCAATATTTATTTAGCTAATCTACCAACATAAAAATGGTCTTAGCATCAGACATCACAACCACCAACTACAAATCTATATCCTCACCCAGGGTAACTCGTCCCGATGACCTTCAGGTCTCTGAGCTTCAGCTGACCAGCAGCTCTGCTGTTCAATGAGCAGCGATGTTCTGCAGCACACTAGAGATGGTCACCATTTCCATCTAAGTTATTCTTTTGGAATCTATTCTTAAAATGGTATGGATGTTTACAGTATAGTTTCTTACAGAATCATCCCTAAAAAGCAGGTGGATTTTACATGCAAGCATCAGTAAAGAAAGGGAGCTTGCCCTTCCCAAACTGATCTTAGTCCTTTTGGTTTTCATACCGAGAGATTGGTCAAAGACGCTTCCTCACCCCTCATTTGTGTCCATCACGGAGATGGCTGCTACAGCCCAGTTACTGGAGTAACATGAAGGAAACCAAGTCTTCCCCGAACAGGTAATCATACCAAGTCCCTCACATTCTCTCCGGAGGGTTCTCTCACCACAGCAGCAATTCAACTCAAGCCTTTCCCCGTCACAGCCATGAATACTGCAATCCCCAGGGCCTCTCAAGCATCCTCTGGATGCTTCGATTTCTCCCTAAAATACACAGAGAAACAGGGTGTACTTTCAATGCACCTGACATGACAGATCTCCTCTGAGAGGACACATTTCTCTTGTAGTCCTCTCACCCTGAGCAAACACTGGAAACTACTTCTAAATTCAAACTGCAAGGCTGCCCAGGGAAATGCCTAAACCTCTTCACCAAATCTTTGTTGGCACCAGTTTGCCATTTCCTTCCTGATGGCATCAACCCTCTTATTAACACAACACAATGTGTGCGTGCGACCACAGCTAAGCACGGGAGGCATTTATTTTTGTTATACCCATAGTTTACATCCACTCAAGGAAAATGCATTTTTCTAGCTGCAAGACTGACACTAATACTATGCAATCACTTCTCTGGCTTTAGGCCAGAGCCCCTGCTATGCCTATACCTTATAGATTTGGTTGTCATCCAAGTTTCACGAGGACAAGAACTATGGCTAAAACTAAGTCTCCAAAGAGGTCTACCAACTTTTTTCATTGGTATTTGGGGTGAAATTGTAGCAGAAGGCTGGGTTCAGCCTGGCTTTCATTACTACAATGGTTTCTGCTAGCTGCTGCCCCAAAGCAAAGGAAGTCTATGCATGGGAAGGCGGGGGTGGGCGGGGGGTGTGGAGATGTTAAGCAAAGAGAAAGTTAACTTTTCCGATGCCGTGGGCCCAAAGTTTCTCTACTACTTCCTCCTTGTCCTCCTTTTCTAATTTCATTGTACACCCATATAGGCAATACACTAGTTGTGCAGAACCATAACCAGTCAGAATTATACCAAACCATCCCACCCCCACACAGTCTCTCATTGAAGACAGAGGCACAAGTTGTAAAGAAGGTCAGCAAATGACTATAGACTGGTTAGGCTCAGAGATGCTTTAATTCCATTATAAACTTTTTAAAAATGGAAATATTTGGGAGAAACATATGTAGCTACAACAATTTAGATATCTGCAAAGTTTAATCATAGGGAGTCTTAAGAGGCAAAAACAGCTCAAGAATTTCTTGTAAAGAAATTCTGACAATAACCAGGACAAGGGAATACCCTGGAAATACTACAGGGATGAAAATCTTTCCTTTCACTGATACTTTCTCTCACATCCAGTGAGACTGAGCCAGTCCTACACAGGATTTGAATCAGCTGGACATTAACCATTTGAACAGCTCAAATGGCATCCTAGCTATAGCATAGGTATACTAATGGAAGAACCTTAATCGTGATCAATTGTCTTCAAATTTAACAATTATCAGAAGTTGTCAAAAACTGCCATTTTTATATTATTTCAAAATTTTCTCTCCACTTTCTCCACTCACCTACGTCCTCAAAATAATTCCATGCATCAAATGAGAGGGGAAAAAATTTCAAAAGGCTCAGAGGGAAACACTCAACATTACAGATAGACTGCATGGGCCCTTGGGAACATTCAAAATCTATTCAAACTTGCAAAACTCAACAATCACATGGAGTTAGTTCCAGCTGACACTTTACACTATCCCGTCACTACAGATACGTAACAGATATAAGGAGAAGTGATCTCAAAGAGCTTTATATTTCTCTTTTTTCTTACAGAGGCAGAGGATCCTGAAGTTCCTACGCTCATATTTCTCTGGATATAACAGATTAATAGTATTTTCCTACAGTACTGCAACATTTATAGACTTCTTACAAAATATTATGGCTCTCTGTAATGGGTGTTTAGCAAAAGTAAACGCCTGTTTTTGCCCTGAGCATGAGTGGTTTATTTCTCTAGTGCCATCAAGTGTTCTTTTTCCCCACAGACAATGGCTGGCAATATTAAAGTATAGTTAGGAGTCATTAAAATTATCCTGGCAAAGAAATAACTTACAAATATTTTGAGAGGTTCAAGTACATTCTTTAGAGTTTATTGACCTGAATTAGTTCTGTCTCAGCTTCTCCTCTAATCCCTGACAAGTCACTGGGTAAAATGAGGAGGAAATGGCTCCAAAATGGTTTCTCCATTGTCTCTGTGTCACTTTCTTTTCTATGAATTATGCCTCTGACTCCCTGCAAGATTCAGCAGGAATCACGAGTTTTACCATGCTAAAAAAGCATGGCCAGGAAAGCCACTATTTGCAGTGGTGCTACCATAAGCTTAGTACAGACATGCGACTCTGGGGAGGCCATGGAAGACCTGGAAGAGCCAATTTCTTCCCAGCTGGCATATTGCTGGAACTAAAGTAATACCAGCTCTAGTATCTTTGGGATCTGTGAGTGCTAATCTTGTCATGAAGGAGTACATTAGCTAGGGACTCTGGCAATATACAGAAAGAAGTTTCTATGAAAGTAATCACGAGAACAGCCTACTCTAAAAGCCACACAAGTGAACGGGTGGCAAATATGGCTCAATGTACCTGATGCTTCCCAGTTTCCAGCTCTTCTCATTAAACCTTCCTCAGACTTCTACTAAAGCTCTAGGCAGACAGCCAGGCTTGTACCAGCCTCTATAGACAATGGAAGCTTATCCTGACAAAAATTATAAGTAGTGGCTCAGTCGTTAACACAGCCCCAACTTCTCGTATACATGGACAGTTTAAAACTTCATGAGGAAAACCAGCCCCATATATGTACAATACAAACTTTTATTTGAACTTCCTAGTCAGCCAGAAAATTAAAAGCCTTCTCCTATCCTAGCCAATACCTTTCTTCACCAGGAGAAATTTTGCATGCAGACCAAGTTATGGAATATAGATCTGCTCATCAAAAAAGCTCAGAAATTGATACTATAAGGAGAAAGAACACAAAATGAAACCCTAATTGCTAAGAAGATCTTGTGTCCCCAGATCCCTTGCATTCAAGCCCAAAAGCATAATTTCAGACACCTCCACTGTGATTAGCTGCTGCCACGTCCTAAAGAAAGAGATACAGTCTTGAAAAGCCAGGATCTAACACTTGCAGATGTTTTAGGATCACGTACTCAAATACACTTTGGAAGTAAATAGGAGATAAGTATCATTGGGAACTTATCGGTGCAGTTGTACAACCTGGAGGTTCCACTGGGATGAGTTACAGTTGAAGTGACCCAGAGCAAAGACTTCAAGCTTTTGAGCAAACGTCAGTGATTTATTTTTGTCACTGCACGGATAGCCAGGAGGAACTGAGAAGCTGCAAGTTGAAGAAACAGCTTGGAGCAGCAACTCTCCATTAAGAAAGTGGCTTTTCTTCAGCCAGCCTGCTCAGACTTGCAAATTTCCTTTGTCACCTTATTTTTTCAGGACACCGGAATGAAAGCTTTTTCTGCCCACTATACCAATACAACATGTACATTTAGATAAAATCCAGAGAATAGAGTCAAGACTCATATGCTAAACTGCGGCGATTTTGATGTTTTGCATAAAATTAGTTTTATCTTAAGGAATTAATATGATTACAGAAAATATGTCTGGTAAAACTGAGGCATGTTGTCAGGTATTGTTGTCAATAGTTCACACTAACTAAATGTACTTCTTAAAGTATTATTTAGGGATTTAATGAAATCACTGATAAAGAAAAATGCTTGCCATTTAGCTAAGTCAGGCAGCCATTCCATGAGTGCCCACACAGAGGAAGAGTCACAAAGAAGAAATGACTGAAACTGTCTACTCTCACCAGAATTCACAAAAATCTGCTTGCAACACTCATAATAAACATGGCATAAAAATTATGAAAGGTAATAATTTTTCCCCCATATATGGTCCGAATGACAGTTTCGATAAAAGCTTCTCATTTGCAGATCTAAAAAGGGCTGAAATACATACCTGCACTGAGAAAAAATAACCAGACTAATTTTTCTGTTTCAGGCCCTTTTCTTCTGATGCTGGCACCTCTATGTAGTATCTTTTCATACTTTTAGCACGCATGTTTATGCTGTGTTTAATTCCAACAACCATGAGAGCAGTAACGTGTGCTGGTACCATAGACTTGCTCAGCCGAAGCACACAGCTTCCCAAAGGCTTGATTTTAGCCCTGTCCGTGACTGCCAACCCCATTTCTAGATACTCTCCCTTGACAGCTCTCAGCATCTTTCCATCATTTTTACATGATGTTTGCATCCAGCTCCCTTCATTTAATCTGTCATTTTGATATTATGTTCTGCTTTGATTAGAATTTTTTTAGTAGTAAAAGCAAGGTACTTATGTAACTGTTCTATAAATGTGATGAGTTCTTCATGAGAAAGTAAAATTGCATTCATTTTACTGGAGCCGCAAGGCATGTTCTCTCACCTGCTTATCTCCACTGCCAGAGGTAATCATCTGAACGCTGTGGAGGATTCTGTTTGCAAGGTTCTGCCACGTCTTGCAAAGCTCCCTGTGTGCAGCACTTGATCTCTAACATCCCAGCATCCAACAGTAAGTTTGTCAAGACAGAAAACTTTTCTGTATGACTTTACGGTGTCAAATAGGCTTATGATGACATAAGGGAGAGCTACCAAATTGGTGAGGGGTCTAGGGAACAAGTCACATGAGGAGAGGCTGAGGAAACTGGGCACGTTTAGTTTGGAGAAGAGGAAGATGAGGGGAGTCCTCATTGCCCTCTATAGCTACCTGAAAGGAGGTTGCAGAGAGGCAGATGTTGGCTTCTGCTCACAAGTGAATAATGACAGGACCAAAGGAAATGGTCTGAAGTGGCAGTGGGGGAGGTTTAAACTGGATATTAGGAATAATTACTTTACTGAAAGAGTGGTCAGGCACTGGAATGGCCTGCCCCAAGAGGCAGTTTAGTCACCATCCCTGGAGGTATTTAAGAAACATGTAGATGTGACACTTTAGGGCATGTTCTAGTGGCCGAGATTGTAGGGGTTTTTTGTGTATGGTTGGACGCAATCTCAGAGGTCCTTTCCAAACATGATGGTTCTGTGATTCTGTGAAATCTCAAGTGAGAGAGATTTTGAGCAACAGTCAAAATTTCACTGGACAACGTCCTGCAAACTGACACAACGAAATCTACTTTGCATAACAACCCAGACTAGTCAGGATACCCCTTCCAAGCAAAATTAATCGCAAGTCCTTTATCTTGTCTCTTGGAAGAAATAGCACTACTAGATCAGGGGCCTGGAGCACCTCTGCTACGAGGCCAGGCTGAGGGAGCTGGGGTTGCTCAGCCTGGAGGAGACTCTGAGGAGACCTAATAGCAGCCTTCTAGTGCCTGAAGGGGACTTACAGGAAGGCTGGGGAGAGTCTGTTTACAAATGCCTGCAGTGACAAAACAAGGGGCAATGGCTTTAAATTGAAGACCAGATTTAGATTGGATATTAGGAACAAGTTCTTTAAGGGTGGTGGAACACTGGAACTGGTTGCCCAGGGAGGTGTTGAGGTCCCTTCCCGGGAGATATTCAAGGTGGGGCTCGATGAGGCCCTGGGCAACCTGGTCTAGCTGGGGGTGTCCCTGCTGACTGTGGGGAGGTTGCACTAGATGACCTTTAGAGGTCCCTTCTGGCCTGGACCATTCTATGATTCTGCCTACGCTGCATGGCCTGGTTAGCACCCCCCTCCTAGTACCAAAGACTCATATACAAAAAAAGAAAAAAAAAAAAAAAAAACAAACAAAAAAGCAAGACAAAAAAAAACCCCAAACAACTGGATAATCTAGAAGACAGATGAGAAGCTGGAAACCAAGACAGGCCCAAGAATTTAGCAGACAGGCAGGTAAAATATGAGAAGATATACTGAAAAAAGAAGTGGCTTAGAATGACATACTGAAGCAGAAGAGAGGAGAACATGCCCACAGCAAGGACAATCACAGTAGGAAACAATAAGGATAGGCTTTAAGGTAGAAAGACAGATACAAAACAGGTGACATGAAAGAAAGACTACATAATTTGAAAAGACCCTTGGGAATAAAGAAGCCAAAGGAATAACTAAAAATAAATGCTTTGTTAAGTGCCAACATGCACGTGATATTTGAAAAGAAACACAGAGATAGGAAATAGCTTTTCTTAAAGCACAAAGCTGAGGAATAACAACAAACTGCAGACCTTCATGCTGAAAATAGCATTTGCAAGTGACCTATTCCTCCTCTTCAGAACAAACTGAAAATAACGTTTCAGAACGTCAAACAAGAGAAGGATGGCAAGCAGCATCCTGGGCATTTCCAGGCAGCTCCCCAATGCACAGCTGAATGCTCAACCAGGTCTCGATTTGAATACTTCCTTTCCGTTCACGTAACACGTACAAGCACTGCCAACTATCTGTAACCTTGCCACGTGTAGAAGAGCAGCCAAGTAACAACCAGATCATAAATGTGGCCTACCGTGAATGTGTGCATACTTTTATTGGAGTGAGGAACGAAAGAGAGGGGTGCACTGAGAAGCCTAACTTGCAGTTATAATCCTATATTAACTGCTGAATTTAACATTTCACGCAGGGACTTATGTACTTGGATATTCTGTGCAAATTGTACATGGGCTTACTTGTATTTCTAGGCACACACTTGAAAATCAACCAAAGTCAAGCAACTGCAGTTTTTGCTGGGAAGCTTTCTTTTTACCTCTCTCTTTCCGTGAGAAAAGAAGACCCTTAAATTGCCAAGACCTCAGTTTGTTACACTGCAGAACCGTGCTGCTAAAAATAGAATAGTTTCTAAAAATATAGGAACTACTAAAGTACCCTGTTTTTTCTAAAGCAAATAAGCATGCACAAACTTTTTCCTGCAATCAGCCAGTCGTGAACCCATCTTCTGACCTCCACATCCAGAACATGTCACTTTACTGAACTCTCCTGAAATGCAGCCTACTTCTCCGCAGCAGGCTAAGTGGAAATACCACATTGGAGTTGGAACCAAGTTGCGAGTAGTTTCAGCAGAGTGAATTAATCTGGCTCATTAACTCTCTTGTCAAGATGAACTGACACAGCAGCTCCTGTCACTATAGTGCAATGCCACAGAGAAGTAAGCAAGAAATATGTTGCCCAGAAGTCCTCATCTAACCTGTCAGTGATGCCTATTGAGATCCTACTGGTTTCTCTAATGGAAAGGAAGATGTGCCAATATATTGGGCCACAAAGATCTGTGCTGTAAAAATTATCTTGTAATGAAAAATTGAAAGAAATTTGTCATGACTCACTTTTCTATTTTTTTTAAATATTTGGCATGCGGAAATCATGTTGAATGAAACTTCAGTAAAAGAACAGACGCATCATGACACAAAGTAAATAGATTATGAAGAACAGACAGCATGCTTGCTTGTTTAATTTACTTCACCGGTAAATATTGCATTAAGATAAAGCATTCAGAGGCTTCCTTTTGAGCATCGAGTTATTATACACAGAGCTAAAACAATAACAATGTAAATTGGATAGCACTTTAGGAGATAGAAATAAATAATAAATCATGCTGTGGGACCACTATGAAATTAATGTAAAACTAACAATAACCACACTGAAATTAAAGGGACTGCTACCATTATTGAAGAGGAATCACAGTATCTTGGTATTTGTAATTAAACAAATAAGCTCATTTTAATTCCGAAGACTTCTGCATCCAAAGCCTCTAAGTCAGGCAAACACCTTGGGAGTGCCAGGAAGCTGACTGACAAGTGACTATACCCTTTGTACAACATAACATGATTTAGTTTCTCTAAAAGACTAAAGAAAAATCTAGCATTAAGACAGTGCTGGCATTTAAGGTAGAAAGAGTCTCCACCTTTTCTCCTGTTTGTCAGGTACTAAATCAGTGCTGCCACCTGGTCCCACTGCTGCTCCCATTACTTCCAGCCACCTTGCACTAAAGTCGATTCTCTTATAAAAGAATTCTTTACCTATCATAAAAGCAATAACAAAATGCAAACATACCTGGTTTATTGTGGGGTAAACTAATGCTCAACTACGGCAAGTGACAGAGTCTTCCTTAAAGCCTCAAAATGATCAAAGTGAAGATAGAACTAGGTTCAAATTAATTGAAAGGTGATACTGGTACTCCCTTGAAATAAAATAGATATTAGAAAAGAGTTCTCTACCTGCTAAAAAAAACCCCAACAAACAGGCCAATTTAAGTTATCACATCAGCTAAGGTCTCACATTTGAGATGTCAAGTAGCCTTTCTTTTAGCAGCCTGTCTTCCCTGTACATACTCTCTCACATCCAAGCAAGAGGACTTGAAGCAACATTTTATTGCAATAAAACTGTTCCTTGCAGAAGTTTGGGTTTTAACTTTGGCATTCTGACCATAACCCTGATTTGACCATAACCTCAATAACATTTGAAAGACTTTAAATGTCTGTTTCCAACGCATTTTCTTTTTTTGGTCTTGCCTCCTGCTGACAAGAGACTTAATTGAGGATCACACAGATAATTTCAAGTGAATTCTTCTCTACATGAGACTTCACAACAGTGAAATACAAATCTGTATAGTTTGCAATTTTGGAAGTAATTTCATTAGAAAATATGAGAAGAATGTTTTAACATGGCAAACAAAGAAAGAAGACTACATCAAAACCAACCAACCAATGACACTGAGGTGAACAACTCTCAACAACTACCAACATCTGCCTCATGTCCTTATCAGCAATGTTCATGCTCTGCATATCTAGTTTAGGAATAGATGGGACAGTATCATATCTCTGTAAAACTTCCTTCAAAACACTTGATTTGGCCAGCTCAAGGAAGGATTTTACAAGATTGTTTTTCTTTCCACCAAACCAGTGCTTCTGGCATCAAGACTGATATTTAAGTTCCTTCTGCCTTTGAAGATTACTTTGGAAATATTCTGTACCAATTATCTGCTTGTTCCCACAGATGCAGCTGCTTTCTCCTCTACTATTCTACCCAGTCTATGGCAGAAGGCAGGGGAGGAGAGATGGGAAAGTCTTACCTGCAAGTCAAAGTAATGCTATCCTGTAAGGTAACATGAATCTAACACACAGAAAGCTGCTCACAAGCTCCTCACGTAGGTGGGAAAATAGTGGGTTAAATGTATCCACTTTTACTGGACAAGCAGAAATAATCTATCAATATCAATCTTTTACTCTGACTTCAGCTTTTGCAAAATTTGGTAAAGAGATAATTTCTCAGTTCCTCTGGCCTTCCCTTGGCAAGATTAGTGAGAACAAAACATTCTCTCAGGTTCTGTCAAATCTAACTCAAGCAGAGACAGAACAGTGCAGCTCTATCACTTACACGGGAGAAAGGAAAAAGAGAGAAAAAAAGCTGTCTTGTGCTCACTCTAGTCTTTCTTTTGATACACTATCATCTTCTTGACACCATTGACACCACTAGATTTTTCCACACTCTCCTCAATGTTGAAGACATCTGTTGCAGAACCCTTCTCTTCTACAATCTGCACTCAGGGCAACAATTATGTGACATATTTCACTCTGAAGAACACTAGACTGGAAGGGGATGCACAGCTAATCCAGTCTAGTCAACAGCTGAAAACACCCACACAACAGCTATCTAAATGAGCAGTCCAGAATACATGCTCCACAAACAACTACATACCCATATCTTTGAACCATTTTCTTATTGCCTCTAATCAATTTAAGATTTTCAGTAAATTTCTTACAGTCATCTTTTTGATACCAATCTTTCCAGACACTGCTCAGCATTGGCTTTTGTTGGTCCTGCAGCATATCATCTACCTGGTGTAGAACTGCATCTGTAATGAACCACAGTATTGCATTACACAGAATGCTTTCAGATTGGAAGGGACCTCTGGAGATCATCTAGTCCAACCACCCTGCCAGAGCAGGTCCACCTAGAGCAAGTTGCACAGGACACAGGAACATGTCCAGGCAGGATTTGAATGGCTCCAGAGATTGAAAAACTCCTTTTAATCTTTTAATTTATTTACCTTTTTTTTTTATTGCAGATGTTAAAATGCTCAAGAAAACTATAAAAAGGAACTATCACTTCCCCACACTGCAACAGAACATTGTCATGCAGAGCTCCAAATCCAAAAGAACAGCCCCACTATAACAGAAATTCAAACTCAATGTTTTTGACACTCACATGACAGGACTCCTTCCAGGACTTCGCGGCAATTGTGTCATTTATTTTTTTTTTTTACTAGCAGAAAGAGACATCCCTGAAACAGAGGCACTAGTGATAAAAAAGAAAAAAAAATGGTACATTTAAGCAAAGGGAGCTGCTTCATACTCTCACCCATCTGCACACAAGAGTTCTTCATAGCCAGTTCTTCATTACAAGCACTGCCTTATCAGTCAAGAGAGCTGAAGAGCCTGAGCAATACAAATCCCTGGGCTTTACACAACTCCATACAACTCTCATCTTTGCTTTTTAAGAGCTCTTCAATACTTCATCCTGCAAAGCTCATTTAACCTGTCAGTCTCCCCATCTCTAGAATTGTGATGAGAATTGTCTGATAAAATCCCAGGCATTCAGCTGCACACTGAGCAAGTATCCAGTCCTCAAGGGCTCCTAATACATCCCAAGCTTTGTAACCAGATATAAATTACTCTTTCCATTATACCTGGTAACACTACAATTTTGCAGTTTTGGGGGGGGGGGGGGGGGGGGGTTTTTCTGAGCAAAG
>VZRU01017561.1:943-15936 GCA_013398155.1 Pedionomus torquatus | reverse complement strand
TACAGTAAAAAAAAAAGGAAAAAAAAAAAGTCTGCAACTGTTTCAGGTTTGGCCCCTCTCAGCCACAGCTCCTCAGGGTTTACAGACGAGGAATGGAGGAATGTAAAAGGGTAAGTGACAACACTGGGAAGGAGCACTATTTTATCCATTAATATGCAGTTTTGTGGCCTACATTTTCACATAAATACTAAGGTTAGAAGGCACCTCCTTGAGCTTATCTAGTTGAGTAGCTGTGCCTGAAGCAGGGTAACCAGAGAAGGTTGCCCAGGAGGATGTCAGGTCAGTTTTCTTGTTATCTCCAAAGATGGAAACTCCACAACCTCTCTGGGCAACCTGCTTCCATGCTTGAACACCCTCACAGTACTAAAACAAAACAAAACAAAAACAAAACAGTTGAGAGGTTGTTTGTTTATTCTTCATCTGGTGTTCTCATGAAAGCTTTCTATTATTTTTCTCTTTAAATCACTAGCCACTGCTGAGAAAAGCCCAGGTCAGACTTCACTTACTCCTGAATCCACAGCCCATGCTCCTCTTCCCTCCCCCCATTACTTCCATAGATCATATCTGAGAACACTTCAGAGGCCCTCGCTATCTGTGCGATCCCCCTGCTGCTTTTGCTCAATTCTCTACTTGTTGGGATAGACCTTTCTTGAGCTTGGAGGAGGTGATCTTTAAATATCCACCAGCTCTTCTATAAACCCTTATCTCTCCAGGGCTGTATACTATGGAGTTGTTCCAGGTAAATCTTTGAAGGGACTAGAGTCTGCTCTACTCAAGTTGTGGGTTGCAGTCCTGCTTTTTGCTCTGCCCCCTCCACTTAGGATTCTGAACTGTATCATTTCATTGGCAGTACAGCCAAGTCCACCTCCAGCTTTCACATCCATAACCAGTTCTGCCTCATTTGTAAGTTATCAGGTCCAACAGAGAACCTTCCTTGGTCAGGAAGTTGTGGTCAACACACTCAAGAAATCTCCTTGAGCTACATTGCATTGTCCTTCCAAAAGATACAGTGGTTGAAGTCCCCCAAGAACTGCGAACACAAGGTTTCTTCCAGTTGTTTGAAGACAACCTCATCTGTATCTTCCTGATCAGGAAGTCGATAAGGGACACCCACTACACCGCCACCCATGCCAGTATGCCCATTAACCTTCACCAAACTCCTGACTGAGTCCTGACCAGTCCTAAGGCAGAGCCTCATGCATAACAGCTGCTCCCTCACATCAAGGGCAACACCCTCTCCTTGCCTTCCCAGCCTCTCCTTTAAAAGGCTGTATCTCTCCGCTACAGCACATCCTCACATAAGCCATCCCATCATGTCTCCATGACCCCAGTGAGCTCTTAGTCCTATAACTGCACATGGACTTCTAACTCCTCCTTTTGGTCTCAAGCAAACGTGTTGAATCACCGAGGCTCTTCCCACCTTCCCACAAAGTTGTAAGACGCTGCCCCATACGCCATCAAGCTCAAGTATGAAGCTAATACTCAGGGACTTCAGCATGATTACACAAGAAATATTCCCTTTCACCAGCTATTAGTTCAGTCAGAAGCGTATCGGTGAAGAGAAGTAGCACAGTATATTACTGACGGTTGCTAGTGTCTATAAATAGAGGAACCTGACAGTTTCAGAAGGGGAAAAAAAAGGCAGTAAGACAAAATGATGAAATGAAGAAAGATGAGACCTAAAGCTCAACAGAAAAAAAGTGATAACATAAAATATACCCTACAGCCAGATATGAGTATGTGTGAGGGAAAACAGATAAAATATTTGGTTTATGCAACAGATGTGATGAAATGTTGAAACAGTTTAGAGAAGTAATCTTCTTTCTTCTAACACACAAAAAAGAATTGTACAGATTTGGATGGGTGTTGGCACTTGCCCCCTGTTAAAGGGAGTCAGCAAAACAGCATGCGAGAGGACTTTGTCTTCACATTCTGCAACAGCAGACCTCTGGCTTTTTCCTTCAAAGAACACTGAACACAATGGATTAAAGGACAACATAAGAACTGTAAACTTGAATAGGATAGCCGGATTCTTCTCCCATAGCAGATGGTGGATGGAATATAAATAACCTCTCTTCTACATACAATTTCAATTACAATTAAGACAAAAAGAAGAAAAAAGTTGTGATTGATACAGTCTAACGTACCCTCCCACTGTCCAATCTCTGATGTCAGCTCCATGCAAACTGCCTAGAAAACAGCTGCTGTGCTGTATGACAGGCTATACACTGGAAGATTTTTCTCAAAATAGAAAGTTTAGCTTTGCTTATCAGAATTTTTCCCCTCTGACTCTCAAGGTTAGACTGCAGTTTGTGCTGTGATCTTCACATCATGGTTTGTCACAAGTACTCGCAATAGCCTGGCCTCAACAGAAGGCTGTTCAGTATGGAACCGCCACATGCAGGTGCCTGCCTTGCTTCTCAAGACAACTCTGGAGCCTGTGCTAAATCCCTGCTGATGTAGAAACTATCCTGCCATGCCTATCCATATTGGTATCCATACCCATATGCCACCAATATGCAAGCTAATCTGAGGTGAGCTCGTCTACAGCAAGCTTGGGAACTACAAGAAAGATCCGCAAGTGCTGGGAGGGTCTTTGGTTCTTGGCAACTACTGATCTTTGCTACCCCTGCTATTTTCACGCAGCTGCTACAACGGGAGCACCTTGGCAGCACAGCTCCACTACTAACCTGCAAGGCATTTTATATACAGTCTATGTGTTTCCCCAGATGATCTTCAAGAGTATGAGGTGCAGAAAGGCATCCTGCTGCAGCAGATGCTCCACAACTTTCCTCTGGCTGCCACGCAGAGTCTGAAGGCTCAGCACTGTGTTACACCAGTTTCTTCCCTGTACAAGGAGCAGCATTCTCTTTTTAACTTAGCTTCTAACACTATCAACTTACAGATGCATTTTTGCAAGTCGACCTGGAGTTCTGTATTCTTACTAAGTGGCACACTGAAGTCAGCCAAAATTGTTTTCAGATAATAAGATTTCCCTTTGTCTGAGCAGCAGCCAGCACAGACCTCACATTTCTGCTCTGCAAGTACATGTTCCAGCTAACGAGCTAAAAAATATGTTCTATTAATTATTAATAACTTACAGCTGAGGACTCACAGTTGAGCTGCCCAAGACCAGCAGACACATGAAAGAGCCACACCTCTCTGACATTTCCCCACTGTGGTGCTTAGAGCCTTGCAGTGGTAAAACCCCAACTCGCTGCCATGAAAGATCATTTTCAAGTTCCCCTTGTAGATCTCTTACGGCAGCGACACAACATGCAGTAAAGGGGAAGGTTCCACTTGGTTTTGAACTTTTGAGCAACCATCACTATTCATGTTGCTCTAGATGACATATACATACATGCTGAGCTGAATTATGATTTAATAGAGATGAATTTTTTGTCTCTTAAGAGAAACGATATTTTAAGTGCAAACAATTTCTAAGAAAAAATAAGCGCAATGATAAGACTGATGCCTTCACAGAACCGTTTCGCTTTTGTCTACGTTTTGCTCCTGTGAAGTGTCACCGCAGTGCCCATTAGATGTATCTTAAAAACCCAGCTTGGCCACAGGTTCGCTCGCAGCACAAGAAGCACACACGGCTCCTGTGTCACTAGATGGAGCTCATTACCTACCAAAGCCACTAAACATTACAAGATTGTAAGAAAGCAGGAGTCAGAGAAACAATGTAAATCAACCGAATTTATATTCAGACAAGTTATTTAGATTGTTTGCTTCTTTTTCGTTTCATTTTTATAAAATGGTTCCGTATGTTCTCAATGATAAATCACAACAGATTGATAGGGCAGAGAGAGGAAATGAAGGCAGGAAGGTAAGTCTCCTTTCCTCTCTGTTCATTCCAGTTTACGTATATAATCCTCACAGCTGACTGATCACCATGCAAAGGAATTTATGCCTTAACCTCTTGTTTCTGGGGTTAATCTTTTCCACTGTGGTAAATCCAAATTATAATTCCTACTGTATTAGATGAGAAAACTGAAATCTAGAAAGCTCAGGGCTATACATCAAAATTTGAATCCATTTTTGAGATCAACTCTATAGTTGCAGTAAATGCTCAATAGCTTCCAAGCCTGAGCTGGAACTATGAAAGGTCCTAAAAAAATTAAACCTCAGTAGGTTAGATCTCTAAATAAACTTACAAACTCCCTTTGAGTTCACTAGCAACTAAATGCCTGTAACCTTTGAGGATTCACATGTAAATGATCTGTCTGAGTTTTATAGCTTTGCTAATCTTGGGAAAAATTCTGTGTTTCCAATCCTTCACTTAATTGACAAAAAGACATTTTCCTCATATTAACAGTGGTTAATGGCTCCAGAAAGAATTCCTATCTACTCTTAAAAGACCAGGATGCAGTGTAGTAAGACATGTGGGAACCAGGGACACATCTCCCTTCAATATGTTCTTTATCAGTGGGTGGGTGAAGGAAAACACACAGCAGAAAAAGAGCTTTGGTGCTATTTTGGACTGCAAAGAAACAGAAGTGCTGAGGCTAAAGAGGTTTCTAAAATAAGACAACTCTGCTTAACAAGTCAATGCTGTCAGAAAGGTTTGTAGACAGCAGCACTGTGTGGTTAATGGACAACTTAATGCTCAGGTGGCCCCACTTGCAGTTGACAAAGTGTATTACAGCCACTTGAAGAGCAGCAGGAAGGACACACAGCATGAGAAGGCAGCAATGTCTTTATTCCCTGCACTTTGCACTCACAGCAAAACATTCCCCAGACTACAAAACGCGTAACCAATGGGGCTAGAGACACTGAGGATGCTCTTCATATTCTGACAATCAGATCAGGGATGATATTTCAGGTAGAACTGGCTTTAAGCAGGTAAGAGAAGAAAGGTGAACAAAACCCAAAAATCGTTCCATAGTAGACTCTTCACCTGATTTGGTAAGTCTGTTCACAGTACCCTGTGCCTAAGGGCAGCCAAAATACAGTCCGGATGCAGGTGCAAAAGGAAAGTTGCTGTAAACAATCACACTTGGCAATTACAGAGGAATTTACGTATTTGAGAAGTACCTTTCAAGCCCCTAGGATGGAAAGACTGCCATGAAAATTAAACGAGTGCAAGTCTCCTTTCTCCCCTATGTATATTCTATTCCATGAAAAGAAAATTATAACCTAATCCTAGATGCACTTTTATCCAGATGAATTTTCTATTAAAGAGCTGCAGTTAAGCTCTTTGCCTTGATGCTATCTTGCAGTAATGAGTTTCACTGCTTAGTTATGAAACATGACAAAAGTATTTTATTTTATGAGTTACTGTTGAATCTGCTGCCTTTCTGTTTCAGTTCTGTGTTTATGGTACTTCTATTACTTCAAAAGAGCACCCCATCCACCTTCTTGGCACCATTCATTACTCTGAGTAGCTCTGTCGTTGTCTGCCACTCACCCTATTTAATTGCTACATTCTCAGACTCTCCTAGGAACATGACTTTATTGCCAACCTTTTATCATCACTTGTTTCTGAAAGAAAAAAACAGGAAAAGATCATACTGTCTAGAGGATTTCTTCTTATTGTAGCTAAATTTTATTTATAGAATATTAAAGATGAAAAATAGGAAGATTGGTTGCATCAAACAGAAGGAAATGCCTCATTGGAAAGTAGACGAACAGTGAATTGCAGACTACAGTCAAACATTAAGCACAGTGAGAGTCTATATTATATATGTAGTGAACCTGCAGTTAGCAAACAAACTCTAATCCACTTAATCCAGTACCCTATTTTCAACCACAGCTATTGCCAGAGGCAATAGCATAGCTGCAAGCAGAAGAGCAGAACACTGTTCTCTACAGCAAGTCTCTTTCCAGCCTTTTTGTTGTCAGAGACTATGAAATATGAAATATAATACCCCCCTCAAACCCCTATGATACAGTGAAATGGAATCTAATCCCTGCAAAAGACTGATGCTTTCAAACCTCAATAAATTCTCAACCTGAATGATTATAACAGCTTAATCAATTGTTTGAAAAGTCTTTTATTAGTTTTGCATTTTCTATCCTTCCATTTCTATCAGGATTTTGTTAGGGTTTTTATTGGTTTCATAAAGCTACATTTCTTGTATCATTCATTATTTCAAATACTTTGGTCCTTCCTTACTTTCTGCTGAAATACAGCTTTTCAGTTCTTAAGCCTGTAACTTTTTCACATCCTATCTTCACACAGTATGAAATGTCTTGCTTCAGCTAGCAACAATCTCAGATTTTCAAAAACTGAGAACTAAGTATTTGTAAAAGCAAGTAAGTTCACAGAAACTACAGGTGCCAGGTAGCTCTAAAATGACAGAGAATTCTCTACTCACAAAGTAAGAATTCCAAGCAGTTGGAAATTTATTCTTCTGCAACTACCCAGAGCAAGGAAACTAGCCCCCAAAAAAGTAAAAAAGGAGTATTATGCTTTATGAATGCCTTGCATCTCCCCAACCCTGTGAGTTTTAACATCAAAGCCTGAATTACTGTGCATATTTATGCCTAATAACTAGCAGGAGACTTGAAGTAAATTTCGTCCCTGTCTTTTCTCCTCCCATGTTTAAACTGAAAACTGTAAAGCTTTTCCAAAGAAGAATTTTGATTACCACAGCCTCCCATGGATTATTTTTTTCCTTTCCATTTCCTTATCCTCAAGGGGAATAAAGAGCAGAGAATAAAGCGGCCTTTCTAGCCCTTTATGTTTCAACTCAAAAAACCATTAATAAAAGACCCTGGAGTGCTGTGAAATGGAGGAAAAAATAAATAAAAATTGAAGAGAGGCAGTAAAAAAACCCCTACAGTCCTGTTGTCAACTATCCAGCGTTAACACATTCACAAAACAGCAAACTAAAAATGAAGTAATATTTGAATATTACTGGTTTTTGGCCTCATGTTTGGTTTCCCTTCTCCAACAGTTCAGTTTCTTTTCTTCTGCCTCACTTAATGCCAGAGACACAAGAGGAGAAAAATCCATTCTGTAAATCACAAGATGATTTCTAGATTAGGTTTTCAGTCCTCAGCCTGCGTTCAGAGTTGCATTTGACAGTTAACTACCGCTAGACATCGAGATCTCTAGTAACAGAGAGTGTGGGGAGGACTTCCTGATGAGCTTGTCCTGCAACACGTTACTTCTCTTCCACAAAAGGATCTATTTAGATGAGGGAGTAACTCAACTAATTGAGACTTAAACCACAAGATTAGGTAAAAGCTTTATGTCTCCACGACAACTATATTCATCCTAAACAGATACCACCAGTCATCTAAATAAGTGCCAAAACACTTACACTTCATTGGTTAAATAAACAAATCATTTCACATACTACTGAACCACACCTAACTCCTAACTGAAGCAGAACTCACCACGACAGTATAACACAGCAAGTAAAGATTGTCACTACTAAGGGTAAATGGAGAAGGACAAATCAAAAATTTGGAGATGGGTGATAACTGCTTAATGTTCCCATCCTTGACAAGCTCCAGTGAAAAGAGCCAGGTTTGCTTTCCCAAGCCACTCGGGTAGCTATGGAATCAGAGAACAGCCAAAAGTTATATCAGCATCACAACAGCACTGTTGTTCCAAGTATATGCTATATCAAACCATATCTTATAAAAAAAATAATAAAAAAGATGAGGGGGTATCACTACCTAGATATCTGCAGTAGCCTCAACAACCACATACTCTTCTCAGCAGCTGTTAGCCCTACTGCATATTTACCTCCTCTCTGCCCTGGCCTTGCCAGTTCTGTGCGGTTTTACTCATCACATCATAGAGCTGCCTAAGCACGTCTGTCTTGCACCACTTAAAGCATGTTTGTGTTATCCTAGATGTCTGCAGAGGACTGGCAAACAGGACAAAGAACACGAGGGAAAGCTACAACTTTCTGGAGTGCCAACTAAAGGCGAGGCAGGCTACCAAAACTTATTAAAAATGACACTGCGCATCGTTCTACAGTCAGTTGAGTCCCATCCCTATTCAGCTATCCACAGCCAAGAGTTTGGAGAAGCTGGAGCCAGCCATCACCCCTCCTCTGCTGCTGCAACTGACAGCACCCCTCCCACCACAGCACCAGTGAGAAAAATTGCTGCTGCACACATGAGGGGATAAGGCTTTGGGAAAGCAGCTCATGCAGAGGGGTTGCTCTTGAGAGAGGGAACCCTGGGAGAGCTGAACAGGGTCCTCTTAGACATACCTCATTCTGGGAAAGTACCTCAGAAACAGGTTTCCAATACATGAAATCAGCCTAAGGCCCAGGAGGTCTTGCCTAGGGCTGTCAGACACACTTACAGGCCATTCAGGCCACCGCTCCAGATTCTGGTGATGTAATTAAACTTGATGGCACTACAATGGGTTTTAGCATTAGTAGGATGAAGCACTAAAAACATACGGCTCCACAGCCGAATGGAAAGCAGCCTGCTACAGCTTCACCAGCAGCTTCCACCAACAGCCCTACAACTTAATGACAAATGCAAATTTTGAAGCATTTCAGCCACGCTCGCAGAATATCCAGTCTGACAAGATCACAACTCCAGTGGGAAGAGCTATAAACAATTTCATGGGTAAAAAGATGTAGGCTCCCACTCTGAATGACTGGCTTGGGAAGAATCACACTCAGTTTCAATGTCATCACACCCACATACTCAGAATAAGGTGAGAAAGACCTGTAAAACCGCAGGCCAAATTAGCCCATCCACTCCAATCCAATACATGCTTTTGCTATCCCAGTGGAACACACAGTTTTTCTATAGAAATTCCTGTATTTGTTTTCAAAAAGTTGATGGTGTTTTGGTTTTGGGGTTTTTTTTTGGGTTTGGTTTTGTTTGGTTTCTTTAACGTAAATAATTTTTACTGGATAAAATACAGATTAAAGTCCAGTTTTTGTCAGTACCAGTCTGAAAACAAGCAAAAACCTATCAGATGTCAGTCCTTCCACTTTTGTCTAACTTTCTCATCTTTTCTTTGAAGGCCAATATGAAGATGAGAGTTTATTCCTCCATAACAAGCACTAAGATGCAATAAATCTTCCTGCCTGCAACATCCAGTTCTCCAAAAAGAGTGTTTTGCTCACAACTGTCCACCAAAGAATTCAGCTTGAGTGCAGAGATCGCTGCATGCACGAGTAACATCAAAAGCTACTTAAGCAATAACAGGACTGGTAAACTTGGTACACAGGAATCTACCCTAATGGGTGTATAACAACCATCCTGAGAGTCCAAGGATGGACCAAACACTATTGCACTTCTCAAGACAAAAAACACCACAACACCAGTGCAGTGCTGAGAAAAACAAAGCCTTCAAGCCTTTTAACACATCTCAGGAGGACTAAATCCTGAGTCCCCGGGATCTTAGAATCAGAACACGGACATGCCTGTAACAACATCCAGACTAAAAAAGGCAAGACACCAATTAAAGTTTACTACCTCATTTTACAGAACAAGCCTTCATAGGTTAGAATCCAGATAACTGTGTGACAACACCTGCTGCAGAATCAGGTATTAATGAATAAATCATTACAGATAACTCCTTGTTAATGTACCATAGACTGAAATCTCCATGTAGTACACTGCCCTGTTAAGTCTGCCTGGCTTGTTCAAATATTAATTTAGGCACATTGTTTCCCTGTTATTCTGATTTCAAATTAATAAACAGCTCTAGGGGCCTTTGGTTTGTTACCGACAATTAAAAAGACAGAATACAATTAAAATCAAATAAATAATTGACAACAGGAGCTTTTATTTTTTCCCTAAACACAACCTGAACCAAAGAAGAGGCAACAAAAGAATGTAGGTTGAAATCTCCTCTCCTGTATCCAGAAGAAAATCAGACATTGTCTAAACACCCAAATGCTTCCTACAGAGAAATACACAGCACGCCTAGGAAAAACAGACAATAGCAGGCATGTAGAAGACGGCAACTTCTGCACACGGTCTCCATCTCCCAAAGCTATGCAGGGTACAGATCCTCAATGTATCACCAATCAGCTTGGCACAAAACAACCAGAGGAAGTCAAAACCAATGTCTGTATCTCCCAAAATTGAGTTACACCAACAGGGCACATGACTTAGTTCTGCACTTACTTCTCCATCTCTCCACCAAAGTCCATTTCATGGTGAAAATAACTCTAACTTAAACCTCCCCTCCATGCCTGCAGGTATTTTACACAGACCTTGACTGACAGGTAAAAGATACTCAACGGAGTAACTTCGGTGAAGAGAAAGCTAATGTGAATCTCCAAGAATGGGGTGGGGATGGGAGGAAGCTCACTTCTAAGCAAATATTCTCACCATTTGCTTGGTAACAAGTCACAGCAAGGCAAAAGCTTTCACTGCGTGACCATGAGGTAGTGGTGATCTGTTAAATCTATTCTAATTATAATTTAAAAAACAGTGATATGGACTAGGCAGTGGATTGAGAAACAAATGAGCCAGGTTTTTTTCTGAACTCTTCCTCAGCTTCCCTGTAAACCACCATCTGTTCAGCCTCAATCTATTAACTGTGACAATACTGTCATGAAATACAATAATACTAAATTTCTGACAGAGATGTGTCAGAAATAACCATGTCACACAAATAAATATGTCACAAATTGCAAAACACATGCAACTGAAGCAGGAGACAAGCCCACTGCTGTGGCATCAATCTGAGCGCTGCTCCATGCAGATGGCCTCTGCATGTTTGACATGGCTGAGCAGAGCCTAAAGGCTGCTACTAAGCTTGCTTTTCTGTAAAAATAGCTCTGTCCCATGCTCAGATGACACCAACACCGAACAGACAACAAAAATACAGCTGGATAGAATTAATCTGTAAAGTTGCAGTGACCCTCAGTGATTACAGCCATTAGGACAGTAAGCATATTCGACCTCTACTCTGTTCCCTATGATTTACACATCTAAAATAAATTTTGCTCTAGGCGTTTGTTTGATATAAATTTAACCAACAAGCGCTGGCAAATTCTTTTCAGTAACCAAAAGACATGGACATCTCTTACAAATATGAGAAGAAGGTGGTCTGTTTGTGTAAAGCAGAGCAACAACACTACGAGAAGCTTTCCTTGCAGACTAGATGGGCAACAACAGAATTAAGATAAAAGTACTGCTTCCTCTTAGTTGTTTGGGTTTTTTGCTGAATTAGATGAAATGTTATTTGAAAAAAATCAGCACCTCTTCTACACAAACCAAACTCCAGAGGAAAACAGGCTGCCGTGTTAAGGGAAGTGCAAGCACTAACAACAACATCCATGTGCAAAACCCACAAGTCCCAATACATTCCTACATGAAACTAAACATATGTACAGCAAAAGACTAAGTTATTTCATAGGTGGAATTCTCAATGCTTCTTTCTTTCTTTAAGAGAGATAACACAAGACAAAATAGGAAGGATTCCTCAGGCCCATAGGCCACATGCTAAGAACTGTTCTTACATGTTCAGCATTCCTCCTGTTAAATCCATGTGCCATTAAAAGATCAAGTTCTTCCACTTCTAACCTTGCGACAAAGGACATTGAAGAAATAAGACAAAGCACCTACATCTCTTCCATCTTGAATCTTGACTAGAAAGACCAGTCTTCAGAGATCCTAGGACCCTCTGACCAGAGGGAAAGCTTGGAATAAGGAAGACTTAACCTCAATAGAGGGGAACTAGATTAGAGAATGCTTGAAGAAACAGGACATAGACAAGTCCATGGACCTGATGGGATAAACACAAGTACTAAGGGAGCTGGCTGATGCCATCACAAGGACACTCTCTACTTTCTTAGAGAGGTCATGGTGACTGGCAGAGGTTCCTGAAAACAGGAAGGGAACAAATGTCACTCCTGTCCTTGTGATGGGTAAGAAAAAGAATCCAGGAAAAGTACAGATCAGCCAGCCTCACCTCAGACCCAGGGAAGGTGATAGGGCAGAACACTTTAAAGCATATTTGGGATGAGAATGTAATTGGAAGTTGTCATCATGCAATTACTAAGGGTAAATCATACCTGACAAACCCCACAGCCTTCTACAGGGAGGTGACTAGCTTGGTGTGCAAAGGGCAAGCATTGGATGTTATTTACCTTGATGTAGTAAGGCTTTGACACCATCTCTCACAATATCCTTATTGGCAAACTGACAAAGTACAGATTAGATAAATGCTTAGAGAGGTGGATTTAAAACTAGATGAACGACCAGGTCCAGTCAGTTGGGATCAGCAATAGGAAGTCAGTTTGAAGGTAAGTCACTACTGTGTACCCAGGGGTTGACACTGGGGCCATTTCTGCTCAAAATCTGCATTAATGGCCCAATTGATGGCACCAAGAACACTTTTGACAAGGTCACAGATGACACAGAGGAAGGAGCGGCTTGTACATCAGATAGGTGTGCTGCAATGCGCACAAACTGAAATTCCATCTGAAAAATAAAATTCCCACCAAAAAATACAACTTTTTTTTTCCTTCCCCTGTGAGGGTATTCAAACATTGGAACAAGTTGCTCAGGCAGATTGTGGAGTCTCCAATCTTTGAAGACATTCCAAACCCTACTGGACATGGCCTTGGGCCATGTTGCTCCAACCCGCTCCAGCTGACCCTGCCTGAATAGGGAGATTTGACTAGATGGTCTACTGATGTCCCTTCCAAACCCAAATACGTTGTGATTTTTACATTTATTTTTAGTTATCACAATTTGCTGGATGAAAAAAAAAATAAAATTTAAAAGGCAACCAAGCCATGTATATTTTCAAACACTTCATTAGAAATGAAATATAATAGATGACTCTCCAACAAAGCACATTCTCCTTACAGTATACTTCTTCTTCTGACAGGCAGTAAAAGTTAAGATAATATCTTAAAACTGGTGTCTCAAAAAAGAAACCAACCACAAAAAAAAACCCAAACCGCTAACCAAAACAAACATGTTGGGTTTGGGCCAGGTTTATGCTTTTTTTTTCCTTTGGTGTTTTTGTTGTTGTTTTTGGGGTTGTTTTGGTTTGTTTTCTTGTAATAGAAATTAAGCCTTCCAGATCATATATGAAATGGCAGTGACCAATTGCATTAAAAGCATTCTGCTTTTCTAGTCTCTAATTAACTAGCAAGGAACGGCTGAAACAGAGGTCAGCAGTTTTGAATTAAATACACAGGAAAAATGGCTTAAAAGCTTTACAGGACCTAACAAGCTCTTTTGAGGCTTCGATTCACCTGTAAGTACTGTCTAGTCCACAGGCAAATTACACAGGATGTGTCCTCCTTGCTTTCAGATGTTAGTAATAAGAATGGGGGCAGGGGAAAAATTCACCTTACCTTTTTCAGAAGCACCATCTGCTGATGTTTTTCAAATGCATTTTATATTAAGTTCTTCAAGTTTTCACCATGGAATATTACTGAACACGTACCTACTTTTTGTGCATATGTCCGTTCCTTTGTCACTTACCCCAGATCCGCTTTCAGGAATAAGAGGCACCAGGCATAGGACTTCTAACCAAAGTAGAGAAAGTATCAGAAAACTCATTTAACGGGAAAAGACAGGAATCAGAGTAAAATGAGATTTTACTGGGAGGCCAGGCCCACAAATATCCATGCAAACCATCTTTTTCTTGAAGGACACATCCTGTCTCATGGCAGGCTTGTAGTTTCTCCAGGGATGGCTTGCCAAAACAATCTCAGCTGCTGGGAGCCTTCCTGTTTTTTTTTTTTTTTTCTTTAAAGAAGTGAAAACAAAAGAAATCCAAGCTACCCAGACACACAAGACAAATTAATTCACAGCAGCACAAGCTGTAGTCAGCTTAGTCAAAGGAATGTTCTAAACACCTGTTTATGAGCAAAACCAGTCATAAAAACAGCTGTAAGCAGCAAACAGGAGCTAACAACAATTTCCCATCCTTTTCCAAACACATAATGACATTTAAATCACGTAGCATCACAGAAGAATTGTATAGAGCTGATGGTAATTGACGTAATTACTTGTATGCATTTCTCCACTACATAGTGTTGTGCTGTAAACCCAAGCATGTTAAAAGTAAACAGAGCTTTTGAAATCCTAAAGCAATAGTAAGACAATCCCTGCTGGATCCTTTTAACCTGTAGATGGAAAGAAAATAACTACTTCAAAGTTTTAAAACTTCAAATACATAATTTAAGCCTCAGGCAGACACTGAAACAATTAAAACTTCACAAGTTCCTTTTGGTTAAATGGGTTCAGATCAGAGTAGAGATAAGACAAAAGCAGGTAATGAATGCTTATGTGATTAAAGATGAACAAAAAAAAAAAAAAAGAGAGAAACCCCTAGGGGAAAATATGCATGGTCATGTTTTTCTTTTTCTTTCAAAAAAAGTAAAATCTTTCACCTGCAGATCTTTGATGGACCAGAGCAGGGAAAAAACACATCAATGAATCTGAATCACTGAAACCACTCGCCCCTTGAGTATACACTAGCATTGGCGAAAACATAACAGAAGCAATAAATAACAACACACTGAAGGTATTCGTTCTGAGGGAAAGGCTGTTTAGGAAGACTCCAAGACTCCTAACTGAAGACAGCTTTTATTAATAAATCTTCCAATGCTACGTATCTGCCACATACAGAGACCTTGTATTACTGTTCTAGGGCAGGAAGAGGAAAGTGACTTCACAGCTGAACACATCAAGTTTCATATAGAACTGTGGGTAAACTGTAATACCACATGGAAAAAAAAATCCAGTTCAGTTTAACCACAGTAATTTATAAGTAAAATTAATGTCTGATTAAGAACTTCAGTAAAGACACCTGTCTCACATATAAATAATAAATACATAATTCTAGATTACAAAACTCAGGATGTTAAGTAGTGAGCCAAATCAAAGGATCATTATATAACCAGTGGTGGCCCCCAAGGGTCAATACTTGGTCCAGTCTTGTTCCACATATTCATCAATGACCTGGATGAGGGGACTGAGTGTATCCTCAGCAAGTTCACTGATGATACCAAACTGGGAGGAATGGCTGACACTCCAGAGGAGTGCTGCAACCCAGCATGATCTGGACAGGCTGGAGAGCT
>VZRU01017559.1:64540-133431 GCA_013398155.1 Pedionomus torquatus | reverse complement strand
CAGCAAGTACCTAAAAATTTCACTTCTTTACCTCCTCCCTGGCATTTTCCAGGTGGAATATCAATTTCTGCTTTATTTAGGACTTGCCACACTGCTACTCCTGCCTCCCCCACTGCTTCAGGAGAATTTCCTCCAATCAGAATATGGTCTATATATTGATACAGTTTCACATCTTGCAGGAGTGAGACTCTCTGCAAAAGTTCAGCAAGTGCAGCATGAGCAATTGTGGGTGAATGTTTATACCCCTGTGGGAGTCTGTTAGAGGTATATTGTATTCCCTCCCAAGTAAAACCGATCTTCTCTTTATCCTCCTCCTTCAAAGGAACCATAACGTCTAGTGCTGCCATCCATGGGTGTGCAGCTGCTTGCAGATTAGCTGTTAAGGTTGCAATGTTTGGTACAGCAGCCGTTAGCGGGGCTGTATTAGCATTAAGACGGTGGCAATCAACTGTTAAATGCCAGCTCCCTTCAGGCTTCTGAACCGGCCAGACAGGTGGGTTATACGGGGAATGGGTTCTGGAAATAATTTGTCTTTTCTCTAAATCAGCTATGACTTCAGAAATACCTTTTCGTGCTGCAGTAGAGATTGGATACTGCAGTACGTTAGTTATCTTTGACTCAGGGAGTGCAGGGGCTGAGCGGAGCACCCGCACTGCCACTTCCCGGTTTCTGCATGGGTTAAGGTCTATGTGTGAGCCAAAGGACCACAGGCTGCTGCCCAGCAAGCACCAGGTTCGACCATTTAGAATATAAAAATCTAAAATATTTTCATGATGAACTTTTATTGTAATTTAAAGTGAGTAGACAACATGCCTTTCTCACCTGGGAGACGTAACCTTGATGTAGATCAGTTACCCCATTCACACCTGTAATTTTGACTTTTTTGCCATTTGGGTCACACATCCAGCTTCTCAGCATCTTGTTAATGTCAAAATTTGTCCTCCCATATCTATTAAAAACTTTAGTAATTGTCTATGAGGACCGACTGCAATTAATATGTATGGGCCATCATCATTTATCCACTGATAAGCCTCTACTTTCTGGACAGGCAAGCCCAATTGCCTTCTGGACATCACTAATTTTTTTGACTTTGTGTCCTGCAATTCCTCTTTAAGAGGGAGAAAGGGATTATTCTCCTTCAAAGAAGTTGAATGACGGTCTCTGTTTTCACTGCTGTCTTGTCTCTGGAATGCTTCAATCAGACTCAAAATAACACCAGTAGGCTGACCTTGAATAGCGGCTCTGGGAATGCTTAGTGCTAATGCTTTCCTCCACAATTCATTCCTTGACTCTGTTTGTAAGTTTTTATTTCCCTTTGCTTTAATTTCTGTTCTGTGTTTCACGGGTCTTACTTTGTGATCTCCTCTGCACGTTTTCTGACTTCGTTTTCCAATTTCTGCACCATCCCAGTCCATTTCACGGCAGTAATTAACTATGTTGTGCATTAATTCTGCTAATGTAGGAATCGGTCTGAGAGGGAGATTGCCCTGTGCATTTAATTCAGTGTCTCTTCTAATCTCATCCTGTTTTGCAGCTAAATAGGGTTTAAGAAATGCTGGGGCTCCTCTGATCAGTGGTTTTAACATTGCAAAATCTACTACAGCAGATAGAGGAGCATCGTGGCATCCTCATTCATGCATGGCTTGTACGCAAGCGACTTTTGTGATGGCTGTGGATAACTCACTTAGAGAATTTATGGGTATTAGGGAGGGCTTACACCACTCCATGGCATCAGCTCCTCCTGCCCAGTAAGCTACTTGGCTGGTGATAGAATGTGGTGTATCCGCCGGGTCAGGTCCTAAATTTAAGAAAACTACTGGACCCCAGTGGCCGCTGGCTTCATCCTGGCTTAACATTATTCGGTCTCCACCACTTAAGCATACTCGCAACAAGTACTCAGTTTCAGTTTCACCAGGGTTTCTACTATATTTTTCTTGCAAATTTGTTGGCTGCAACAGATCCCAGGGGCTAGGTTGTGTATTGTGCTGTGGATTACCACCCTGATGTTCCACAGTTACCTCTGTTTTGATAATGGGTCTGGCTTCATATTCAGGAGGATTTGTGGGGAACAAAGGAACATCTTCTTCGGACTCACTATCATCAGGATGACCCCAAATATCCCCATCCCAGTCTTCAGGGGACACTATTAGTTTCCTAATCTGTACAATGTCAAGGGGTTGGGGAGCCCGTAGAAGCATCATTTCAATCTTTTCTCCCAATGTTTGCCTTTGCTTCTTTTCTTCCTGCAGTTGTTTCTGCAGCTGTTTGTTTTCAAAAGACAGTAATTCAGTTGCCTTCATGCTCTCTATTTTTTTCTGTAGGTCCTGCTCTCTCCTTTTCCTATCCTCCCTGTCTGGATACCCAGCTTCTAAACAAGTGCCTAACATCTTGCAGATAACTCCCTTACCTTGACCATCCTTTGTGCGGCCCCTAATTTCTTTTAGGCACACTTCAACAGCTTCCCAATTGTACCAATCATCACGAGCCCACTTCTCTGAGAATTTAGGACTTGGANGGGTTTCTACTATATTTTTCTTGCAAATTTGTTGGCTGCAACAGATCCCAGGGGCTAGGTTGTGTATTGTGCTGTGGATTACCACCCTGATGTTCCACAGTTACCTCTGTTTTGATAATGGGTCTGGCTTCATATTCAGGAGGATTTGTGGGGAACAAAGGAACATCTTCTTCGGACTCACTATCATCAGGATGACCCCAAATATCCCCATCCCAGTCTTCAGGGGACACTATTAGTTTCCTAATCTGTACAATGTCAAGGGGTTGGGGAGCCCGTAGAAGCATCATTTCAATCTTTTCTCCCAATGTTTGCCTTTGCTTCTTTTCTTCCTGCAGTTGTTTCTGCAGCTGTTTGTTTTCAAAAGACAGTAATTCAGTTGCCTTCATGCTCTCTATTTTTTTCTGTAGGTCCTGCTCTCTCCTTTTCCTATCCTCCCTGTCTCGATACCCAGCTTCTAAACAAGTGCCTAACATCTTGCAGATAACTCCCTTACCTTGACCATCCTTTGTGCGGCCCCTAATTTCTTTTAGGCACACTTCAACAGCTTCCCAATTGTACCAATCATCACGAGCCCACTTCTCTGAGAATTTAGGACTTGGATTCACTCCATGCCTCCATAAATAATCAGTGATAATGCTTGGCATCCTGCCAACTACGCCAGGTAGCACGGGCGGAGTGATTGACTTTACTGGTAAGAGAGAAGTAATAAAGTATTTGGTAAGGTGAAACAGAGATTTAACAAATTAGTAGTAAATGCAACAGTATTTTACGAGGGTGGGTGCCAAGATACACTTGTGTATTTACTGCACAGAGGGCAGGGTCAGACAAACTGTCAGGAAGACCCTCCCGCTGAGTCACGATATTCAGAAAGGACCCCCTTGCTTTCTAAACTCCTCAGAGGAGTCTAGGTGTGGCTGGATCCAATCCTAGTCCCAGACTTGGTCAGCGGTTTATGTCCAAAGGATTATATATATGCTCAATCAATCCTTTCTATTACTTAGCTTAGATTTCAAAGTTTTAGCATGCTATTAGTCACTTACTGAGAATCAGTAGTGAATCACAAAAGGGGAGATCCTGGCGTGCAGCCCGCTGCCATACCAGAGAGCTCAAGGGACTCTTGGGCTGTCCACTATTTATACAGTAAGATAATTGACCTATAGTCATATTCTCATGGGAACAAAGTATCTAGGTCCCCATTCCAGATGGCATTTTGGCTATGTTACCAGACATCTCCCAAAGTCCAGGTACAACTTATTTGGTCTGATGTTCTGATGTCCAAGGCCTAAGCACAGTGGGGAGAAGGAGGGGAAGAACAGGGAGAGTGTACTGCCACAATAATGCATTTGATAATCCTGAAATACTTCAAAAGTAACTGGGTTACCTCCATGCTTCACTTTGAAGCTGTTATGACTGCTATGTACTCACACATCATGTAAGAAATCCAGCCATTCTGGGTCTATGTGAAAGTAAATTATCTGCCCTAAAATAAGAGAGAGTTTGAGGAAATTGTGAAGAACATGTTAGGTGCCGTTTCAATAAAACCTTGAAGTTTCATCAGCTTGACCCATGTTACAGGTTATTGGACAGAGACTCTGTAAATGTTGAATGTGACCCTCTGGCACATGACTTGGACAGCATGTTTTTCACTATTTATTCTTTCGTTACAATACCTAAAGAAATACGTAGATTTCCTGCAGTAGAACAAATCCAACCACAGATCACGTCACTCTCCAAGAACAAAATGAGAGTAGGCATCTGCCATGTCTCATCTGCATGAGTGGTGGTGAAGCAGTATTCCAAGACAAGCTGCTTCCTTGTGTGTGAGTCTTCCTGATTTTTGTTTATTGTTCTTTCCATTGTCATTTAATCTGCAATTTTTCCTAGCTTGGAGTCTTACCTTCTTTCTTCTCAATCCGTTTCTCCTGGATTCAGAGTCCTGCCCAAATACAAGATAAGCCTTTGGATAAACATGTACACTTAAGTCAAGTTTCCACTTTTCCTAAATTCTCAATTAGTGTTTGGGACTGTTATTGTGTAATCTCCATCCTGGGAAGTTAAATAGAGATTTATCAGCAGGTACTGTGAGCAAGAAAAGTGGGAAAAAGTAAGACATAATCACAGTGGAAGATAAATGAAATCATGGTGGCCATGATGAAATCATAACAACCAAGGAGGAGAAGTAACTTCGAATCATAGAATCAAAAAATGGTTCGGATTGGAAGGGACCTTAAAGATCATTGAGTTCCACCACCCTTGCCCTGAGCAGGGACACCTCCCACTAGACCAGGTTGCTGAAAGCCACATCCAACCTGGTCTTGATGGAGATGGGAAATCTGCAACTTCTCCGGGAAACCTGTTCCAGTGCCTCACCACCCTCACAGTAAAGAATGTCTTCGTAAGGTCTGATCTCGATCTCCCCTCTTTCAGTTCCAACCCATTACCAATCATCCTATTGCTACACTCTCTCATAAAGAGTTCCCCCCCCATCTCTGCTGTAGGCGAAGGTGGGGAAAATGTGAGAATGCTTTGTAATGTTCACTGTGCATCAGTTTCCTTACAATACGGAAAGGTTTCTGGGTGGAAGAAAGTTAAATACCTAATCTTGCTGATGGTGTAGGAGCTTGAACCTCATTATGTTCAACAGATGATCAGGTAATATTATGAAGCAATACACCTGGAAAGGTGGCTTTATGAGACAATGGAAACATCTACTAAGCACTGATTTTTAAGAGAATCCCTAAAGTCAAGATGAAGTGAGTTAAGAGAAAAAGACTTTCCTTTAGAATAAACCAGAAGACAAAATGAAACGGCAGTGAGGAAACAGAAATCATAGCAAATACTGCGTAACAGAATCTGCCAGAGATTGGCAGGTCTTTTATGGATTAATTTAAAAATCCCGAGTCTATGACCGACAAAACCACTGCGGTGCTGTTGTTCTAACTCAGGAATTCTGCTTTGCTTCGCACATGATCAATAAATCGAGATTTGCTTTAGGAATATGATCTGCCTACCTGCATTTTAACAGCTCATTGATAGTCAAGCCTTAATGAAAGGATTAAATTAATTTAGAGTAAGGTTGGGCTGAGAGACTAAAACCCTTTGGCACAACCCCGTGGAAGTACCATTTATGAGGACGTTTGGCTTTTCAAACTTCTGTAACAGTTTTTCTTAGAGCTTCACCAAAGCCTGTCAAACCGGGAAACCTGTTCCAGTGGTTTGTTTACAAACAATATCTTGTTTGTTTACACCTACACTGATACCAGCAAATGTTCCCAGTTGATGTGAGAGTCTCCACTGTTAAACTGTTAGAGCAACCTCTGGCATGCCTTTAGTTTATGACAGCTAGCACTTCCAAATAATTCCTGAGCATGATTTGGGGTTAGGGACCATTCCCCATAGGAAAGAGGAAGTTCCCACCTCCTGTATTGGAGGGTGAAGTTAAAAGGGTGGTGCAGTAGTATAGACACAGAACAGTGATGGTGTCTCAGCCAGACAACAGTCCCAAGCACATTTAAATTACTATTATAAATGTAGTTATCAGGAATGGAATTTGAGTACTTTAAGAAAGGAGAGAGAGAGAGGGATCCGTAAAGGACAATTGATTTCTAATTTCTCCCCTTTGTTTTAATTTTGGCAAAACTGTAACATTTGCTGTTTCCTTAAGTCTCTGGTATCCACAACCCAAAGGAAGCAGAGTTGGCAGTGTTTTCACCATTCTTTAAGCAAAATTGCATGGAACTGAGAGGTTAAAGTAACTACCGTATATGCACGGAAGATAGAGTGAGCACTGCTAAAAGGAGGTACCATTTAATATAAAAGCTTTAGACAGTGCTGGCTATTAAAATCACATTTTCTACTCATGCTCCATGGAGACTTTAGAAAAACAACATCTGACCTTCCTCTTTATACAACCTGTGTTCTGCTTAAGCAGGTGTTTTTGGAAGGAGGAGGAGGGGGGATGGGGATGGAGGATGAAGAGGTGAAGTATTTTTTCTCAAGATATTTGGCATACAGAAAAGCAGTCTAACACATGATTACGATAAAATTCCAGTTGTGATTGAACTTAAGGAAAAACTAATTGCACATTAGTGTGGCAAATAGTACTTGAACAGTTGCTTGTCAGCATGGATGCTTATCCTTATATCTTTATCAAACATAATTTAAATATTACTCAAACTGAATCTTGCAATCCAATAAGAATAGCATATGAGTCTTAAAGTGACAGTGTTAGTAACTTTAGACTTTTAATTTAAAGGTAAAGAAATTCATTTAAAGAAATCATGCATTAGATTTTTTGAAGTATTAATGGTGATGTTCAAATATTTGCATTTAAGCTAATCACATTTGATTTTAAATAGAAAAAAACATTAATCAAGGGACACAGATTATCCAGTATATTTTTATTAACAACATAAAAAATGCCTTGAAGTCACTGCATTTTAAGTTCTTGAGTTTAGACTAGAAGCTAATTATCAGCAGTGCTAAAAAGGATCAAAATATAGTCTGCTTATAATTCTTTTGTAGCTTTTCTTGTCTATTTTATGTCTTTTCCAGGCAAATGTGGCAAAAGTATAATAGTTCCTGTGTTTTTCTGACTGATAAAAGAGAAAAAACCCTCAGCTTGTTTTATGTTACTTAAAATGCAAGTGCTTATTTTTTCAATTCTCACAGCAGACCACTAGTTCCTTCAGTGGTCTGCTAATAAGCTCACTAGTGAGTCCTGCTGAAATTCACTTCTGTTTGAACCTGGTCTTGATGCAGGGCTGTCAGATGGAATGTGTCTGTCAGGCAAATAATGATGTTTGCAGTGGAGAGCATGTAGGCATATATGTGCGCACATCAGTGAATATGAATACATGTAACAGTGTTGCTGTCTGAAGGAAATAAGAAATAGATATAAATTAAAATGTTCTGTATTTCTAAAAGAAATAGAAATACTGTTGTTTCTAACACTACTTAATACAGCTGGGTGTAAAGGATTAGCTTACTGGCACAGACTTTTTTTCTTCCCCCTAAGTCTTCAAGCTGAGTACAATTTGGGAGCAGTTGTTTCAAGAACATTTTTTTTTTTTTTTTTATGAATCAAGTTTGCCAAACCAAACAATTCAAGAAACTTCATCTCTTTCCTTTCCACTTCTGTTTCCACTTTGCAATTGTTATTCCAATAGCTTTGTTGATGCTACTGTATGGCACAGTCCTAAAGATTTCCTTGGCTCAGGAGGCATTGAGTAAGCTGTGCTGCAATGTCTGACGCAAAGAGCCACTCAAATCATTTTCCTGACAGAAAAACGTTTAGGTAACTGCATCACCCAGCGTCACTGATTGGGTCATGTATAGTGCCCAGCACAACAGTGAATCTTGGCTCTAAGGCTGCACTTCTGAAGGTGTAGTTGTAATATATTAGGCCTACTCCTTTTCTATGCTCTTTTAAAATCTTAAGAGTAAATAGTATGCTACAGGAAGATCTTGCAATTGGTATTTCTTTCCAGTAAGCAATACGAGTACTGGATGTTTGTGCTTATTTACACAGCCCTACATGGAGATCTGTTTACACAGTATTTGGTTACGAACATGTCACTTAATTAAGATTTGGCTAAGTTGGCCTCCTGAGAAGCACATGGTAAACACTTGAGTGCTGTGGGATTTAAACAAAACCAAAAATCTCTTTTGTCTTTTGTTTCGCATAAGCAAAATCCACATTTGGCTAGTGAAATGCAGCACGCATGTGAAAAGCCAGTTCTTTAACAGTGGAATGTAGTTCCTAGTGAGGATGATGACTGTATATTTGAGATAAAAATGCAGAGGAACAACTTTCATTTCCCAAATTTGCTCCCAAAAGATTTGCAAATAATTAAGTGTTTGCATAAAGGAAAGTAAATTCACACTTTTTCTTTAAATTTCAAATCAGCTTATTGTGTTGGTCTTCCCCTGTTTTTATTCAAAAGAAGCACATTTGATTATAATAATCTGAAAGTATTTGAACTTGAGTATAAATATTCAAAATTTGAACTATAAAGATTCAAACTACATTTGAGATCAAATCTTGATCTGTAAGTGTACAGTTTTTCAGGTTTCTGTAATCTCGCATTGATGAGAGTGAGCAGCTGCCTTAGCAAAATGGTGTGCCTGTGCTGAAGGATGGGTGGGTGATGATATGAGCATCTGCATGAAATTCTTTTATGTGCCCATTTTCCTTTTAGTTCTGAGAGAGAGGTAGTAACTTTTCACTAGCACATTGTGGGGTTTCTTCCACAATGGTGGATGGAGATTTGGATTGCCTATGCTGCTGCCTTTCGTAGTGGGAACATTTCACGGTAATTCTGCAGTATTCCCAAATCTCACAAACAGTCAAGATCTGCTAATGGATATTAATATTTTTTATGATCAAATGAATGGGAGCATCAAAAAAGGAAAATAGGGAAAATTGGAAAAAAGAATAGCACAGATATATGCTTGAAAGTATCATAAAATGTAATTTTGTGCAGTTGATCGGAAACATGCATGTATAGCTTTAGGTTTGGCTGTATTAAATCCATCTAGCAATAAAAGGTAGAAGCATTCACATATGCATGTGAGAGTAGTTCATGCTGAAAAGTAACTAAGAAAACTTGGAGATGAGACTGAGTTCAAATTCTGTCATTAATTGGACACAAGCAGGAGATTCTTAGCTAAAAGTTGAGTGGTTTGGGGATTTTTGCCTGTGTTGTGACTGCTAGATTGGTGTTTCGCAGGTGTGTTATATTGTGGTATAGTTCAGGACTTGAAAGTCTGGGTGACGCTGGAGAAACTCAAGGACAAGATTGTTGTAGCACTTCCATTCTGGCAGCTCTGAGATCAAAATCAGCTGGTTTTGTTACTGAATAAGGATTAATTCAGGAAAGTACTGAAAGCTCAGATGTACACAAGGCTGGGCTTAGTTACCACAGTATTTCCATCTAGTTATACTGTCTGTGAAAGTTAGCAAGACCCTGGTTAGAGGCATGATGACAAAGTTGTGTAGAAAAATGTGAGCTGTATTTTATCAGTGTGTGATTTCTTTTCTTATACAGAACTTAAGGTGAGGAACTTCTAGTCTGCTTGGAGTAGGGGGGAAGGAGTTGATATTGATGATTAGGAGAAGTGTGATCTGCAGTCACATGGCATATAAATGGAGTTAGAAATTAAGGCCTCAGGACTAAAATTTGCCTCCCTATGGAGTGGGTTTCACCCTTTCCATATTTTCCCCCTAGTTTTCCTGCTCCCTGCCTGACAAATATGATGAATAAGGTACTTAATTATTAAAAGTGGTTTAGAGCAGAGCAGTAGACAGAATAAAGAAGAAAGATCCTTTTGAGAAGTTTGTTGATTTTATTTACAAATGTCCCTTATAACACCATTTACATAACTGGTTTCAGTGTATAGCTTTTTTAGTAAACACTTACCTGGTGTAGCAATAGTTTTTCAGTTTCTTGCAGAACTGAAACAGATCTTTAGACACTAAGGCTTTTAGGCAGTTTGGCCACACAGTTGATGCTGTTTTCCTCCCACAGGAAAATAGCTTAAATTGATTAGAGTGAACTTCTGACAGTCTAGTCAAGAAAATAGGTTGTATACAATACTTCTCAACTCTTATAAGCGTATGTAGCTCTACTGAAGTTGGTGTTGCTGTGCCAGTTTGAATCAGCTCAGTATGTGACCAAACATGTTGCAGAATGACAGGTAAAATCAAAATCTGTTCTTCCCCGGGTCTAGGTTAGCTTTTCAGCAATGATTCATCAGTCCAGTTCTCTTTACCCTAGTGCTTTTTTGTGCTAGGGGAACATGCAAATCTGCACTTTATTAACTGAACTCCCATGTGTGTGTCTTTGGCTTGTTGTTACACAGCACTGTCTAGCTGCGTACTGTTTTTTCATCCTTTGTTATAAATGAATCGGCAGTGCTATGGCTGAACTATTCACTTATAAAGTATACGAAGTCTTTTTTTTTCTTACAATTTTCATGTGTAAGTATCTGATTGCATAGATGTCTTTAATCCGTATTTATAAACTTTAGTTCAAGGGTGAGCTCAGGTCCTGGTAAGGCCAGTGCAACTTGGCTCTTGAACTTACTGGAACTCAGGCTTTTTCCTTGGAGAGTAGAGGAATTTTAAATAATGGGTACAATTTGAATTGTAAAGTTCCTCTCCTTTGTAAGTATGGGTCATACTCTCAATGTCAGTACAGAATATATACTTCAGTACTGAGTTTTTATGTGTGCTGTTGGGTATTAAAACATAATCACAGGCACTGACTGCAGTGCCAGGTAACTGGTACAAACCATGGGTGCATCTAATAATGTTCCTGACTACTTTGCCCATTTGAGTAAAGACCTGCCTTGGGGCATTGGTACATCTGTACTAGAGGCATTGTGTGCAATGTATAATAGAGAGAAACTGTCGCTTTCTGTAGTTTTTATCTGGATGCTGCTGGTGTGATATTTTGTTGTAATATGTGCACGCAGACAGTAAGAAAACCTCTTTGCTAGCTGCTCTCAGTTAGAATGTACGTACGTACCAGTTCTTTCTTTCCCCCCTGTTTAACACTTACATTTTGCACCCATTACGGTATCTCAGCTTAACAGAAAAAAAGAGAAGAAACTATATCAATGGTTTAAATTGCTTTTCCTTTTTATAATATACAAACTGCTAAGTGCCTGCGATAACTGACTGTCATGGTTTAGCCTCAGATGGCAACAAAGAACCAGGTGGCAGCCCGGTTGGCTAACGCCTTGTGGCGGCTTCAGAGAAATTGGAAGGAAAATGCAGCACTCGTGGGTGGGGACAACAACTGTTTAACGGGACAACAAAGTAGAACTGGGAAAAACAGTAACAGTAACACGGATGCAGACGGATACAAACGCCATTACGATATCGACCCCCACCCGTCGCAGCCCCGCACTTCCGGTTCCCCCTCCCCTTCCCGGCCAGCTCCCAGCGACCCCTGGGCATGGCTCACCTGGGGTGGGATACCTGGGCCCTGCTAGAGCCGGGGGAGAGTTAACCCTGTCCCTCCCAGAAGCCAGGACATCGAGTTAATCAGTGATTGGAAAGTACTGTAAGGCTTTTAATTTACAAAATTTAAGACAATGTCAGTAGCATGGTATTCAATGTAAATGCTTCTCAAGTTCACATTTCAAGCATTTTCAACAATGAGAAAAAGTATGAGATGTTAAGAAATGTGTTAAGAATTGTGCACAAAATTGGCACAAAATATTTTATTTGGAGAGCAATTCACAGAGCAATATATTTTCTGTTAGTAAAATGTATGACAGGACCTATAATTTATTTCTTACAATACCCTAATCCTAACAACAAGTTAGGATTTATAACCCTGTATAACATTGTTAGTAGAAATTCAACTTAATGATTTTCATTTGTGGAGAACTGCATAATGAAAACATATCTGAGGTTGCTGAGTTGTCTTTTTTCTTGGCTAAATATCTTCATTCTGACAGAGAAGTTAACTACATGCTACTTTAATGGTCATCTAAAGTAGTCAAGTATTTTCCAAGAGCAGAAACTTTTTGTTGGCAATACAAAAAAAACCAACCACCACACAAAAAAAAACCCCTTTCAAACTTGTGTTTCCTATGTTCATCTATACCTAAAATCTTTTTAGAGTATGACTATGAAGTTAGTGTTTGGATTTTTCTTGCTAACAATGTAATTAGAGTAAATTTAGGTATGGTATTACAAAAGTAATATTTATAAATAGTATTGCTAAAACTAGTTGTAGTCATGTGGCTTCCAATTTCCAGTACACTAGTCTCACAAATCTAAGAGGGAGTGATTTCATGGCTTTAATTGCATCAGTGTGGTTAAAGCAACAAAACTTATAAATACAAAGTTGCCCTCAGGCACAGTTTGCAGGTCTGTCATTTACCAAAAACTTCCACTAATGAAGTCAATGACAGCTGAAGTTTATTTATACATCTTTTTAGTTAAAGAAAAAAAAATAAAAAAAGAAAATGGTATAAGATACAAAATCATCCACCCTAGTGTTAGAATGTGTGCCATAGTTTTGGCACCTTTAGACCTGACTATATATGATGTATATATCACAACTTTAGAAATGACATAAGCAAAGTATACAAATACAAGAATTTAAACACAGCCCCTCAATTTGCTACATTTGCAATAAGATGCATGCATATGTGTGTGTATATATATAGATATATAACTATTATGATTGTACAGTGTGCCTATTAAATGTCATGCTCATGGGTGAAGAGGAAACAAAATTAATTTTTGAGGTTCTGTGGAGTACTTCGTAAGTTTAGGATTTCTTCACAGCAGCTAATGCCATCACACTAGGGTAGCTCACCAGGGCAAGTACCAATTTACACAGTAAGATTTCAGTCTGATGAAGCTTCATGGAAAATGTTATTATATTCTCCAGTTGGATTATATTTGTTTCTTCCTGAGAGGCACTTAGCTTCTGTTCAAAGAACTAACAGAGTACTGTCTCTTCATTTCTGCTGCAGCTTTCATAGCGTCTTCCTCTGTCAACCAGAGTCCTACTGCAGAGCAAGCATCTTCTTGAATATGAGAAAGTACTTTTATCTGTACTTAATGTTTGAGTAAATAAGCTGTCATTGTACTTATTACTTCTGCTCATTATTTATATGTGTTCCTTAGAAAATGTATTCTTATGTGGCTATTATGTTTCCCATGTCCATGTGTGTCACACAGACACACACTTACTCTTATGCCTTCTGAGAAGCATAAAGACATGACAATGAGCTCACAGAGAATTGTATTTGTGATTAAGAAAAAGAAATACTAATTTCAGTCTTTTTTTTTTTTTTTTTTTACCTTAGCAGTTAAAAACTACTTTTGAAAGAATTATAAAATTTTCCATTTTTAGTGATACCAGAGTAAATTAGCTTTAGGTCATGATGGTTTGTTTTGTTTATTTGTTGTAACATATTGGGGTCTTCTGGGGACTTCTAGTGTTTGGGTGTTTTTTTTTCTCCCCGTTTGTATGGCAATTGAGCCTATGGTGGCTTTCTTGCCTTGTCTTGAGACTTGAGCCGCAGCAGTTGTATAAATGATGAAGTGATGAAAATTGACAGTAGATAAATACATTTGGAAAAAAAATCCTGATTTTAGCAATAAATAATTGAATGTGCCTCTTTTCCTTACAGGACGGTTTACACAGTACAGCCCTAAAAACCTTAGACAAGCATGGAATAAGTAAGTCTTTTTTATTTATTTATGCTTTTGACTCTTCAAGGATATGATTCATGTCAAGCTGAAGTTATCACAGCTACCTTAAAAAGACTCTATCCTTTTTATGTCCAGTATAAATGTGTAATTACTGAGGATTATTCTTTCCTGCTTCTGCCACTTTTGAATGTTTTTGAGTTACCAATTACCTGTAAATAGGGGGAAACTGTATAGCATGCTATTTTCTTCTTGGGGATGTCATTTGGCAAGTGTATTGAGCTCATTGAGAGATGCTGTGTTATTGCTTTGGGCCATCAGTTTTGAATCTTGTTTTCTCTGTTCCAGTGTAATAATTAAAAGATTTCTAAATAATGTGTTTCTAATCAACTTTTGAGTGTTTTTTTCCACATAATCATCCCCTGTTCCCAGGTCCACTGGTTATTGCTGTGAGCTGATGACCATCCTGTTGTGTGTTTTAATTATCATGACTGAAAAAAGTCAATATTTTTTTCTTCTTTAAATTTTTCCTGAATTTTGTCACATTCATATCAGATGGACACTGATATAAAGGTATTGTGCTCAAAATCCAGAAGTGTTGGCTGATAAGCCAGGAACATCTAACCATTCATCTGGGTAAAGTTTACTACAAGATTTCTCAGCACATGAAGAATTTTTGTAGACAGGTTATTTGGGCAGGACTGTATTGAGTGATTAACATATTTTACATTTTAAAGGAAGCACACACAGTCTGAGTTGGATGATCAGGATAACAGCTATGTCTTGCCACAAAAATTGTTAGAATTTTTCTCCACTCTCTTTTGGCCACATTTTTTTTTGAAAAAAGGCTAAGCCTTTGCTGCACCATCATTGCTGTTTTCTTTTTATTGTTGGTACCAACAGACTGTCTTGTTGGTAGTTTACCAGGGAGTTTGAGAGATGAATCAGCAGGAGACTGAAGCATTTCCTTCTCAAAGTTCACCACTGAAATGGAAGATACAAAATGTTTTGGTGAAGGAAATTCCTTGTTATAAGGAAAAAAAGTTACTGATAAAACAGAAGTCCAAATCCTTTTTTAGTATCCTAATTCATTAGCAATGGGATGTGTGTACAGCTGTAAAAACCATAGCATGGTCTCTTGCCCAAGATGTGATGAGATATAGACTCACTTTTCCATTCTATTACTACTTCTCCATCTGCTCCTTCACAAACCAATTTGATCCAGTGTTTTGGACTGATCTACAAAGGCATTTTTTCATTCAAATAAAAACAGCAGCCAACTTTTGAAATTGGAGTTAACTGAGGGAGGAGGAATCTCTTAATGTAGCAGGATCATAATTAAAATGAGGTGTTAGTTGTTGGATGTGATACCATCAATGTTCAGCCTTGTTAACCTGTATTTCTGCAGTGCCAGATGTCTTTCATGACCCTGTAGCTAACCCTACAGTACTGCTGAGTCCTCTGTTGTTAGGAGTGACTTTCTGATTCCTGCAATGAAGCATGTAAAGCTGGCACTGAAGCCAGTGCAGGCCTTTGCAAAGGTGTCATCTCCCTGAGTTAATTGACTTTCAACAGTCTGTAGAGAAGTTCCTGGCTTGTCCAGTTCAGACTGGAAACCGTATTTGGTGGCTTTCATGGAAAAGTCCATCTCCTGTTTCCTATAGAGGGACAACAAGAAGATTAGCTTCACTTAGAGTTAGCATTTGTGAATATCTCAAACTGTTTTGGCAGTTCTTGTAATCCTTGCAGGCATCTTGCAGTGTTGGACTCTACCTCAATCTTACTGCTCAGAATGATTTAATTCCCTGAAAATCACAGCTTTCATTTTAAAAAGTTAGTCACTGGAATTATCTATATTCATTCTTTAACAATGAACAAACTTGCAAGTACATCTTTTCTTTGACAGTCGTCAATGAAATCCAAAAAGTTTGGAAGAAGCAATTATACAACAACATAGGCAATTAGATCTGGATTGGGAAAGAGGGACAAGGAAACTAATATTGATGTGAATGTGTTTGCTTGGGGGCATATACATGAATAAGTAATGTGAAGCAAAACTGGCACTCTATTCCATCCATTCTGCACGCTTTTCTATATTTTAACAACACTTAGATGCAGCAATATCTCCTATGTATGAATAAGTACAATAATAGATTGGATTTTTAAAAGTTGCTGGTTTATATTTCCTTCAAGAACACTGCATGAAATGTTTGTTTTGTAAAATACAAAACAAAAACAAAAGCCTCAATCTTTGAGACTTCAACATTGACACATTATGATCACATCACAGACTGATTCAAATAAGACCAAAGATTTCTCATTTCTAAGAAACCTCTTCAAAAATATTTATATATCTTCAAAGCTCCATGCATAAAGGATTTGCAATTTTTCAGCATAAATGAAGGGATTCAAAGACCCAAAGCAATGACCATGCATAGGGTTTAGTGCTTTGTATGTGCAGTTCTACTATAATAGGAAATACTCAGTGCCCCAAAATTGCATATCATTTACATTCAAAATGTAAGATTTTTTTTTTCTTTTTCTGGTGTAAATCTTTATTTGTGTGCTGTATTAATTAGAGCACTGTTGCTCGTGCAGCTGTAGTTAAGGATGTATAAACATTTCTGTTATAGACGTCATGTACCCAAGGATTCATAATTCTGTGATAAAACTTAACAAATGGACAGACTGGTTCATTCTAGAATTATTATTTTTATTATTATTAGCATGTTTCAAAAAGCAGCAGTCTCTAATCTTCAAAAAAAAAAATATAATTTTTAACTTCCTGATTTAATTGGTTGAAGGCTGTTGATGACACAAAAATGTCAAAAATCATTTAGCCCTTCCTCATAAGGCTTACTGTCCAGACCCCTCACCAGCTTTATTGCCCTTGTCTGGTCCCGCTCCAGCGCCTCAATGTCTTTTTTGTGGTAAGGGGCCCAAAACTGGACACAGTACTTAAGGTGGGGCCTCACCAGTGCCAGAGGGGGACAAATCACCTCCTGAGACCTACTCACCACGCTGTTCCTGATACAGGCCAGGATGTTCTTGGCCTTCTTGGCCACCTGGGCACACTGCTTGCTCATGTTCAGCCAACAGTCGAACAACACCTCCAAGTCTCTGCTGGGCAGCTCTTCAGCCACTCTTCCCCAGGCTTGTAGTGCTGGGGGAGGAGTTATTGTGATCTAAGTGTAGGACCCAGCACCTGGCCTTGTTGAACCTCATCCCATTTGCCTCAGCGCATTGATTCAGCCTGTCCAGATCTCTCTGCAAAACCTTTCTAGCCTCCAGCAGGTCAACACTCCCAACTAACTTGGTGTTGTCTGCAGGGTGCACTCTTACTGAGGGTGAATTCAATCCCCTCATCCAGATCATTCATAAAGATGTTAAAGAGAACTGGCTGCAATACTGAGTCCTGGGGGACACCACTCGTGACCAACCACCAACTGGATTTAACTCATTCACCAGCACTCTCTGGGCCTGATGCTTCAGCCACTTTTTAACCCAGCAAAAAGTGCTCCCACCCAAGCCATGGGCAACCACTTTCTCCTAGAGGATTCTGTGGGAAACTGTATCAAATGCCTTACTAAAGTCCAGGTAAACAACATCCACAGCCTTTCCCTCATGCATGAAGTGGATCACTTTGTCATAGAAGGAGATCAGGTTAGTCAATTCAATTTATGTAAGGAAAAGTTACTAGAAGGAAGAATAACACTCTTCCAACAATTACAAAGCCAGCTTCAAGTCTGTAAAGCAGAAGGAACAGAGGCAAAAAAAGCCCACAGATGCTAGACTGGGGGCAAAATAATTGCACCTGACTGACTACACCAGCTTCCAGGAAATACAAATTTTAAAGGCAGAGGCAGGCAGTGGAACAATACCAGTGTCTGTTTAATTCCCAGTCTAAACAGAAATTAGCTAAAACCATGGAATGTAACAACAATGACAGTGAAGCACATCAGGCTCATTATATAAGCCAGATCCCTAAAATTCTTAAATTGGATTTAAGGATTGGCCAGTATTAGAGGCTACTTTTGGGGCATGCTTGAGGGGAATAATATAACTACCACTTACAGTAACTTAAGTTCTTTGGAGACTTTAACACTTAATTTCTTCACTGGTTGTCAAACTACCTGAAGATTATAAAGAGAGAAGATGTGGTTTATAAATTTTGTAGAAAATGCTTCTAACATTAGGAAACAAAACTTGCACTTGACAGTTGTTTCTATCTAGTATGAAGATTCACCTACATTGCATGACCTAACATATTGTGGAATGTGATTATAAAATACTGGTCTAAAAAGAATTAAGACATGGCAATCTAGTCTTCCCGTAGAGTTCATAATTAATTATATTTTCACCTTTTCCCCTGAACTTTTCTGTTTAATTATCTTTACATAATAAAAACCAAGAACAGTTCTGCTTTGAGAATTCAGTGCAACCTGAATTCAATTTGCAAAAGCTTCTCCACAATATTAAATCCTTACAACAAAGTAACAGAAGAGAACTAATTATCGTTGTGTATATTTGGTAGGATGTAAAAAACTTTTTCAGATCTTTCTGTCATAATGGGTTGCACTGTGAGAAATTAGATTGGAAAGAAAAGGTGCAGTTGAAAACAAATTCTGGTCTGCATAAATAGAGCTACTACTTCATAATTCCCTGCCATAGCAGTATTTATTATGTAAATCACAACTAGTCCCAGTGCTGGGGATTTCATCCTCAAACAAGATGGCCTCTGTACTTGACAGCTCCCTTCCTGAGGCCAGGATGTTTAAAAGTTTAATTCCAGGATGAACTGGCCTGTTTTGGAACTGTTACTCTGAAAATTTCCTGAAGAAACAAGAGGGAGTGAATAGAGACAAGTCCATGTATTTTGAGCCTGCATTTCATTTAAGGCCTGACAGACTGTGGAATTGTTTACAGCTGAGACTTGGGAAGGACTTGGGGTTTTTTAGTTTTTTGTTTGTTTGTTTGTTTGTTTTTGTTTTTGTTTTTTTGTTGTTGTTGTTTTTAAGAAAGTCTTTGCTTTACTGGGGTTTTGACTAAAACCTCTCATTTGATCGTCACTTTTAACCCCTTCACCATCATTGCTTGTTGTAATAGTCTGTAGTGCTACTGAAAATATTCAAGTTCTCAAGCACAGAAGGAACAAAAGGCTTTAGTGTTGTCATAGTTAAAACCTTTGTCATGGATAAAACTAAGCAATAAGGATTTAAAACTACCTGGGCAAAGGGTGGATTGTGCATGTGCACCTACATGCACTTCAATTACGGTGAGGTTGCGCTGGTGCTGTCCCCTCACCCTCATTGGAAGAGTGACCAGGAATTGTGCTAGGGAGGAGCAAGGACAGAAACCGGACGCAAAGGGAAAAGATTTTGTAGAAGCATTTGCGATATATATATCACAGAGTCATATAACCCTGCCTCTGTCTCCTGATTTGCAGTGATACTTACTGTACTGAAAAAAAAAAATAAAATAATTAATTTCCCATTTCGTTTGATATTTCTCGTAAATGCTCCTTTATCTGTCGTTATCTTTTGCTGGAGGGCCCGTAGGAATCTTATAATGACAAAAACATACGTTAACCTGCAACAGAAACAAGAAGCCCTTTACCACAAAGCAAACTTATTACGCTGTCTTTGTTAAAAAACAGCTTCCCCGGTGGCCGGCGGCAAGCAGGCTGTGCCGTGTCACCTGTCCCCTCCCCCCGGGGCGGCATCTGCGGGCAGCGGACCAAGTGCTTCCCGCGGAGAGGGCAGCAGGGGGCGCGCGCTGGCCGCCAATGCCCTCCGCAAGGGAGCGGGAATCCTCGTAAGAAATATTTTTCCAGACACTGCTTTATTTTTGTTTGTTTCACTCCTTAGTGGGGTTTATTAAATTAATTGCAAGGTGGTGGAAGCTGCTTGTCAAACTTCAGTGGCTTTTTGTGTGTCTACTGTTGTACACTGCATCCACTTTGTACTGTTTCATACATTTTTGGCACATAAAGGGGCTCAGCTGAGAAAGTGCAAAATGGAGCGAAAGCTCTCAGCTCAGTGCAGGAGCGGTTTGTGCTAAGCTGAAATGCACTGCAGGTTTTGTCAACTTTATGGTAATGAATTGTATAATGCTGATTGAAGCCAATGACTGAGAAAGAACTCCAGATATTCTCATTTTCCTTTTGCCAAGATTGAACATTCCTTGCAATTTATATTTGAAATTGGAACAACTCCAAACTTTTATAAGTATGGGGGAAGTTATTCCTAACAGACTTCATTGTTAGAATGTTTATCCTGATACTCAATTTATTTTTTGCTTTCTTCTAAATTCCCCTTCTTTTGTTTCATTAAGCTTAATGTATTGTATTACATCCTCTTGGCCTAGTTAAAAATACTAATAAACCTTCTCAAATGGATCACAAAAGCCCTTGTCCTCTTTTTCAAAGTACTAGTAACTCTATGTTGTTTCTTTAGTAAAATTACATTGTTACTGCTCTAAACCTTTCCTACCCATGACAGCTGAGAAAATACAGCCCCAGTATACATAGATATAGATGTTCTTTGTTGTCTTCTGCAATGTCTAATTTAGTTTCTGTTACTGGACTAGAGTTCATTGGCATTTTTATCTCTGAACCTGTCCATATTTTGGGGTATTTTAATCTGGAAGTAATTGCTTATAGTTCTCTATGCTCTATCTTGTTTGTAGATTTTCTGCCCACATCTCACTTCTATTAGCTTCTTTGAATTAATTTTGTTGTCTTCTGTGGTGTTTTCAACATTTAGGTTCATTACATCTAAGAATTTATTCAGTATGCAGTGTATACCTTAGTCCAGTTCATTAATAAAGATGTTAAATAAAAGTGTGACTAACACTAATCTGTCTGCCACACAGCTGGACACTTTGCTGCCAACTCAGTACTTTGCCCCTCATCGTTACCCTAAGCTTATGGTCTGTCAGCCAGTTTTAATTCTGTGTGATAGCATATCACATCCCAGCTCTACAGAGTTTGTTCACAGAGCAAGAATTTAAAGATAAATAACATCAAGTATTATCCCTTATCACTTTGTTCCACCAATGTTTAAGTCCATTTAAAAAAAAATAATCCATTTATTTGGTATCTTGTTCAATTGTCATCACTTCTTTTGATTGCTGTTTCATTTTAGTTTTTTCCTAAAACTAAATATTGTCTGTATTTTGTTCCTACTGTCTATATTTGACTTCTGTATTATCTGTCAAGTACTTGCCAAGATTCTTTTTTCTATTTGTAAACCATAAAGGAAGTATGTATATTTTTTTAAGTCTAGTAATATACTTCAGAACGCAGAGCACAATTAGATAATTTTACAATCACTTACCTACAATAATAATCCCACGTAGAGAAATGAGGAAAGAGAATTAACTCTTCTAGAGTATTTTTCCTGAAAATACCTTTAAAAGGTGCCTTACATTTGCTATCCTCACTAATTCCTTAAAAATTCCTTAAGATATTGAGATGTGTATCAGATAGTCATGTTTATTTTGTGTTTCCAGGTATGACTTTTACTTTATAAGTATGTTCTTCATTAAAATTTTTGAGTACTTGCCACTCAATTCTTTTCAGATGTTTCCAGTTGTTCTTTCTCCTTAATGCATTTCTACATGCCAACATTTTACTGATTTCTCAGAGTTATGTTTCTGGTAGTCTCTTACTCACATGTTGTCATAGTGTCTGTGTTCATTTCTTGGTTTGATTTCTAATACTTTCTGAGCAGAGGCACCAGTTATCTTTATATTCTCGCATTCCTAATTCTGTCCTCTTGCTGGAGTTCTGTACTGTTGGCCTCTGTGTTGTAGTATTTCTTCTCCGGGTAATGACATTGCTGACAAAACTGAGTCACTGAGATATGTCTTAAAAATAAGTATCTGAGGAATAGAGGACATACTGTGAAGGCAGAAATGTAAGTGAAGTAGATCTTACTGCTGTGTCTCTAGTTATTTGTCTGTAGCCATTAAATGTAGGATTTTTCCAGAAAGAGAGCCAAAACAATAGGCACCTTAAAAATTGGACTGGCATTCAAAAGTGCTTTTTGATAAGCAAATGCTGTTGGCTTAAGTGGCTTGATATTTTCTACTGTGTTCTACAGAAAAATTTTCTTTAGCTCAACAGTTCATTTGATTTTCATCTTAGGGTCTCAGAAATATATATATAATTTTGGGAGATGGTGCAGCCAGGCAATAACTGTAGTAATATGAGTAATGCTAGTGAGTTTGGCCACCTTGGCAGATAATTTAAGCCAATCTCAACCACATGTTGTCTGGCTGTGCTGCTAGCCAAACACTTACAGGCAGTAGTTGAAGTCTCTGCAGCGGTATAAACATCCCAAAGTATCTTTACCTTAGACTTATTTTACTAAATTTTATGACAATGTGATATGGAGTTTTCAGCCTAATTTTGACCACCACCTTTTCTGGGGTAGGATGGTAGGTATTGCCATTTATGAGAATTGCCTCTGACCATCTCCCAAAATGCAGTGCAATTTTGTCAAGAAAATCTAAATTGTTTCCTTTCCTGTGTTTCTGGCTGTGATACTTCATGTATCTGCCTTCAGATTTCTGACTTCCTTCCTGCCACATAAAACAAATAAACAATTTCTTTTGCTTTTCATGGATGTTTTTTTTTAAAATTAGTAATGCAGAAACACATGGCATTGTAAGAGACTAGTGAAAACAGTGATTTGTTTCAAAACTTGATGTTAATTGCTTTAAATTGCTAGCCAAAAAGTTTTCATAATTTTTTTTCTTTTTTTTTTTTTTTTTTCCCCCTCAATAACCTATTTTAGAAAGTTTGGAACTATTATTTGAGAATTTGTGGAAGATGCTGGCTGCAAGCAGATCATCATGTATATATGTTAAGTGCCTGCTTGAGCTGAGTGTCAAAAAGGGAAGATGGGAGACAGTAATCCTTCCTGATGCATTAAAATGGGGAAGTTAGATAATGTATCTTCAGAATACGATGTGAATAATGAACCCCAGCATACGTCTGGTGCACCTGTCATTGCTGGAGGGCAAAGAAGGAAGTGGTTCTAAAGGGAACTGACCTTTTTCCTTTAGGCGTGGAGTCAGTCCCATATCCTAAGGCACACATTCTGGTAATATGCCGAGCAACAGACTCCGCTGAGAATTTACCCCCCAAAAAACCATGAAATGATAGTGATGGTGGTTCATATATTGTATTTAATTAAGCCTTTTTTAAAATTTAATTTCATTTAATAATTTCCTAAATTATTCTGTAATTTTGAAAGACAGTTCTTCTCTGATTAAGATAAATTTAATTGAAATTTAAAATACAATTTTGAAATGTTGTTTTTCTGATTTAGTAGCTCACTGGATACCAAAATGTAAATGACAATACTTATCACTAAATGTGATTCACAAAAAAACCTGAATCATTTAAAATAATGTAATGTATAATACAGTATATATCCACTGTCTGCTATCTCAACTGAATTTATACGTATCAGATCTCATTTACAAGTAGACAGCTTTCTGTTTAATTATTCACATCTCATAATAATTTATCTTACAGAGTTGATCTAATTTTCGAGCATATTTGATCACAAATTCAATGAAAGCAGACACTATCTTTGTGATGTTTGTCCAGCTAAATCCTTCAATGAATAAAATAATAAAGATGCCAGCTGTGTTTGGTTAATGATCACTATCACATGAGGAGATTGGAAATACAAATGCATAAAAGCTCTCATTTTTCATATTGGTTTTATACACTCAGAATTTTACTGCAAAGAAAGGGGAAAAAACATTTAATTCTGTCACATTCTCAGAAACGTATTGTTTGATTGTTGTGGTTTTGGGTTTTGTTGTTGTTGTTGTTGTTCTTATTGTTTAGGAATGCAGAATAGTTTTAAAATTTTGCTATTGTTCGGACCCGAACTTAAAAAATCCAAGGAAATCTTATAAAAATAGATTACATTTGTGCTTTTCTCTCTGACACCATTGCAGGTTAAGAATGGGCCAACACTTTTTGCTTGTATTCTATGACCACGAGGGCATGAGTCTTTCCTGAGATGTTGACAGATAGTGTTTGATGAATATTGTTTTCTGTCAGATACAGTCTACATCTGTGCTGCTAAGCTGTGGACTTTGTGTAGTTCCTGTGCAGCTGCAATGATTATTTTTTGGGTATTTGATACTAGGTTTTAATCAAAAATCTCCACAGTAACATAAGATCAATACTGCAGAGCATGAAAATTGCATTTTCTAGTATGCAACTGAAAGTAGTACATTGCATGTCCTTTTTGTAGGAGGCAGGTACATACGGCCTTTTGAGAATTGTCCCTGGCATGGATTGTTCCCTGAACTTTTGTCTAGGAGTGGCTTTGGAAAATACTACTTGGCATGGACCAAAATATTCCAGGGGCCAGTATGGACACTCAGTAGTTGAGCGGTCAGACTCCCTCCCTAGCCCCGCTTAATTCAGCAATGCAGGCGTCAGCAGAGATGTGCTTACTATTCCCTGCCTCTTTCACACTTGAGCATTATTCTAATGGCCTCTCCTGACTAGCACCTTTCTTCAGATCATATAAAAAGCAACCAGTTAATTAAGTTTATTTTTTTGGTGGATGTTTGACTGGCTGTTTGACTCCGTCATTTTTGAGTTCGCTCTTATCCTTTTCAAAATCCTCCATAATTATACCTCTTCCTCTCTTCCTTCACAGAGCTTTGTATATGCTCCTGTTCCCTGTTCTTACATTAGTGATCGCGTACTCATATTTAGATTTTATTCTGTCCCCTAGATAATTCAGGAAAACTCACAACTGCTGTCTTCTGAGCATCAGATGGGCTTGTGCCCATATGGTGCATTTACCAGTTGTGTGCAGTCTTTTTCTCCAAGCTTCATGTTCTCAGGTTGGAAGCTGCTGGGACTAATGCTTGTCTGCCTCAAATATTTGTTTTCACAGAATCTGAATCATTTTATGTCCTAAAATGAGACTCAGGCATTTATTTACTTGCCCATTCTGATTCATTGGCAATGAACAGATGTGTTACACAGCTCCATGGGAAATCTGACCTTCAGTGGTCACTGTTATACGTACAGATTTTTATTTTAGTTCGTAAATCACCTATGCTGATTTATGTCTATATAGCAGCAACTCCCTGCTTAGCTGTCTCTTTAATCCTACTAAAACAGGTTTGATTTTGCAAAAATAGTTCAAGATTGAGTCCTTCCCTACTGTAAGCCAGTTTCTGACTGTCAGATAGCACTGCATCCTCACACATATATGAGCGCAAGCATGTAAAATCTACACTTTTCAGTAACTGATAGCTAAAATATATGAAATTTGTGGTTTGGTCATTCATCTGCAACCTGTTTATAGTTAAATAGGTGTAAATTATTGTGTTAAGTTGGAGCAACTTTTTAAAAAGACACGTTAATACAGGCATGTGTGGATATGCAGTGTTTCACTTCTTTTTAAAAAAAAATCTGTGCAAAATCATGTTACTTTTTTTTCCAGATTGCCTACTAGAGATCACTGTTTTCTCCTTCTACAGTGGTCTCTGTGCCAAAGAAATAATTACCCTTATTTTTTCCCTTGATCAAGTTCAAAGTGAATTTCAGATTTCTTTTAACAGATTGGCACAAGCATATTTGTCTCTTAACAAGTATTACTGGTGTTGGTATCAGGCAGTGGATTTTCAGTCTGCCAGCTTCCCTCTACCGGAAGATGACCTGAAATTCCCCTAAGAAAGTATTTATCTCCATTAATGTAAAGAGAAAGAATAGTATGCTAAATGAGGAAAGTGAATCTGGAGAAAGAATGGTGCCTTCTACACTACAATGTTCCCGTGAATGTGGTTGCCCGTCTCATGATTTCTTCTAACATCACCTGAACCAGGTACTTCATGGTCAGGGAGTTGCAACTGGTTCTATATTATATGCCTGTCTAAATGTATTAGTATAATAATAGATAATAAACTATTTTTGATTGTGTAGCTTTGAATATATTGCCTATATTCTCTCATTATAACCATCTTGGTCTCCTGTCAATGTTAACTAGTTCTGCATAATTTCCCTGCCAGGTCTTAGCTTAGGAGTGTAGTTGCAAAAAGACCAGGATGCCTACTTGTATGTAATTGCTTAGTCTCATTGGGTTCAGCCAGGTGACTCATATGCAATAAAGTCAAATTCATGCATGTGCCTGGGGTCTGTTTTCCTGAACTTTCTAGGTGTTCGGCATTCTCTCTGCCTCCAAATCTCTATCCACCTTTAATGAGCAGTATAAGTAAATACAAAGGATTCCTATTCATTCCATATCTATAAAAATATATTTTATTAGCTGAGATGTATACAATAATAGAACAGATCAGCCCCATATGATATTTTAGGGAGCTGTAGGAGGACAGGACAGCTGCTCCCAAGTGGTTGACAGATCTGAGGCCCCAACAAGACAGATTTGTAGGTTAACGGTGATAAATGATCTTTGGCTTCACTGACTAAGGCAAGGTCACCCTTCTTAAGGTGCTGCCTGCATTCTGCAACCTTGCAGCAAATTCTTGTTGAAGTACTGTGCAAGCAGACCAGTTCTTATGTATGTTAGAATGAAATTAAGACGTCTCAAACCTGATATCATAAAATACCAGACAACAAGAGGGCAGAGATTTATAAGACAGTGCTAATGGTTGTTTATTAGAATTTAATTCTGTCTTTTTTTGTTTTTTTTTCAGTTTCAAAAGGCAATAGGCCCAAAAAAGCATCTGTATTTTCTTTCTGTAGTCATTTAATAATGGGAAATGAGGGAAAGTTTATTTATTTCTGTAGTTACTGCACCCACTTGGCAAATTTGAAATTCAGAGTTTAGTTGTATATTCTTTGGAGTATTTTTTGCTTGGGTTTCTTTGGAGAAAAACAATCAAGGTTGTTGAGGGTGGGAGGAGGAGAAGCACAGACCTTTGACTGCATTGTATGTCAAAGGTTTATTGCAGCTATTTCTATGTTGGAGGTGGGGTTTATTCCCTTCCTTTTTTTTGGCTTATGTCCAGACAGTGAGGAAATAAATATGTGAAGAAAGAATGCTGTAGAATGCTAACTCTGCTGCCACATTTTCTTCCTTTCATCATGCCCCAAGATTCAGTGAAGTTCATATAAATTCACCATGCCTTCTTTTAAAAAGCATAGCAGAAAGGCATTCTTCCTTTAAGAGTCAGACTGTAAAAGGTGATTTTTCTTTCACTCAGTTTGGTTTAAGCCTGTAAAAAGCATTAAGTGAAAAATCTGATATATTTGTTAGGGCATTTATTGCATTGCTAACTTATATTTTCAGTTCTCAGTGAGACTTTATAGAGAACCTTGAAAAATTTTAATTCAGGATTAAAGATATATTTTCCCCTATATAATAGCTCATAAAATGATTGGTATATTCATAATTATTTTTAGTTCTATTTGTTTTCTAGGGATATTCTGTTCCACTTGATGAGGTACCTAGCTAGGGACTTCATAAAACACTCTCCTTGATGAGACAATTCATGCCCTTTAAAGATTTTCAAAATAATCAAAAGCTTCTGATTAGATGTTGTCACCATGTTGTTGTTCTTCATTAATTATACTTACACCAAGCAACAATCTTCCAGTAAACTATAAGTCTAGCATATTCAATAGTAGTCTGTCGTGGTGTAAGTAATACACTATGTCTTCCATAATGAATAGCTTTAATACTGGGCTAATTGGGATGCAGAAAGAACTAAAATAGCTGATTCATGGTGGCATGTAAAATGAAAAAGAAGTAATTGCTAAATTCTTTCTTTCAAGGACAAAATGGTGAGGCGTGTTATAATTAGATTTTTTTTTAAATACTTTTCCTGGGAAATATACCTGTATCTGAGAGAAACTTCTGAAAACCAAATGAAATAATATTAAATACTTCAGATATTCTTCTAGTTTAAAGTATTAGTTGTGGTTTTAAACAGTAGCAAAACATTGCACCCAGCAGTTCTGTTGCTTGGAATATCACCACCTCATAATTCCCAGGAATTAAGGAAGTTACGTGATCATATCACAGAAAGATACATTCTCAGTAGTTTAGAGTATGTTATCACTGAACATATTTTTTTTTTATATATCTGCTGTTTAAATAAGTTTATGTTAAATAAGTTCAGCATCAGAGATAAGTAGACTCATGTCTAACTTGTATTGAGCCACATTCAGTGATGACACATACAAATTATTTATGATCTAGTCATGACTGAGCTCAATGATCCATTATCAAATGTGTGAGGCTGTATGAGAATTTCTGTGAGAGGTTGGATCACTTCATTTTCTAGGCTAGCTATGACCAAATGAAGTCTAATGCCTCACGTGCTTCATACATAGTTTAAGTAAGCATCTTAATTCTCCATTCTGAGAAGTTCAGGAGCTGCAACTGTTATGGTTTACTTACTGGGTCAGTAGATTATTTTAAAAATTTACCAAGAGTATAAAAATTATATACCTAAAGGTAAATCCATATTTATGAAAATAGAAAAAAATCCAACAACTATAGTTGTATATATTTCCCTATATTGTTAGGAGCTTCATTTGTTACATTCACTTTTTTTCATGAAATGCTATTCACCTTGGCTGCTTTCCAAATAATGACATCTATGGAACTGTCAAGTGAGAATTAGTTCAGATGGGTCCTTCTCTGGAATTCCTTCCTGGAATGCACTGAATGAACTTATCTTCAGAGTTTTCCAAATGGGGCTCTGACATCTCTTACATCTACATTAGCAGCAATGTCAAAGAATCAAACACTGCCATGTTTATCTCTATTCCATATCTGTTGAATAGTTATCATTAGATGTGGTAGCTTTTCCTTTAATAATAAATATTTTGACCACCTTTTCAGTACTTCAACAGATACAACTGCTGGTACTGTAAAATAGTAGTACAATTAAAACGGATCAAACTAATTGCTAAATTTCCCAAGAGATTGTTTCATATACCCTTACAGAAATGGTGAAGATCTGATGACACTAGAGCGCATGTTGTGCAGGAGTACAGAGCAAAGACAGATGCTGGGAGCAGTCTAGCTGCATTAGTGCAGGATTTGCCCCAGCCCAGCTCATCTAAGAAGGCTGAGTGCACCAATGTGGCAATCTTGTTTCTAGTGAGATACCAAGATAGAAGAATACAATTAAACCAGTGTCCTAGGGAGCCTGGAGACCATACTTTCCTGCCTTGCATGTGTAGAGGTCTCAGCATTTAAACTGCTGCTGACAACTCAACTTGGGAAGAGCAAGAGGGGCACTGCATGTTTGGAGACATGCCTCTCCTAAAGAATGCGCACAGCCCAGCACAATGTTAGGACTACTGTTGGCAGCCTCACACCGGTGTGATGGATGATCCCAACACTGAAATGTGGTTCCAGTGGCTGTGTTTGACTAATGCTTACTGTATAGTTTGGCTTGAAGTACCTTTATGCTGTGCTGTAGAGCAAAATCTGTATTTTGTGGTTGATCAGCAGCAAGTAAAGCCCTGCTTCAGTGAGCTTCACAAGCTTTTGTCTCTCTTTATCAGTTTTAATCCTCAATACCCTGTGTGTAAAACACGAGAAAATTGATAACATTTTTACTCCATTAGATTCTTGTCTTGAGGTGCTACTTTTTGTTTTCACCAATATCAAAAGCTAAATGTATTGTATCAAAACTTGCATTTGCTTGGTGTAGTAGTTTTATGATGGCTAAATAATCTCTGCAACAGCTCCATGGAGACATACCAGGCATGTTAGGGAAGCAGATCCTGCATGCTGGCACTGGAACATCAGGTCTTTGAAGACAGTAGGTGTTCTCAGCATGGCTGTAACAACAGAAAAACCATGATATTTAGTAAAAAGGAAATGCTACTTAAGGTAGGCCCTGCTCAAATCTGGTGTCCCGAGTAGCTGCTGCTAGTAGGGTTGCACATGTATTCCAAGGTACAAAATTATCAAGGCATGTAAAAGCATGTCTGTATCAGCTGATCACAAGATAATGAATTTGCATAGAAATCATTAACTGTAATATATGATGTTGGCACAGTTTTGTGTCAGAACTCAGGAGAGGCCTAAAGCCTGGGATGATGGGGAAAGACTGCCTCGGACTTGGCCTCAGACTTGGGTAAAAATGGGGAATATGGCTCTCATCGTTGTGTGATGGTAGGTAGAGACACCACAGGGACTGTACAGGGACCCTGTTGTTGATGGGATTATGGCATCCTCCGAGAAATGAGCTGCAAGGGTTACCATACAGCCTGTCTGATTTGCATGAAGATGTGAAATTTTTTGTTTATTCTCTTCTTGCCATTAATCTTTAAACTCTGCTAAGTAGAGTTCAGGTTAAATGTGGTTTTGTCTTTCAGCACTTCAGGTTGCAAGGGATTACTTAGAATAAAGAAGCAGATCTGAGATTTCCAGGGGGAATTTGGTGCCTCACTCCTTTAGGCCATGCTGTAAACGCCAGTCGAGAATTGAATTAATGATGCACAGCGAGAGTCATATCTTCACATGAAAAATATGCACAATAAATGATTTTTGCTTTGGGAAGTATTTATATCATGCTGTTATGAGTATAAAGACAGCACATTATCTGCATTTGGTTTAATGCCCATTTGCCTTAATTATTTATGTGAATTTGAGCTGCCTTCTTCATTGCATTTAAAAGCAAATCACCCCAAGTTCAGAGGTTCACTGCACATGCCCAAAACTTTTTTTTCTCAAGAGCTTAAACCAAACTTCAGTGATCTTAGTCATGTTCTGCTTGACCAAATACCGACCTTTCTCTGCAGTAGAAAGACATTTAAACCTGTTTTCTAAAATTAAATCAGATTTTTGTAATCCAATGAGATTTACAACGGCTCCAGTCTAGTCAGATTCATATCTTTGAGGTGAGAGGTCCATACAGTATTTGTTTTTCTTGAGCTAAGGTTGTATGTAGCATTTGAGATTAAGTTAAAAATGAATGTGTTTCACAAATGTCATCAGAGTAGGTCTGTAAAAATATTTCCAGTATTTCTCAAAACATTATCTGCGTATTATTTAATATTCATTGCCAAAAGTTTCTCTGTATTCTGCTGTATGCCACATTTTCTGAAAGTAGGTATGCTGTCATGGCCAGTAACTATTTCTCAGTGATTAGCGTGACAGTAAGTAAAGTGTGGATATTGAGACTTGCCATATCATGCGTGCCAAGTTCCTATGTAGCCCACCTGCTGTGAGACAAAGCATGCTATTATGTTTTAGACATGAAGCCATATTGTATGAAATTCCATCCTGTCACATACTGAAGGAGGTGTATTTTAAAATAAAGTCTTCTTTTTCCTATAGTTCTTTTTGTTAACTTTTCTGTATTAGATACTTAACTGCTGAACCCCTCAGAAAATTCAACCTGTGTCTCTATTGAGTAATCATGTTTCAAACTTAAATCAGACTAACTGTTAAAGTTTTAAGGAGATTTCAAAGAGACTATTACCAAAAAAAAAAAACAAACCCAAAAACAAAACCAGAGAAAAACCCAAAGGTTTCGATGTTCCAGTCTGCTGAGGTTATGCATTAAATACATTTCTCTAAATAATTCTGATGTAGTAGATATAATTTAAATACATGATCATACAGTGCATTTTTCATAAGTAAAAGAATAACTTGTCTTTAAACAAAGCAGAAAATTAGTCATGCATTCCACTAAGGCATAGCCCACATGCATATGCCTTTTGCAGTGTCCACTGATTTCTGGAAGTGACTTTCACAGATGATGTAGGTTTTGGAGAAGAATTTTTTCATTGCTCTGCAAAGCTTCGTAAACAAAGCTAGATCTTTGATGTAGAACTATAAAGATACAGCTGAGGCTAGCTGAAAGTGATTATTTGATCCATGAGTTACTTGGATGATCTTCTTTGGCCTGTATTTCACAGGAGGTGAGGCTTTATTGTTATGGTCCCTTCTGAATTTAAAATCTGTAAATTCTTGGAAACATAATACTAATAATGCAGCAACTGAAGTCTTCAAAGCACTATGGAAACAACTAACACCACCAACACCCCCTCAGCACTAGTTGGAATGTTATCAGGGCAGGTAAATATAATAATTATAGCAGATTGAACTACTTTTGCAGACTGTGCTAAAAATTTAATCTATTTTCTATTTAATTATAAAGCCATTTCTAATTTTGACTGATTTGTTCACAATTATTTCATTAATCAATGTGACTGTGTTGCAGCCCTAGATATTTTTGCTGGGTCTATACTATATATTTATGTATATCTGCTGATTATTTAATCCATATCTTTGGCTTCTTGACTGATGCCAATGAACCGGTATCTTTTTTGTTTCTAAACTGGGGTGGTGACTTTGGCTTCCTAAACTGTTCCTACTTAAAATATTTTCAATTTATATTAGTTAATCTGATTCTCTTGAAAAAAAAAGAAACAAAACAGATTTTAGCAGTATTTCAGGTAGGTTGGTGACCATTAATACAGTCAAAATGTTGGCACTACTCTCTTCAAGAGCACTGAGGAACTAGGGTGTCATCATCTGTAATTCCACCTGCAGTTCAGAATTCATCAATATTTGCATGTTCTTTTCTTTTCATTTGCATAACATAATTAGCATCTTCACTATATTCATGGATCAGTTAAGAAATGGAACAATACTTAGATTTGAGAGTAATATTTCACTGCTTAAGTGAGCACATTTTTCTGAGTTAACAGTAGTTTTCATTCAAGACAGAGCAAATTTACTGTGGCTCCTAAAAATGACGTAGCCACCTCTGTGGGGAAAAAATACATTGATGAAATGATTTGCCAGGACCTCTGACCAAATAATTGGTGCAGGTGGGATTAGAACACAAGACAGTCCTCGTAGACTCAATATGATCACCAGTCCATGGGAATTTTGGGTGTGTATACAAATTCTCCCTTTCCTTTCCTTTTTAAGACCTTTCCTCCTGGTATTTTGCTGCGTTCTGTAATGAACTTCCCTGTAATTTAAGAAAAAAATAATTGATTAAAACAGTTGCTAAAATCTGGTAGTTTAAGGAATCTGGAATTAACCTTCTTGTAGAATCTATAGGCAATGACTGTTTCATTCAAGATGCCTTTGTTTTGTCGTGAACTGAAAACAAAACCAGAAAAATTACTCCTGTTAGAAGCACTAAAATTTAATATCTGTTCAACCTAGAATAACAATTCCAAATCCTAATCCTGGGGATTCTGTAAGAGTATGGCTAATAAGAAAGAATGTCTTGATGTAGTCAGCACTTCTGAACCATTCATCACTGGGTAATTTCTGGACAAATACACCTATTCTCAAAAAGAGATCAGATATGCACAGTATTAAAAAAAATCTTCTCTCATGTGTAAAGTTGCTAGAAATTAAGAAGCCAGCCAGTGGCATATTTTTTGAATCATTAAAAATATCAGTGTATCATACCTATGCCAGCACATAGTTTAGCAGAGGTGCTTTTGACTTTAAAATTACTTTTTTTCACACTGGGTGTTTTATGGGCACGGACAAAATGTTGTGAAAAGTAAGCCTATGACATTTGTGACTGACAAGATTTTCACTGTAATAACTTATTTTTTTCATTTAGTATTTTCAGTGTTATCTGTTCTTTGTTGCAGACATGGTTTTTGCCTGTGCATACAATGATCCTTATAAATTGCACCATGTCAGCCCAATTTTAAGTATATGAAAATAAAAGAGTAACTCTGTCGAATTCATCTTCCTTAAATGGCTCCCAGAAAGTCAGCTTGAGCTGAACAAAAATGAACATTTGCATGAAACATTCTGTAGGATTATTGATTTTAGAGGATTACACCATCTTTTTCAAATACTGTGGTATTTTGGACTGCAGTCTATACTGTCTGTTTTGGGAAACCACTGTATCGAAAAATATTGAAAAATTCTGTACATTTTGGCATTTTTACCTGACGAGATCTTCATTGAGTAAAGGCATGGTTGAATTAAAAAAGTTACCTACTGATAATAGCAACATGATGTCAACAATATTCAGCACCTCTTTTCCAATTGCATAGTACAATAAGTTTGGTGGCTTTGGAAATTTAGGAGACGGCTGTAGGTTACTAGACGCAAGCACATCTTGCTGATCACCACTTTGCTCCCTCTCTTCAGAATCTATTATTTTTAGTTCATATTTTCTTATAATGTTCCCAAGCATATAGCTCCCAGTAAAACAGTGTTTTCTCAGACTACCCTAGGTAGTTTAGAAAAGCTAATTCACTTATAATTTGATGTTTGCATTGCATTAACACCTATAAAGCATTAGCCCCCTGCCATGTGAATATATGAAAACATAAGAAGTCAGTAATTCCCAAAAGACAAATGTCTTTATGAAACATGATGCATATGTTGTATGTTATGTGTCACTGGATTTTGAAATTTGATACTTCACAAAGTTGTATGAATGCTAACGTTACTTTAAGCTTGGATTTCATGGATTTAGATAGCAATAACCATTTGTTTCCAGCACTGTAAATTTTCGATCTGTCAGTACATTAAATAAAATGTAAATGGAAGAATCAAAACAGTTGCTTTCAAGATGCTGTTACTCATGATGCCTTAGCATACTACACAGGGCATATGTGATATAGTGTATTTTATGCTCTATATTTGTAAAATGTATATGTATTCTGAGCTATCAATCCAGGAATAATTCATTGACTCCCTAACTTGAGGAATATCTTTCCTGGTAGAGCTCCCAAACAGATTTTGTCTTTATCCTGGCTAGCAAGACTTGGTGTTTCAACTGTGCTGACTGTAGATGGAATTAGAATAATGGGATTGTTTTTCAGAAAAAGCTTCTTGTTTGTGTTTCAGGCTGAGCTATGTGAATCATGCAGAAGATCTAGCCTCCAAACTACTTCAGTGTTTTCCAAAGAACAGATTATCAGCACAGGCAGCCCTGAGCCATGACTATTTCAGTGATCTGCCCCCACGGCTATGGGAGTTAACTGATAGTGAGTATAATCACTTCCGAATCGATTAAAAACAAAGGTGCTAGTTCAAAGATGCTAACACTCATGCAGATGGCTTCATGGACATACACAGCCACACACAAAATATGTGAGTGCAGTTACGTAGTTTGAAATTACCTAGTTAGCTTGACACAGACAAAAATGGATTTTTTTTTGCTATCTCTGCTCTGCAGTCTGCAGCCAGCTATCTTTGTATTTGATTATGTGTGCTGCCAAGAGAATTATCTGAATTGTCATAAAGCAAAAGGAGAAATACAATTTACATATTTAGTGCTTTTCACATTATAACATACAGTACTTCTTAACTAGCTGCACCATACAGGGTAAAAATCCAGCTGTGTTTGATTCATAGAATCTCTAACAGTAACCTTTAAAAATGGACTTAGCATTTGGAAGTCTGAGAAATAGAGTAGACAATCAGTTAATTTGCTGAATTAGTGTAAGAGAATGGCAGATGATATTATTAAGTAAGAATGCTATCAGTGTTTACGTACATCTTTTTATTTCTTTTATTAAACAAAACACATTCCAGTTCACTTGGCAAAACATGTATGCTGTCAATTATCTCTTCAAAAATTGTAAATCATTTATATCATTCTTGTCCGTATATCGTTGTAGTGTTAAAAGCACGCTACTGTTTATTCTGGGGAAAATTGTTATATTGCATGATATTTTCCATTCAGGTTCTGTTACTAAAAATAGGTTTCACAAGGGAATAAATCAGCATTTTGCTTTAACTCAATGAGATGAAGAGAAGCACACTTGCATTAGGACAATGTATGCTATTTTTTGCTTTCAAGCATACATCCATTAGCAAAAGGTCTAAAATAAAAAGATCCAGTACTTTGAAGCAAAAAGTTCAGAAATGTAACAATGACACATGCCTATGTAACTATGGCTGATTTGTTTACTTAAATAAATTGAGCTCACCTTCTGAATAGGAATACACAGTTTTGTTTACAATTTTGTTTTAGGTTTGTTTACATCAGTGTCAGTATGAGAACATCCATCTTCTGGAAGTTTATTATTTCCTTTCCCAACAGCTGGCATAGTTATATTTTTCACTGGTTCTGTGGCCTGACTGCCCAAGTACCCTACTCTCTACTCAGCTCTGAAGAGCACTCTCCCATTTCTAGAATATGAACATTAAAACCGAACTAGGACCACTAATTTTTGTCCATCACCATCTCTGTCATAGATCATGTCCTTGCTCTGCAAATCGATTCCCAGTTTCCTCCTCTGCCATGCTAACACACCAATCACTTTGCTGACCATGGCACTTTATAAGCTGCAAATTCAAAGGAGGTAGTATAAATGAAGGCTGTCTTTGCTGAAAGTGGTGCAAAGAGATTCATTTCTTCAGAACTGATGAAACATCAAGAATGCCTTTTCCACTAAATGGAAAACAAAAATCACTCTGCAGTGGTGACATCTCAGTCCTTCTGACGGTGTGATTTAGCCTAGCCAGGATTTTGAATTCTGAATTCTGCAGTAGTACTTTTCTGTTAATATGGACTTATTACCCACTTGCCACTTAGTTTATCAGTCAGTGGTTAAATCCAGTTCTATCAGTGAAGTAAATGCCTACACATTATCACTCTGCAGCAGGCTGCCAACAGAAACAGTCTTGTCCTAGTCATTAACAAGTACAATGTATGCAGAACTCCAGAGGGGAATTAAAACCACAAAAAATACCTCAGGGTGGTATTTTTAATATGAGAATTTAATTTGTAATTTCACAGATTAAGAATTTTGGCTGCATTAATCCTTTTATCAGCTCACAGCAGGTTATTTGCAGAAGCATAACCATAAAGTGATATTCAATGGCAGAAACACATCTTTGCATAACGTTAAACATCAGGACCAGTGAAACCTTTTGAAGGGGGAGAATAAAGATGAAAAATCATTATATTTTAAAGCAAGGTTCTTCTAAATGCCCCCAGTAAAAATTTGAGTTACAGAAAGACTGTTTCTGTGTCTAGTAGATAATCATTACGAAGCATAAATACAGATGCAAGAAAGGACAATCCCAGTATCAAATACTACTATCATTTCTATTTAGTATGAATTGGATATACTTGTAAACATATTTACAAAACAAAGAAGTCATATACTTTGGAGAGTTGGGAAAATGTTTACTGTATAGTGAAATTACCAGGTTTTGTATTCTGAATTCTGGTTCTCTGGGTTATTATTTTACATGGGGAAAGACTTGGTTCTGAGAATCAATGAAATGCGGATACAAATACATTGAGATTTTATGCACAACAGTAGTGCATGAACACACAAAACCTACTGTCTTCTAATCAAGACACCACTGCAAGTTTACAAATCCCTGATGTATTTGTCATGAAATATGTTTTATACTCCTAGTGCTGAATTGCAAAATCGGAGATTTAGCACTAAAAACCAAGGAAAGACTCTCAGGTGGGAGGAAGAAAGAGAGGGAGAGAGAAAAAAAAAATCAGTGAAATTATTTTACATCAGAAAATACTGTTTCTTTGGAATCACAGCATTTCACATAAGTATGGTGACCAATCTGATAGCCTTCTATGATGTTATAACTGTATGGCTGGATGAGGGGAGAGCAGCAGATGTCATCTGCCTTGACTTAAGCAAGGTTTTTGATGTTGTCTCCCACAACATCCTCATTAGGAAACTGAGGAAGTGTGGGCTAGAGGAGGGGACAGTGAGGTGGCTTGAGAGCTGGCTGTGTGACAGAACTCAGAGGGTTGTATTTAATAGAGCATGGTCAAGTGGAAGGCCTGTAACCAGTGGTGTCCCCTGGGGGTCAATACTCTGTCCAGTCTTGTTCAACATACTCATCAATGACTTGGATAAGGGGACAGAGTGTATCCTCAGCAAGTTCACTGATTATACCAAACTGGGAGGACTGGCTGACACTCCAGAGGGCTGTGCCACCATGCAGCATGACCTTGACAGGTTGGAGAGCTGGGCAGAGAAGAACTTAATGGCACTCAGCAAGGGCAAGGCAAAGGGCAAGTGTAGGGTCCTGCACCTGGGGAAATGGAAAATATGAATTATATAGCAGTGAAAGGAGAAATACACACACCCCCTGGAAAAAGGTTTTTTTTTGGATGGAAGCAACTAAGAATGCTTGCATCCTACAGCTTTCATCATCATGTGTGCATGTTCTTTCCAGTGGGAATAGGTGGTATATGTAAGCTCTGTATATATTTACTCAGTGTTGTGTTTACCATATATATTAACTAGTTATTTTCATATTACTACTTTTGAAGAAAAAAAAAATAAAAATTTCTGATCTGCCACTCTTTTTTGCAGTGTCTTCTATTTTTACTGTACCGAATGTAAAATTACAGAGAGAGACTGGAGAAAGCATGAGAGTCTTTGGAAAAAACAATTACGGCAAAGTTGTATCAAACAGCAAACATTGAAGAATACCTATGTTCACAACTGATAATGCAGGTAAGACATGATTATTGGAAGGTATGTCTTTGAAAATATTCTTTCTTTTAGTTCTCTCTAGAAAAACAAAATAAAAAATTCAACTGCACTTTTCCTAAATTGCTCACATTCAGGTAAATAATCTGTTTTTGCAGTATATGTGGGCAATATGAGGAGTGTAAGTTCCTGACCTTGTAGGCAGGCTCAACATCACTGACAGGCTGAAAATATTGGAGAAGTTGGTGCCAGCAGATTAAACACTAGGTTGCTTTAACACTTTAATTTGGACTGATTTTTTTTTTTCCTCTGGTAAGATATGATGAGATAAAATATGTGTTGCCACTTCTGTTGTTAAACTTTGGGGCAAAGACAAATATGATTAATTTAGTGGATTTGGTAGCCTGGATAGCAGAAGGATGTTCTTGATGGAGACAAAGGTGCTGCCGTGTTAATGAATTTGATCTATATCACTGGATCTACTAGAACTGGTTTTGTTCTTGGATGTCTTTCATCCAATACCCCATCTTTTTAACCCTGGTTATTCACCAGGGAAATAGCGTGTAATATGACTTCAGATATTCTAAGAGCAGAACGGAACCTGGGAAGAGCAGGTGAGTAGAGAGGCTACTTCATGACTTAAAGTAAGAGAATGGTGATTGTTATATCATGGCACTAACTGTCTTCTGACTATATGCATCACCCCAGTGTTTGTTCAGTGGGATTTCCCACTTGACAGACTCTTCCAGATCAGCAGTATGCTCCTATATAGCTGATTTGCTTGTTACACTTTTCTAAGTAGTTTTGTACTCATAGTATTTCACAAAATATCCAAAGTGCAGATTCATCTCATTCAAAAACCTAAGTGTGCCTTTTTTTCTAAAGTCATGGTTGCTTTTGCATGTTGAGTCCACTATAGCAGCTTCTTTTGGACACATGCTGCTTGTGTACATATTCAAAGATATAGTATGGTATGTGTAGTTGATATTCTTGTTGCCTATCCTAAGTCTGCTTGTTAAGATCATCAGATATATCTTTTCCTAATGAATTATATTCAGCTTTACTCTTGTATGTTTATGTGCAATATTTTTTTACGCCTGTAATGTTAAGGAGGCTATTTGCCTGACAGGCAGCAACTACTGAAACACTGAAATGTTTCAAATGTCACAGATGAGGCTGCCTCAGACCAGTCTGTTTACATCTTTATTGGCAAACTAATCCCTACTTTCCTGGGGCGGTGTCCCTGTAGACATCTCTCCAACCTTGTCTGTTCTAACATGACATATCATCCATCGAAAGTAAATTTAGAATGTGCCCGTTTGTGCTAAAGACTTTTTATTTCAAAGCTTATGTACAGAATCTTATTTCTGTTGCTTCCAAAAAGAGTAATTTTTCATTTATACAATATACAATAGAAAATTTGTATTCGCGAAAGAGCACATAGAATATCACAAAAGAGAACTGTTTGATCATTTGTACTGAATGTGTATCTAAACAGATATAGATGACTTTTTAAAATACTACATATAAGCAGAGAGAACCGTGTGTACCTTTGACATACATGGCTGTGTGGTCATGGCTATTCAACCATACCGTTAATACAGAATATCACCTTTCACTGTGAAAGATCTGGAGGCACTTAATCTGAAGTTGTGACGTGTACATTAATGATTACCATTTTCCATCATGGCTTCAGACTTTGTTGTGTTAGGTGCTTAAAGTGCATTAAAATATCAGTTGTTGTTTATGGTATTTGACTTGTAAGGTAAGATGGGGAGCAGCAGTACCAAACAGAAGTCCTCTTACTTATACAGTGTAGAGAGCTAATGATCGATGATTTTAAGTTAGAATGGCATGGGAGGGAGAAGACAGACAGAAATGGAATCTGGACCTGGGTGACGAGTTATTAGGATGGATTGAAGCCTTTAAAAGGATAAGACCACCAAGTAAGAGGAACTAAGAGTAGTGTGAAGAGTGGAAGGAGGTGGAGGAAAAAAGACTGCAGTTTTGATAATGTGGAAAGCAGGTTTGCTGAAGGTTTGCTTAATCTGAATAACAGGGGGCTGTGATTTTAAGCAATAGAGTGGTGACTGGCAATTAGAATGTTCAATCGGTAAAACAGGTGAGTTAGGATGTGGGTGAGTTCTAGCAGAGGACTAGAGTTGCAGTAAGCAGGGTAGTAGTGTTATTATGAGATATTCAGTTAAAGTCTCTATTCACAAGGCCCCCATGAAGCAAAAAGGTGCCTGAAAAGTGAAAGAAAAGATGACAGTAGCTCTCCAGGACCATGAAGTTAACAGGTAAGCGAGACAAGTAGAGATAATGGGGTGGAGTAAAGCAGAACTAGCTGTTAAATTGTCAATGAGAATGGATGCATAACATTACAGTTAGCAGGGATAAAGGAAAATTAAAAGGTGCCAGCATGCAAGGAAATAGATCAGATTATGGAAAAAAAACCACAAATAAACAAACAAAATAACCAAAAAACAGAGGGAAACAAATACTTATAGCTTGTCTCCTGGACAAGACAGGTACATATGTGTTTTACCTATATTCTTGAATTGACTTTAGGGATATGTAGGGATTGAAACTTTGAAGTACCTCAGTATACAGCAGGAAGCTCTGAAAGATTAAAATTTGTAGATAGTTGTTCGCTGAATCTTCTTGGGTGGGTGGGTGTTTCTATTTTTGATATATTTTGTATATTTTTGTACGTTTATACATTATAAATGAATTTATTAGAAGACATGCACACAAAAAAAAAAAAAAAAAAAAAAAAAAAAAAAAAAAAAAAAAAAAAAAAAAAAAAAAAAAGAAACTACCTTCAACCCCCTCCAGAACATTGATGGTGTGGAAAGAAATTCTAGCCTTATGTCTTTTGTATGGTCCTTTCTTCCCAGTGTTCCTAATTTCTTTTTTCCATGGTAGAATAAGAAATAAAATTGAGAGTGCCAACAAAGAAGTTCTCCCAAATCTTGGTGTGATAATGTAGACTCCTGTTTTCTCTCCACACATTTGCTAAAAGTTAATAGTGCACCCACTGCTTTAAATCCACCTTTCTTGAGGGTTTGAAAAACAAAGGGATAGGGGCTTTGCCCAAGGGTGGCTGAGATATGGGCAAACATCATCATCTGCCAGCTTTGGAAACAGTAGTTTCTGGCAGGTTGGTGAAGGAGAGAAACTAAAGGCAGTAACTTTGTTAAATGGCACCATCATAATTTGTTAGAGCGTGTCTGCTGCCCTCAGAAATAACTGCAAGAAGCAGTTGAAGAAACTGATGCATCTCTGAGAATTTCTAGTCTGAAATATTGTAGTGCTTCAACTGCCTGTCTGCAGCATAGTTGCTTACAAATCCAAAAAACTGTTTGATATAGAAGTAACCTTGGATTTATTTCTGAAAACCTAGATAATCTCTGTCAGACCTGGACTACTAATAGGGTCTTTGTGGACTACACTGTGTCACGGACTCCAAGAGTGAGACAACATGTTATTTCAGTGCCCACAGGGAAAGAGCTGACATTTGAAGTTACCAAGTTCTTTTTTAGACTGCTCCCTATTGGAGAAAATTAACAAATACACGGTAATGAGCTCCATTTCACAAAGAAAAATCTGTTAACATTGAATTAGATTGGCTCTTTTGGGAAGAAAGAGAAGAAATCTTTTGGTCATATCCAAGCATCTTTAAAGTGCTGTGATAAAGCAAAAGCCTGATGATTTTCAATGATATTTTGTTTACCCGTGGGGAGGAAGCATCTCTGTGGAAACGTTCTCCATTCTTCATTGCTGCACAACCTGTTGAGATATATTGTATATATTGTATTCACCCATCTCTACAGATATTTTGTTGAGGCATGAATGGACCATAAGAAACTCTAGAGCTGCCTTTTCCTTTGGCCAGGGGAATACTTGGGTGGACCTTGTTCTTCACTGGAGAAGGATGAGTCATTGTAATTGAAAAAACAAGGTACTACCTGATACCAGATAGCACTCAATGTTTTCTCATGGTGATTTATAATCCCCAGTTCCCATTGGTGGACCAGAGTTGCGAGATGTGCTTCTAACCTGCTGTTTGCTTTGCAGAGCTGTCAGGGACAGCTTCATATATGCTTTTAATATGTATTACCATAATGAGATCCCATGGCCTTCTAAATCTCTTTGACAATTCACTGGAGCAAAACAAAAAATGGTCTTTATTTGTATTGCTTCACCACTTGCACGTGCATCTGAGCAATCCTGAATTTCAATTGCAGGATGCTGAAATCTTTCTTCTCTACCCATTTAAGCCAGCAACGGCCACCAGCTCAGCCAATCAAGGGGATGATGGCATCATTCAGATCAGCTCAGCTACATAAGACAGAATAAAGCTAAACTGGTGCAGTTAGAGCTAAAATGGCAAAAAAATGCTAGTTACTGATTTGGATGCTTCTTGCAAGCCATGTTCAGCAGTGCAGAATTGTTATGTAAAATTGCCTTTTTCTCTTTGCTAGGTAGAGAGGTGACTGATGTATTGCCATTTAAATAATCTCAACTTTGTCATCTTCAGTTTTACATTTACAACTTGTATAAGAGTGCCTCTTCAGCACTGCTATGTGGGAACATAGTTTTTGTCTGCTTTACCCTTGTAAAGCGACAGGGAAGCTATAGTCCAGCAGTGTATGTGTCCAGCAATCAGTGTTGAAAAGTCATTCTCATTCACTACTCCCCTGCATTTACTCTGTCCTGGGTATCCCAGTGTTGCTGAACCAATGATAGAAAACCATATACTGTGCTTCTAAGTCTTCATCTGTCCAGCTTCAGGGGATAAAACTGTGATAAATCCAAAAGAGAAAGTCCAGAGTTTCTCTTTAATGCAGGCCTGAGTTACTGTATGTCAGTCAGATTTTGTCACTGTTGATTTAATCAAAAGCTGAAAATAGCCAGTAGTGCTTTGTCGGTGTGGGATCTTGAAATTCACTCTAAACCCCATTTTGGATAGAAAAGCAGAATTATTAACTACACAACAGTTAACAGCTTCATTTTTTAAATACACTTCTGTTTTTTTAATAGGTGAATTCAAGTAGACGTGTACAAACAGGCATTGTGCTGCTGCATTTGAAAAGATTGAGGCCTAAGCCCTGAAGATAGGTGGTTTAATATTCTCTTGCATCTTTTAGTGCCAGACAACGTCTATACATGAACGTTGAGGGTCAGTTTAATTATTTAACTAATACTGGATTTCTGTGAATTGGCTTTTGTGAAAAGGCTAATAAGATGCTGTTGTAGTGGGCAGCTGAAAGCAATTTGGATTTCAGTGCAGTAATGACAATACTAAAGTTGAAATTGTAACATCAATTTGGAAAATGTTAAATTAGTATTAAATTGTGAAAGATAACTGCAGGATCCTAGATATTTTGTGGCTCTCCAATACTTTTAGTGCCATTATTTTCATATGTTAACAACATAATGGTGTTATGAGACTGTCCAGCTGTGCTTTACATAATATCAAAGAATAAGATCACCACATTGATACAATATGCCCTAAATTTAACACACAAGGGAAGAACTCCAGGCATTGGACTACATAATCTTGATATCTAAGAATTTATTGTCTTGTTCCTAAAGACTGAAATAAGAGTTATGGACAGAATTTTGCTATATTCAACCACAAAGAAAAATCTACTGGATTCAGTAGACTATGCAAAGGGTGAAATGAATTGAGCCAAGAGCTGGCCAGTGAGAGGCTGTCTTCCTGTAATGCTCCCATCTCCCTTTAGCAACAAGCAGTGACTGAGGGTGGAGCAACCATCTGTACAGATATCCATCAGGTACCACGTTGTGACAAAGGGAGAGAATCATAGGATGGTTTGGGTTGGAAGGGACCTTAGAGATCATCTGATTCCAACCTCCCTGCTTTAGGCAGGGACACCTCCTACTAGACCAGGTTGCTCAAAGACCCACCAAACCTAGTCTTGAACATTTCCAAGGATGGGCCATACACAACTTCCCTGGGCAACCCAGTGTCCCACCACCCTCACAGTAAAGAATGTTTTTCCAAAATCTAAGGTGTTTGTACTCTAGTGTTTGAAGAAAAAAAATAAATTGCTTCCCACTAGACCAGGTCTTGAACATTTCCAGAGATGAGGTATCCACAACTTCCCTGGGCAACCCAGTGTCCCACCACCCTCACAGTAAAGAATGTTTTTCCAAAATCTAAGGTGTTTGTACTCTAGTGTTTGAAGAAAAAAAATAAATTGCTTCCCACTAGACCAGGTCTTGAACATTTCCAGAGATGAGGTATCCACAACTTCCCTGGGCAACCTGGGACAGTACCTCACCACCCTCATTGGCAAGAATTTTTCCCTAATATCTATTCTAAATCTACCCTTTTTCAGTTTAAAACTGTTCCCCCTTGTCCTATCACTACACTCCCTGATAAAAGAGACCCTCCTCATCTTTTCTGTAGGCCACCTTCAGGTACTAGAAGGCCATATAAAGTCTCTGCAGTGTCATCTCTTCTACAGGCTGAACTTGCACTTGGCCCTGTTGAACTTCATAAAGTATGCATAGTCCCACCTTTTATGCCTGTCCACTGGATGACAGTGCTTCCCCTCCACTGTGTTGACCACACCACACAGCTTTGTGTCATCAGCAAACTTGCTGAGGGTGCACTTGATCCCACTGTCCATGTCAACATCAAGAATGTTAAATAGCACCAGTCCCAATACCAGCCCCTGAGGTATGCCACTTGTCACTGGTCTCCACTTGGAGATTGAGCCATTGACCACATGTCTTTGAGTGCAATCATCCAACCATTTCCTCATCCACCAAGCAGTCCATCCATCAGACTCGTGTATCTCCAATTTAGAGACAAGAATGTCATGTGGGACTGTCAAATGCTTCATCCGCCACTTCCCTCAGGACCTGCAGATGCACTTCATTAGGTCCCATGGACTTGTGCACCTTCAGGTTCCTTTGATGGTCTCGGATCTGATCTTCTCCTATGGTGGGCATTTTAATTTTTTTTCATTTTCCCAGTCTTTCACACTTGCTGTGTGCCTTCTTTTGCCTTCAGAGACTTGGGTGGTGTGGCTAGAGCTCTTGGTTCTGAAGACTGACAGTCAAAAAAGTCATTGAGTACCTCAGCCTTCTCCATGTCCTCGGGAACCAGGTCTCTAGTTTCCTTCCAGAGCAGACCTAGTCTTTCCTTTATCACTGACCGACCTGTAGAAGCCTCTCCTGTTGCCCTTGATGTCCCTGCCCAGATCTAATTCTATTGGAGCTTAGCTTTCCAAACCTGATCCCTGGCTGCTTGAACATTTTTTCTGTATTCCTCCCAGGCTACCTGTCCTTGGTTCTACCCTCTGTAGACTTCCTTTTTGTGTTTGAGATTGTCCAAGAGCTCCTTATTCATCTGTGTAAACCTCTTGGCATTTTTGCCTGACTTCCTCTTTGCTAGGGATGCATCATGTTTGAGCTTGAAGGAAGTAATCCCTAAATATTAACCAGCTTTTTTTGAGGCCATCTCCTCTCCAGGCCCAAGTCTTCTCTCCTGAAGTCCCAGATAGTGAGCTTGCTGTGTGCCCTCTTTGTTGCCCTAAGGATCTTGAACTCCACCATTTCACAATCACTGCAGCCAAGGCTGCCCTTGTGCTTCACCTGCCCCACCAGCCCCTTCTTAGTGGTAAGAAAAAGGTCCGGCATAGCATCTCTCCTGGTTGGCTCCTCTATCATTTAGAGAAGGAAGTTCTCATCAAGGCATTACAGGAACTTCCTGAATTCCATATGCCCTGCTATGTTGTTCCTCCACCCCCATGAGGAGAAGAAAGGAGGCAGGACAGAGAGAGGAGGACTTTGCATTTATTATTACCTACTGTGCTTGGTAGGTGTTAGTACTCGGACAAGTACTGCAAACCTCCATGGCTAGGAGGGATTGATATCTTCCTTGCAATTATGTACTCTATGTTATTCTGTGTGAAATTAGTGGCTACATACTTACTGGCATGATTTTTATTTAAGTTGCAATGTTTCATGGCCGAATCAGCTGCAGACTGAAAAAAGAAGCATTACTACTGATACAGATGAAATTTGGTCTAGTGACAATAATATATTTTCTTGTACTATTGCATAGTCTGGAGCCTATTTTCAGTTCATTTCTAACTCATAACTTCCCTTTAGCACTGTGAAGATTAATTTTCAAATAATTTTTAATGTAGAGGTTTAACAATTTAACAATCACTTATGTTGTAAGAAAGATAATTAGTGATATTTGCATGAATGCATGTGCTCAGTTACAGATCTGTTTATCTGTTTACCCAGTTTGTTCTCAGATTTAGGATCCAGAAGGTGAAATCCTCTATGCTTTAAGTGCACTGTATTGTATTATTAATATTAGCATAGAAAGCGATTCTCACTAGATGGTCTTTGTGGTCCGTTGATGCTTGAAAAAGTGTGTCAGCATGAAAGGCTCTTTGAATTGCAGTGGACCAATTGTCTGGGATGACATTTGAATACAGAGAGGACAATGTATAAATGACAATGACTGTGAATGAGGCAAAAGCGGGTCTAAACTCTCCCTGTTCTCCCAAGGACAGTCACCTCTCCTTTAGGATTATTTCCTCATGTGACTCCTCAGTTAGGCTTTGTCTAAGAGGAAAAGTGGAACCACTGTAGAGGAGAAACAGAGGTCTGCAGACAAAGCAGAGACTTCCAGTGCTGAGACATGGCCCATAACCCAGAGAGACAGCAAAGCTAATGAGAGGCATCACCTATCAGGCATCATTTGCAGCATTCACAATTAACAGGACATTTTACTTTCAGCCAAATCATAAACAAAAAATGAATTTTTGTAATGCTGTATACCAGAGTTGTTTCTGTGGAGAGCAAGTTTTATGTTACTATTTTGGGCCTGTGGTTTATATTGCCTGATTCTCTATGAAACAAACTCAACCAGCCACTGCAATGTTTTCTCTGGAGGCAACAGCTGTTAAAGTAAATGTGCACTGAATACTCCTGTTTGCTGCATTTTTAGGCAAGCATCTCCCCACAATAGTTTACAACTCAGTTAATAAAAATAAATTAATTTATTCTGTCCCATAAGCTGGTGCAAAGGTGGATGGGTTTCCCACATGCTTCTAATGTTAAATTACTATGAAATGTCTGAGGAGGAAAACCAAAACAAACAAAAAAAACCTAGAAAAATATTAAGTTCTTCAATAAAAATATTTGATATAGAAGAATAACATTGATATACTATTTTGAGTATTTTGTTAAGTGGAAACAGAATTGGGTATTTCCATAATTTTGTGATATTGTTACAAATTATTAGTGTTGTTTTGGAGCATATATGCATTTTGAATTACCAATTATGAGTGATCCTTCTCTGCCATTAGTATCTAGCTATTAATTCTGTATGACCAGATTAATTTCTGTAACCAGATTTTGACATTAAGGACTGTGTATTATATTTTCTGGTATTTATATAGTACCAATATGGTCACAGCATGAAATAAGCCTTTTTATTTAAGTTTTCTTCCTGAAATTTTTATTGTACAATTCTTTTAAATTCTTTTTAATACTTCTCTTTCTCAGCATGTGCATTGCATGTGTATTAAAATCTAGTTAGTTTAAAGTCCACCTGCTAAGTTTGGTTAAGAACAAAACTAGTTATCTGAAGGCAAAGAAAATCTAGACAATTAAATCTCTGTGTGTGCTTGAAAGATTTAGCTGTAAGTAATTGGTCACATCATAAAATAAACAAAATCAAAACAACTGAGTCATTATCTCAACTCTGCTTGGTTTCAGCCACAAAGTCATATATAGGCTATGTATATAATGCATTTGTTGTTTATGTATCTGTGTGCATATGCTTGTAAATACAGAAGTGTAAATGTTGCCAAAATTTAAATTAGGTTAAAAATGCTATTTATGGCTTGCATCAACAACAAAAAAATATTCACAATCATCCGTAGGTGAAGATACTCATTTAACGAGCTTACAACTCCTAATTAATTCTGTAAGGCACGCCATTTGGCAGAGCAGAATTATGAGGTTTGCATATTTATGGTGGCAGGGAATAATATATCTGTTTTCTATTTATATGGTAAAATTAACTGGTGTTCTTCAGAAAATTGCACAACTCGGAGGTATTGCTCTCAAAATGATCTCAGGGTGGAAAGAAATCAGTAATTACAGCACCAGACATTCAGTTCTGTCCTAATTTCCCCACCAGTTCTTCAATGTTTCAGCTGCCTCAGAGACCTAAACTACTCTCATTAGGTAGCTGCAGAGACTGCCTGCTTGCCTACTCCATCACTGTCTCACTAGCTCTTTCTCTCACTCCCTCTTTCACTCTTCCTTTTTTTTTCCACCTCCTGCTTTGGGAGTGACTGTGAAGATCATTTGCTGACATGATTGGCAGGTTAGAGGATTCAATCAGATGAGTTCCTCTTAGTGCAGGTCAAAAAGGCTAGTTAGCAGGAGCTGTCGAAAAATGCCAGCAGCATTCAAAATGGGAAATGTCATGACTTCGAGGCAGGGGGTGCCACCTGAAACAGAAAGCCTCCAGCTCATTAGCAAGTTACAGGATGCAAGCTTAACTGGAGGGAGCAGAGGAGGAAAGAAAATACCCAATAGGGAAAATTATTGTGAAGTGGAATTAATTTCATGTATAATTTGTTTATCACTAGAGGGGAGAAATGCTGTCCTCCTGACGTGCAGAGGAGCACGGACTATGAATGAAGCAATTTAGCATAATCTCCAGGTTGAGCTCTGGATTTAAAGAATGCCATCTTCTTTCCTCCCAACTGTAGAAACGATCAGGTCATGTTGTATTAATTAAACCTGACATGCTCTCAAATGGTTTATCTGGGCAATTTTAGCAACTTAAAAGAATGTGGTAGATATGAGCTGCATTTGTTATTAACATGGGGCAGTGTTTTGGTTTTTTTTGATGCAGTGGAGTTGAGGTTTTTTTGCAAGCTTCTGTTGTAAAAAGACATGTTTCTGTTGCAAGCTGAATTATAACAGAGCCCATTTTTAATGCTTAGACTGTATAAAATCAGAGTGCAATTCCAGTTGCATGATACATATTCATTTCTGGGAAAGACTACGTACCCTTAGAAAGTATGGATTTAAAAATAAATAAAGCATTTAGGTTTAGAGTATAAAATTTAATCTGAATTGAAGACTACAGGGTCTGCAGCCTTTCATGGACTTAAAGAATGCTTATTTAAAGTAAGCATTCCAAAATGCTTAGTCTTCTCCAAGACATTCTGTAACAGTAAAATTGCAGGCAAGCTCTTCATCCCAGGCAATTTAGCTAGCCCCTGGCTATTAATATTGTTAACTATTAATTTGCTTCACTATTCTATATTTTCATATAAAAGGTGTATTTTGTGTCAGTAGAAATGAGCTGCATAGATTTTTTTTATTTTTTTTTTTTGGCCCCATAGGGTTTTTTTTCTGAAATGTTAAAAAAATAAGATGGGATCATCTACCTTCCAGAGTCTTTTTTCTTGGTATCTTTGTGAAACTTTGAGTTTAGCTCTGCTTCTCCTAAAGACAATGGAGAAGGCCATAGATTTCAATGGGAGTAGGGTTGGGTCCCTTATCAGAACTAACATAGACACAACAATACCATCACAGGGTGAGTAAATGAGATTTAAAGGCGGCAAACTGTTCCTGAAGAACTATTTTGCAAACACCTAAAGTGAATCAGAGTCAGACTTTTTTACAAGGACTTCTTTAAAATATTTGTACTGAGAGTAACAGTTGAGTGTTTTCTGTTTTGTATTTCATATATAAAGCTCAGCATTAGCATTCTTCTAGTTTGCCAAAAAGAAGAGTTACCAAAGGACTGTAAACACAAGCATTCTTTACCTTTCAGATAACTTTTTAATGTAAATTTCTTTAAGGTAGGCACCGTGAATATTATCTGCCGTAGTCTGTGCTAATGAATGCACAGGCTCAATCCTTTGCAAAGTTCAGTAAAGACAGCAGAATATCAGAATAAAAATATCCTCTATGCAGATCCCATGTGAGAATTTTTTCCACCATAGGTGGCTCTGCAGTTGCCCAGCTACTACTTAAGTAAAAAATTGAAATTAGTTTGAAAAGTTCAGGAGGTATTCACTACTCAATGTATGCTCTGGAGCTTACTTTGCTTGGGGAAGTGATATACATTTAAATTATCTGAATGGAGTTTGAACATTAAACTTCTATTGGGAAAAGAGAGCAAGTTCTCTGGGAAATACCCAAGTGCATAACCTTAATGAAATAAAAACAAGGATCAATAAGCACTGGATAGACCTGCCAGACTTTAACCCTGAGATACATTTGAGGGACCTGTGGCTTCTAACATATCTATCTGCATCTAGCAGCTGCTTCCTGGACATGAGCAGGATGATGTTTCAGCTATAAGGTCAGACAAGTGTAGATAAGTCTTTCCTAGGACTGTGTGACACAAGTTAGTGACCTGTGCATGTCCTAGGTTCGTAACCAAAGAAGTTATCACTCAGAAGAAAATAATTAAACATCTAATTTTTTCAACATATCTACATTTTCTGGCAAGTAAATAAGTCTAACCTGAAACAGAAAAAGGAATGTAACCATTTCTTTTTTTAACCAGACAACTTTTGGTTTTTCAAATTTGACTCATTGTTTATTTATCTTCTAGGAATTTTGTAATCCAAATGAAGAATACTAGCCAGGAAGGAATTAGTAAATGAACAGTTGTTTGTCATTCACACAGATCCTGACTTTTGTGTCTTAAGTGAATCCTGGTTATTTCCTTGACTCTCTGGGGAAGATCAGGCAAGAGCAGTGAGTGGAAGAATTGCATATTCATCATCTGATTTGTGCTTCTCTTCTTTCACAAATTTCTGAGAAATCACTGTAAGAATGCTAGTGTGAATTCTGCAAGGTTGCCCATGTTTGTTAATAACTTTCAGCCAGCAAGAAGCTCTAACATATGGTCCATATTCCATGTCAGTGACTCCTTTTATCATTACTGGTGTGTAAAAACATCTGCTCTATAAATTGCTTTTTTTTTTTTTTTGAGGGGGATGGATATGTAGTGAGTTTAGAAAAATTCAGTGAGGCATAAGGTCATCTAAACAGCTCTACGTAAGGTGAGCAGCTGTTGATGAAACGTGACTCAATCAATAACACTTCTTGTTTTGTATATTATATTTCAAATTAAATAGGGCTGTAGAAAACAATCCATAAGTTGAACCTAGGATTGGGCCATGTTATTTTTTTAGGATGTGTCTGTAGCCTTTAACATCACTCACTTTTTAATCTTCTTTTCGATCTGTGTTGTTATCTGTGGGCTGCAACAAACTGACTCTCTCAAAATCATTTCATAAGATTTTGTCTCACCACTTTATTTTCTATCTTTTTTTTTTTCTTTTTAAACTAAATCCTACCTCTACATTAAATATCGCACAAGTTATTTACATATAGTACTAAATCTTTAAGGAGATATGTTTATATAGGGTGATGCATATTGAAGATTTCTTGACTTGACCCTGTCAAACTCCTTGACCAGGAACATTATGTGTGAGTCTTGATTTTGATTTTCTTAGAAAATGGAGAGTTGCTTTTGAATCATTATCTCTTGCCATATTCACTCAGAGAATTTAAAATACTGAGACTCTGAATTTTCAAGTCCTGGACTTGCTCTCTGGTGTTGGCTGTACTCCTCACTACCCCAAATCACCTCCAAACTTCACAGTTTTCTGTACCAGTTTGTGTGATACCAAAATTAGGAAAGTTACTAATAAGTCACAGCATTACTTACGTCACCAGACGGCAAGACATCTTTTATTCTGCCAGACTCCTAAATGCATGGGAGAACAACTGCAGCTCGCCTGAGGAATTAGAAAGATGTTCAAAATGTGCCTCAAGAGCTCAGTCTGAACACATGGGTGTTCAGAAGCATAAGAAGTAGAAAGAAGCTTATGCTTCTTATAGAAGCATAAGAAGTAGAAAAATATCTCCAGCTGCAGGACTGGAGCAAACAGTGCTGCTCAAGAACAGCTGGAATACTACAGGAAGAAAAAGAGGAGCTCCACAAGGAGATATCTGCAAAGTGTCTAATCTGTGTGGTGTTTCTCACTTTGTAGGCATGAAAATAAGTATAGTTTCTTGCTAACACTGTGTAAGAATCAAAATTTTTAGCTCCTGTCTATGGAGAGAAGCTTTTAGCAGGTGTTCTGGATTTCTGTTGTTAATGCACTGTGTGTTGTGATCACAGTAATGTGAAGTTAAACAAACAACTCCCTCCAGATCTCCTCCCCTAAGAAAACAAAAATCATGGAGCATAATGAGAAAATAATTGATCATCTTGTTTTGAATACCATATTCAATTACTTTTCATTAAGATTTCCAGCAACATCTTGTCAGCTTGGCTCTTACTCTGTTTTGGCCTGCTATTACAAACTACGTTAATCCACAGATTTGGTGTAGTCTCCAAATAAATGGAGGAAAAGAAGATTTTGGAAAAAAATTCTACTGAGCTTACTCTTTAAGATTTATTTTTCAAAAGGTGATTGTACTCTAGTGTTTGAAGAAAAAAAATTGCAAAGTTTTTTTATTCTAAATTATTCTATAAGTTTAAAACAAATCTAGTGTAAGAGTATGTGCTAGACGTAGGTGGATGCTACTAAAACATGAAACCAGAATCACTAATATGTGAATATAAATAAAATGAGTTCACAGAATCATAGAATGCTTAGAGTTGGAAGGGACCTTAAAGATCAGCTAGTTCCAACCTCTCTGCCTTGGGCAGGGACACCTCCCACTAGACCAGGTCTTGAACATTTCCAGAGATGAGGTATCCACAACTTCCCTGGGCAACCTGGGACAGTGCCTCACCACCCTCATTGGCAAGAATTTTTCCCTAATATCTATTCTAAATCTACCCTTTTTCAGTTTAAAACTGTTCCCCCTTGTCCTATCACTACACTCCCTGATAAAAGAGACCCTCCTCATCTTTCCTGTAGGCCACCTTCAGGTACTAGAAGGCCATATAAAGTCTCTGCAGTGTCATCTCTTCTACAGGCTGAACAATCCCGTCTCTCTGGGCCTGTCTTTATGAGAGGTACTCCAGCCCTGTGATCATCTTCATGGCCCTCTTCTGGACTCATTCTAACAGTCCAGCTCCTTCTTTTGCTGGGTGTCCCAGAGCTGGATGTAGAACTCCAGATGGGATCTCATGAGAGTGGAGTAGAGGGGCAGAATCACCTCCCTCAACCTGCTAGCCATGCTTCTCTTGATGCAGCCCAGGATGTATTTGGCTTTCTGGGCTGTTAGCACACATTGCTGGCCCATGTTGAGCTTCTTATCTTCCAATACCCCCAAGTCCTTCTCCTCAGGGCTGCTCGCAGTCCATTTTCTGCCCAAATTGTGTTTGTTCTTGGGTTTGCCCTGGCATACATGAATGGATTCTTTGCAAAAACTGGTGATATTTTTTGTTCTTGGTGCATATCAAAGTGGAAAAGAGATTTGAACGTGAAGAGATTTATCTTTTTCATCACTTACTTTTGTATATGGATCACACACATATATAATAGATAGGTATCCTGTAAGTCCCAAACTTTCTGAAAGGCAATAGAATTCTAGCAGATGCAAAGTCAGTAAGTAAACAGAGAGTGCTGACAGCCCATGATTCATTTAATCTAAACCAGAAAACAGGTAAGTGCAGACATGAGGTCACGTTTTGTCCTCATGGTAAATAAACCATGTCAGCTTCCCAAGGCTTTCCATCTCAACAGCGATAAATGTGGTTTGTATATAGTGCTGGATCATCATGCTTTATTCCTGTGAGAACCCCCACCTCACAGTGGGAGTCAGTCTGTGCATGTGGTGTGGGGAGGGAGGACAAGTAGTGTGCAAAAGTGCATTACAGCTGCATAACTTTCAAAGATCTTAGATTAGTCAAATACATATACTCTGGTGCTAACGGAAACAGAGATCACATCACCATATCTGAGGAATTAGAAATGTTTATTCATGACTCCCTGTTACCCATATAGGACGTTCATCAGTCTGCATTAATGACATATATTTATTCTACTAATTTAATTTTTCTTTATGTTTTATCCAGCTGAATAGCTCAGTGATGCCATGAGGTCCTGTATCATAGGGTGGACTTTGCCTTTTGAACTGCGTACATCACAGTTTTCTACAGCTCCCTATCTCCACTGTCATTCCTCTTCTTTACCCTAAATGTTTCCAGGGAGGGGGGAAAAAAGAGAAAGAAAGAAAGAAAGAAAGAAAGAAAGAAAGAAAGAAAGAAAGAAAGAAAGAAAGAAAGAAAGAAAGAAAGAAAGAAAGAAAGATTGGGGGAGGAAAAAAAAAAAGAGGGAGGAAGAGACTGCTGTGGAAAAATAAAAGTTTAAAAGAAAATCAGAATGAATGCTTCATTTGTTGGCTTTTAGCGCAATTACCATACCTCAGGAAATATGCAGGGAATAGTTAATTATGACTAAATGAGCTCCTTTTAGAGTTCATGGCAGGCCCCAGCATCCAACTGTCAGTGTTGTGAAAGATATTGAATTGAAAGGCTGGTCTCCCTGTCAGCTGGTAGGATGGCCTGCCGGATTAAAATAGACAGTGAAAAGATAGCTCGGATGGAGTAGCCTCAGCAAGGGAAACACATATAACATTTGCATACTTCTCCTGCAAAAGGGGGTTTAATCCAAAGAAAGGAGGAGATTTTGGTATTGTCAGCCAAGGCTTTGTTTGGGGTGAAGAACAAAAGGAAATCTGATGAAGGGGCCTTTCTGAAGCCCTTGCTCACAGACTGGAGGTTGTTCTAGTAAAGTTATGTACTTTGGGATTGTTTACACACTATTGTCTGCCTCAAGATCTTCTAAACTGAAAGACTCAAAGTATTCCTCTGCTAACACAAAAGCTGAAAATTTGTGTGGTAAAAAGTGACCTGCACTGCAAAACTGCGCAAGTTCTTTTCAGTATTTGCACAAAATACTCTAAAATACCTTTTTTTGGTGTAGACAAAGTTCCCTGATGTTTTTCAGCTGAACTCATATATCACAAAATGTTTTCAGACTAGGAGAAAAACAGGAGAATTAATGTTCTCAAAGGGGAGACAGCAGAAAAATCAGAGAGCCTTCAGGCTTAAGGCAGCCAAATTCTTGCTGCCTCCTCCAAAGCAGTTCTTTGTTAAGCAGATAGACAGTTTACTGCCACCTAAAACCAGTGATTTAAAATTCAGTTGAGATAAAAGGTTGTGCCTCTACGAGGGTTTTTTCTCTCCTTTTAGTTTTTTTTTTTTCTCACCGAAAAAATGAGCCAGAAGCCCCAAACGTCTATAATACCCTGTAGCAGACCTAGTCCATTCCTTAGAACTTTTCCAGATAAAAAAATTATTTGAGTTTCAAAAACAGAACCTATTTAAAAACGTTGGCAGACAAATTACTCCTCCTTGGAATGACTATACACTTCCAGTGTGTACTACGACCTTTCAAGGTTTCACATGGGAGAAAGTGCATCATCTCAGGAATGCAATTAATATTTACAGACCAAATAGGCCATCTATCAGGACAGCACCTGAAATAGATTGGTTTTGCTTTTGGATGCTGTAAGTTTTCTCTGATTACCATATTCTTAATGATTTTAATGTCTAATTATTTATGTGGTGAACACTAAAGATCTCATTACTTGTGGAAATAGTTTACATAATACTATAAAATTTGTTCTATAAATGTATCTGTATGTATTTATCTCATTTTCTCACCAGCTTTGTAGTTAATAATCATCGTAAAGCAACGTATGTTTCCCTGTCATGGTTTGTGAGTGTAAGAGTCAGCAAAGTCCTTGCTTGAATACAACTTGAATTTTCTGTAATAGAAAGAAGTACTGTCTTTAAGGCTTGGTCCAATTCTGTGAAGAAGATGAAACAATATGAAGAATATGAGGTTGGATATTTCTCTATGGTTATATTTATATTCACTCTGCAGTTGTTTAATAATTATAATTAAGGAAAAAAATTACAGTCCTCTTCATATTAATAGATGACTACACATACAAAGAAATTTGGCCCTCAGTTGTACATGCTGTGGCTTGTTTTGGGGTATATTTTTAATCTCAGATGCTTCCTTATGCTCACTCAGAGACAGATGTTGGTGTTTCAGCTCATATATTATATAGAGAGAGCTTTGTTTACTCCCACGTGGTTGGCATAAAACCTCACAGAAACACCAGACAGAAGCAAGTCTGTGTGCGATGGGCTGTAGGGCACTGAGGCACCTCTGGTCTTCAGAGCGTTGTTGCAACTTAAAAATCAAGTGCCAAAAAGGAAAAGCAGTTGATGGAAAATATGCTGTCTCCAGTTGCTTGCTGTACATTATCAGCCATCTGGACTCAGGAAAAGCCTGAATGTATTTCAACATCTCCCTTTCTCTACCACCCTAGAGAAAGCAGGAAGGGGAGGTCAAATTTTGGCCAAAACAGGAGCTGAATTGAGGCATCAGCTGGCACTCAATTTGCAGTTCATATCTTGCCTTATTAGTTTAATTTGTTCCTTAAAGTGTTTACACTTTCCTAACTGATGTAAGTAATAGAAAACTAGGTATGGTGTGTTACAATGTTTGTTTACCAAATGGTATTTACTTCTGGGAAGCATAGCAGTGCTATCCACAAAGCAGTTTTTGACTGCTTGCAGAGACAAATAGACTGCTTGAATCCAACGTGGGTATAATGTAGTTTGCAATTTCAAAACAGTTATTTATATATTAACTAATAAGTTTTTATGATTTCATAAGAAAGCAATAGCATTCTCCTATGGTTCTTACCTCCTGAAGGAAATAAACTCATGTGCCTTTCTGATATGTTGTCCATCTTTATGTAGCTTTCACTGGTTATAAAGAACTCATATGCCAAAACTCAGGGTTGGGTAAACAAAGGATGGACCTTGATAGTAATAAGCATGTCATTTAAACCTTACAGGAATGTGAATGTGGTTTATTCAAACACCTCCTCTAAAGAATATGTAATGGTAATATTATAGTAACACAAAGAGGGAGATCTCCTAATGCTCCCTCCCATTGGGCTGTGTTCCTATTGAAGGTAGCAGGAGCTGCACATACAGATCCAAAGGGCTCATATCTCAAACAGCATCTAATATGAAGTTGAACAGTTTTAAAAAATAGGAACCAGGCTCACTCCAATGCTTATAGTTTGTGAGTAGGGAAGCAGTGTTTTCACTTTTCATCTCTTCCTTTTTGTTTTGCGATAATGGTGCAATCTCTAATTAGAAATTACCCTTTGTTAGCAGTAGTTGACAATGTCTTGTCCTGGTTTGCATTTTTCCTGTGAGAAGCGTGTCAGAATTTGGGGAAACTAAATATACTCCTTTGTTGGTGAGCTTGTCAGGCACTGCGCTGTGTTCGCTTTCCCACCAGGAAGGTCAGGCTGCTGGGGGGCCGCGCTATTTTCTGAAATGATCCCTACTGTCTGTCCGCGCTGTCTGACAGATTGAAACAGTTGTCTGTGTCACTGCTTTCAATACTTTTTAAATGCCTAACTTTCCATGAAAGACATCAAATATGTAGGCAATGGGGGGGAGGGGAAGGGAATGTAAGGGGAACTATACTTATTCCTGTGTAAAAAAAGTACTGGATTTTCTTTTCTAAAGTAAACTTAATTTTGTTTAAAATACGTTTATAAGCTAACTTAGGAAATAAAAGAGTTCATCTGCCAGAATGGGCAAGTCACAGCTCTCATTTTGAAATGAGAGTAATAAAACTATTAGACACTCACTCATTCAGTAGCTCAAGTGAAATAGTAAGTTTACTTTTTTCACTTTATTTCAGTTTAATATATTTTGATCTGAGGTATGTATAAAGCCTGAAGAAATTGGTACTGTGCTGAACCTTCAATACTCTCCAGATAATTGAACTAATTAAATCTTTACCAACATTAACACAACTCCAGCATTTCTTAGACAGTGGTTAATTATTGCATGAATGTGGCAAGCTTAAACGAAACAGATGAAAATAGAGTCCTGTGGAATGGGTATTGAGTTTATTCTTTATTCATCTTTTGATAAGGTTTAATTAAAACTGCCTCTTTCCATTGTGGTGAGAATGAATATGCTTGTTTTCTTAGTGAAAGCCAAATTATTCACTTCAGCCATGGTTCACTAATCAAAGCCTTTGCAAAGTTTTGGGTTATACTGTAGCTGTGGAGATATAATTGCTGCAATTCTCTATGAAGTCTTTATCTTTTCATTACATTGTCTTTTATATTTTGTAAATTTATTTAGAAAGAAAATTGGAGCATCTGTTTTCTGATTCACCATTCTAATGTGTATTAAGCAGGGCATTTTTGTAAACAGAGTTAGCTGTTGAAAATAAAATTTAAAAAAATGATTTTTTTTTATAACCAGAACACAAAAAATATTTTAAAAACAAATCTAAATTCCAGTCAGTCTTTTAGAGTAATACACAAAGTAAATTTTAAGCATATCAAAAGCCATTCTTATCAACTATTTAATGTTAATAAAGAAATAGTGATTTCTTTTTACAGCAGTAACAGTAGGGAGGAGGTTATGGTGACTCACCATCCTTGTACAGTGTCTTATTAGTCACTGGGCAAAAGTTGTTGAAAGAAGCAGTGCTGGCTCATAATCTAGAAGAAGCAACTTTGTAGAGTTGCTAGAGCTACCTAACTGAATGTATAAAGCGCAAACTGCATCACCAGTAATATAATGGAGAAAACAAATCCTTGGAAATCATGTGAAATTTTGAGCAAGAACAATGGGGTACAACTGAAGGAAAACGAGAAGAGCTTGTGATCAGGTATGCATGCATGGCAACTGGTATCAAAACTTACCTTTCCACTCAGAAAGCTATAGCCTGCAGAATTGGGCTTCAATTTTTAAGTATAAGCTCCTCTTGCAAATCCACATACATTCATTGAGAAATGACACAGCCAGTAAGAAATGCATCAGTGTTCATTTAAAAGAAAAAGTTCACCATTCTTCTTTCATACAGTTCTGCAGGTGACTTAGCTGGGCCACCAAAAGGTCATAAAAAGAGTTGCACAACTTTATTTGTAATCTGGTTCCTCATTCTAGCTTGTTTTGGGATGACATCCTGGTAGAACCTTGGTTTCCTGTCAGACTTCTGTTTTCCCACTTATGAATTATTAATGTCACTTTCTATGATTTATCATAGGCAACTATGACATTGTTCTCTCTTTGGCTCACATTGTCACGAGGGATTTCCTGGTTGGCACAGTGGTTTTGATTTAAGGGAGGAAACAGTGTTTGCTTCAGGGTTTTTTTGATTTCATGAGTTGTTTCTCTTACAGTGAATTTCACTAGATAATAAAAAAATTAAGACCATGAGTCAAATCCTGTGCCAAAGAAGAAAATAATCTGAGAAGGGAGTTTCTTGAATTATGGAGTTTGACTTTACTGGTAGCTCTTCCTCCTTTTGTGTGATGTCAGTAGTGTGCTTGTGCATGTCAAATAAATCCAGAGCTATTTGGAGTCACCTTCAAAAAGGATCATCTGCTGGGAAGTTGTAGTCAGATCTACAGAAATGCATTACCCATGCTCTTCATCATGGAGCAATAGTATTTGTGTCCCAACTGACCTCTCGAAAGATTCTGTAAGTGCAGCCTTTTATATGTATTTTACACTGAGGCCAAGGTTTGCTCTATTTTGTCTCTTGGAGTATGGGAATATACTTTGGTTTGCACTTCCAAACCAGTGGGAGGACACTTGTATTAGCCTTGCTTTGAGTGTGTACATATGGTTAGTCCTAGTTCAGTGGTGAAAGTTGTATTCTACATTCCTCCTGACAGAGTAACAGTCAACAGAAATCCAGAATATGTTCAATAGGGTCACCTATGAGATCGGACATTCCCTTTCAGTTTTTTTTCTAAATAGACCTTTCCTGATTTGTGAAATTTATTTTTATTTGGCATAAAGAAACTAAATATGGCAGAACTGTTATTTTACTCGAGTTCCTTTCTGCTATGTTTTGTCTTTCAAAGCACTGAAGGTCTCTTATTCTAGGAAATAGATTTCTTAGTTATTTTAAGAGCTTTGATGTATTTTTGGTTGAATGTCACTCTGTTAGAGGTTCTGTATGTTTTTTCATCTAAAGATTGTCTGGCATTTACTACAATTAGACTATGGTTCTACAGTCGTTGAGATGGAGTCTGTGCATTCCTCCTTTGCCAGTAGCAGAAATTTGATCTGGGTCAAGAATGGATACCTGATCTCATTTATGGAGAATACAGTGGCTCTGTACTGGTTACTAGGTAATCGCCATAAAGCCTGCGGTTCAAGGTTAGCCCATCAGATGGGGTTTTTTACCAGATTTGAAACAACGGAGTTAGATTCTACTGGGTCAGCATGATTTTCACTTGGTCATAGGAGCTTTAAAGCTGAATTTATAGACTTGCAACACATATGTCTGTCAATCAGATTTCTCTGAACTCTTAACTGGAAAATTATTTTCTATTACATGGCTACATTAAAATAATTTTGCTGGGTAATATATTTTTAAATGATGATAGTAATCTTGAGTCAGATAGGAAAAATCCCGATGTCAAGGAAATAAGAAGGGTTTCTGACTGGGGTTGCTGAAAAACTGCTTGCTCAAGAGATCATAATCTAATCTGAGTGGATTAAAAGTTTTGAATGTATCGTCTTTAAATTTGAAGAGATTATTGCTTGTTAATTATTTATTAATTCATATGGGTTAATACCATTAGCACTTTTTAATGTGGGCTATACTGCACTCTGACAGTTTTCCATATCATCCCTACAGATGTCTTAATGTAGTGAGATTCTTAAGCACTTGGCTAATACCAGGTATACACCAAAATGTGTGCATATGTGTTTATTAAGGAGCCTCCCAGCTCTCCTCCAGTAGCCATTAGCTAAAGTGTGCCCTCTGAGGTCCAAGACAACAGACTGGACGATTGTAAGTTTTGACTACATTAATTCATTTTGACATAATATGATTTAATTTATTTTTTTCTGAATGATGAGACTCCTTCATGTTTCTTAAAATTGCTATGTAAACAAGAATATTTCTGTTTGCCTTCTTGCTTTTTTATTTGGCATAAAATCTACAGAAGTGCAAAAAGGTGATTTTCCTAAAAACATACCTGTGTATAATTTAGAGGGCTATCACAAAGAAAACCCAATGACTTGTACATACGTGACTATTACTAACTTGCCTCCAGCCACAGTATTTAGATGGTAGTAAGTTGTCATCTTATGTTATCAACTTCTGCTTGAACCAATTCCATCTCACATTTTCTTTTCTTTATAGTTACTGTGTCATGATGAACAGTCCTTGTATTTACTTTGTTATTTGTTCATCTTAGGAAGTTCTTCATGATCTGCAGAATGCAGCTGGTAACTTGCTTGAAGTCGGGAATGAGGTTTTGACATTGCAGTATTTAAAAAATTGTCATATTTTTGTGTCTAGAACTTTTGGGTTTTCTCTGTAATATGGAAGAGCAATCTCATTATTTTTCCTCTCTTGTCTTAAGATGTGGCTCCCCTAGCTCAGAACAAGGCTAAGCTCAGTTATGCTAAGTACCATGCAATAATAATAGTCTTTCATGCAAAGATTTCAGGGCACGTGTTCTGCTCTGCAGACTGCTACACCCATCTGCACAAAATATTATTTTATTCAGGTAGCTGGCTGGCCTTTCCATTTCGGATTAATTCTTGCCTGTTCAGTGATACTTAGATGCTCCAATCATATTAATTTGTAGATGGGAGTCTTGAGTAATGACTGAATTGTTATATCTTATGAGAAATTCTAGGTGCCTTGTGCAGACAGGTAGGAAAATAGAATATAGATAAATAGAATAGTGCTATAGGAGAAATGTTAATTAATGCACAATTACAGACAACCCCATGAATGCCTATTCATTCATAATAGATTTCCCATTATTATGAAGAACTAAAAACTGAGACAGAAGTAAATAACTAGAACTTATTGAACTTTCTTAACTCTATTTGAACAGTGTGACAAAAATGTAACCATATGATGCATTTTGGGGATAGAAAATACTGCTTCTAGGTCCCCAGTGTAAAGACTTGACTCACTTCCTCATCTCCTTCAATAAAAGGAGTCAAGGCCTAAGCCTGTACACTGATGCTAAAAACTGCTGTGATGAGCAGGAGAGGTGGCCAAGGGGAAGAATTCAGTCTGTTTTTGAAAAAGCTGTCAGAAATGTTCTTGTATCTATATCTGTTAGCTCAGACTGTTTTTAGTGCTATGTTAAACAGGCTGTATTCGCTGTTTTAAATATATTTTACTTGATCCTCTGAACCAGGAAAGAGTGTGAGCTTTAGAAAGCTTCAAGAACTCTAAGCCAGTAACAAAGGAAGATGAGTACAAAGCTAGAGAAAAAACAGAATACACAAGCATACCTCTGATTAACTTATTATGAAGGATCACAATTAAAAAGATAACCATTCCATTGCCTCTAGCTTTTACTATTGTAGGTACAGAATCATAACGTGTTGGGTTCAAAGGAACCTTTAAAGGTCTTCTAGTCCAACCTTCCTGCAGTAAGAAGGGATATCTTTGACTAGATCAGATTGCTCAGAGCCTTATCAAACCTGACCTTAAATGTCTCCAGGGATGGGGCCTCCACCTCTGGGCAACTTGTTCCATTGTCTCAATGCCCTCATTGTAAGGAACTTCTTCCTAATGTCTAATCTAAACCTACCCTGCTTAAGTTTAAAACCATTGCCCCTTGTCCTATCGCTACACGCCCTTGCAAACAGTCCCTCCCCAGTTTTCTTGTAGTCCCCTTTTAGGTACTAGAAGGCTTCTATAAGATCTCCTGGAGCATTCTCTTCTCCAGGCTGAATAACCCTATGTCTCTCAGCCTGTCTTTGCAGGAGGGGTGCTCCAGCCCTTTGATCATCCTTGTGGCTCTCTGCTGGACCTGCTCCTGGTCCATGTCCTTCTTGTGCTGAGAGGTCCAGAGCTGGACAGTACTCCAGGTGGAGTTTCATGACTGCAGAGGGGGAGAATCAACTCTCTTGATCCACTGGCCACACTTCTTTTGATGCAACCCAAGATTCAATTGGACTTCTGGGCTGTGAGTGCATGTTGTTGGCTCATGTCCAGCTTTTCATCCAGCAGTACCCCAAGTCCTTTTCCACAGGGCTACTCTCAATCCCCAGCCTATATTGATTATGAGGACTGTCCCGACCCAAGTGTAGGACCTTGCACTTGGCCTAGTTGACCTTCATGATGTTTGTACAGGCCCACCTCTCCAGCTTGTCCACATTCCTGTGGATGACATCCCTTCTCTCTGTCATGTCAATCACACCATTCAGCTTAGTGTCATCTGCGAACTTGCTAAGGGTGCACTTGATCCCACTGTATATATCATTGATGAACATATTAAACAAGCACTCATCCCAGTATGATCCCTGACTACTTTTGTCACCCCTCTCCATCTGGATATCAAGCCATTGACCACTACCTTCTAAATGTGACCATCCAGCCAGTTCCTTATCCACTGAACGGTCCACCCATCAAATCCATATCTCTCCAACTTAGAGATAAGTTGTGGGGGAGAGATGTTGTGGGGCTATGTCAAAGGCCTTGCAGAAGTCCAGATAGATGATATCCATCACTCTTCCCTTCTCCACTGATGTAGTCAATGATGTAGTAGATATTCAAGTCTTTATCTCTGAATATATCTGATGGGCAGCTGAGCAGTAAGATAATCCTAAAAAGCTTTCAAATTCAGGATGCCTCAGGTAAATTTGGGGGGGTTTCCCCAGAAAATAGCTTCCTTGATGCTCAGATTGAGCAGTAGCCATGACATTTATACAGAGAGCATTGCTGGATGGAAAGAAACCAAAAAAAAAAAAAAAAAAAAAAAAAAAAAAAAGAGACAAGTAAAAGAAAGATCCCATTATTCAAGTGAAAATGCATTCATTCAGGGAAAAGTCAGGTAGTTCAAAATGAGCTGGCATGTGGGAACTAACATGGTGCAATGCAGCTATCTCTGGTTACCATCACCCATCACAAAGCAGCAGATTCTATTAGAGATAAGCAAATAAAATGAGAGGAAAAGGCATAAAAAGGAAAATGACCTTGTGATAAACTTGGATACAAAGTAGGCCTTACCAAGGGAAGGGGGCAAAACAGCCACTAGAATTCAGATAAAGAGAAGATATGTATCCAACACATTTTGGAGGGTGCTTGGCAAAGGAATTCTTAAAAGACAAGACTACATAGTTTACTGTCCCATTAAACTTACTGTACCCTTTTTCTGAGTGATTTGGCATTAAAGAGATTCAAAAGATTGTTTCTCTGAGAATAGATAAACTATGTTCTTGAACACGTCTTAAAACCTTTCACTAATTTTTAATGGTCATCAAGCCATTAACTGACATTCCCTTATCCCCCACCAAATCTGCAGATACCATTTTCTTAATGAATGGAATCCAGAAGTGTGGGTTGTACATTTCCACATTCCTTTGGGTTTTATACAATCTCTCATCATCCCAAGGAAATCAAGTACTCTAAGTGAAGAATCAAATCTCAAAGCACTGCATGAGTAAATGAAATCTCTTTTGTACACTAGGGACCTTTTCATCATAGTTTTGCATTTCAGGGGATTTCACAACCTTTACTTGCGGGAAACAAATATTCAAATCCCAGTTAGACCAGACTAGATGAAATATGCCAGGTTCAATTACCACTGGGGTTAGCAGCATAGGAGATTTTTTCCATTTGTATCTTCACCATCTTTTTAATGAAGTTTTCACTGGGATATGGAAGCAGAGAAGGGGAGTGACCACTTTGAACCTAATCAGAAGAAAGGATCTGCTAGAAGTCTCAGAGGGTGCTAGAATCCTGAGCAGCACATTACAGATGAAGTGTAATACTGATGATTTTTAAAATCTTCATTCCTATGAATTTCCTGGATGTTAAAATCATCTACATGTGCTGATACATATATTCAGTCTTTTTTGAACATAGTGAATTTGCAAGAACCATTTATCTATATTTATTATTATTGTTTTGGATTAGATGAAGTATATTAAAAGTATAGTTTACTACTTGGTGTTGAATGTTATTCACACTCAAAGATTAAGAGGAGACAATTATTATTGACAATTATCCCTTAAAACCAAAATCAAATTAGCAGAAAAGACTTCTAATTTATATACATATAGAAATGCCACAAGAGAAGTGGTGGTGTCTCTGGATATGTAATGTCTATGGATGATATTGGCCAAAGAATAAATTAGGTGGTATGGACTGTGTTTTTTGTGGTTCCCCTGTTGTTTGCAGCTGATGTAATGTAACAATATTTTATTCACTGTGGCATGGATTATGGATTTTCTGGCTATTTGCAGCTCTGTGTAATCTGCTGACTGCAAGTGGTATGTGGATAGTTTTGACATTTTCAAATAAGTAGTATGCTAGATTTTGTGTAACTTCGGGGGCTTCTAACATATTTTATCTATTTCTTTGTCCTTGGGGATTGATAGATGGGAATGTGATCAGCTCCCATGCCTACTATCTGTCATACTAAATCTGTCCCCAGTCTCTAACATTTTTGGAATACCCTGACAAGACGACATTGCAGCCAACTGTATAGCATATTGTGTCCTTGTTTTCAGATATACTGTGTCATTGTTTCTAAAGACTGCTGAGTACCGCAGTACTGATTATCCTGTTTCCTTTCTTCTTCTTTGCTACCTACTGTGGTTTCCTCTGGTAGGTGTGGTGGACTTTGTCTCCAGCTCTGTCTCTGTACACAGAGAAATACATTGGGAGAGAAAGTTGACAGTTGCTGAAAATTGCAAAGAATGTTTTGACTCAACTTTTTTTTTGCCTTTGCTGCATATAATGTGACTCAGATTTTTCTAAAATAATGCAAGCTTGAATTAAATCACTAATATTGCCTGCTTTAAAGAGATAAAAAAGTTATCTCAGGAAATCAGTCATGCAGCGCAAGTGCATTTTTGTAAGAAACGTGAGTTTTGATTCATCTCACACTTACTGCAGGGCAGGGTGGGAAAGCTCTGCTAAAGTCAGTGGAATTGCACCAGTTTAAAAATAACATGAGATGAGAAAAGAATCAAACCCCAGGGTGTTTCAAAGGTATGTGCTAAATCACTGAATCATAGAAAATAGGGCAGAAAGAGCCTTCAGAGGTCATCTGGTCTATTCTGCCTTCCTCAAGGCAGGATCAGATGTGTCCATGTCATTCTGACAGATTTTTGACTGATTTGTTTTTCAAAACATCTGGTAATGGAGATTCCAACACCTCCTCTGGGCAGCCTGTTCCAGAACTCTGTTGTCTTTACTGTTAGACATCAAAAAACAAAAAAAAAAACCGGCTGCAGTTTGAGTCCACAGTTACTTCTCCCGTTTACTGCAGACACAGAGAATAGTTGAATTTGAAAAAGACATTTTAAATATACAAGCATGTTAGTGTTACATTCTGTCTTGGTATTTTGGCTTTTTGAACTCTGTAGGTCTGAGGTGGAGGAGAAAAGGTTTGTTTGGGACTTAGGAGGGAAAGATAGACTGAGAACTGAAGTTAAAATGAAGAGGCTGTGAGATGGATGACTTTCTTTGGACAAGTGAGCTGTGAGATGTGAGATGGATGACTTTCTTTGGACAAGTGAGTGGATGCTCTTGCAGTAGAAAAAAATGGTTTAACAATATAGACCTACAGTAAAACCACTGTTTTCAAGGCTGTTTACATCAGGAGAGAATTTTACCTTAGAGCTTTTGACAAATAAATTGAATAGGGTAAAATGGTCTGTAGGATTATATTAAATTCTGCTCTATGTCCCTCTCTGATGTCTGTCCTCCAGATCGAGGCTATTATTTCATATTAGTCTTATTAAGTGACAGTGATTGTCCAGAAAGATTGTATAGGTGTATGAGGTTCAATTCACATTGTAACATAGCTGCTCTGAAATAGGTTAATATGTGACACTATTCAGCTTATAGCAAGAATAATTCCTGAGACTAAGAGTCTTTGATGGTATATAGTGATGGTTCTCTTGAAATACAGAGAAAAATATTATTTCAGACAAATGTTTGATTATGCAAAAGTAAAGGTTTTAAAAATGTAGATATGAGCTTTATTTCTATTATCAAATTATCCTGAGTTAACATCAGGCTTCACATAAGGAATTGTTACTGTGCCATCAAAAAAGTGTGTGTGTGAAGCCTAGTAAAACTGGTAGCAGTTTGTAGTGACCACCTTTACGTTACCAGTAACTTCAGGTATGTTTGGATTCATCTTCAGACTGTTCAGCATGATTCAGGAAAATGGGTAGTCCAGTGTATATTACTTAAAACTTATTGGAAATAGGTCAGAGTAACAACTGGTTTGTGGAGCAGATTGGCCCTGATTCTCAAGCTAAAATATGCCAACTTAGTTAGCCCTACGCCTTTATCTAATCCTCCTTCCCACTAATTAATGCAACAAAAATATCATCAAGAAAATTTAGCAGTTTAAACCTGCCACTTATGTTTACTCTCTGCTTAATACAAAATGCTGTAATTTTTTTTGAAAGGAATAGTAAAATTTTTGAATCAGTGCAGGCTGATGAACACTTCATTATGTCCAGTCTAATGCAAATTAGCATTCAAAGGACAATATTAACCACTAGGTTTTCTTAATTTTTATTAAAACCCTATTTTTTATAAACTGCACATCATTATAATAAAAATAAGCTTACAGCTTGGAAGAGATTTTGTAATTCTCTGCTGTTATGTCCATTTTGCTCCATGTGCTTTCTTTTTCTTGTTCACCCTAGCATGCAAATCTGTAATGAAAAAATTGATTGACTCTTAGTCTAGGGGACTGCAATGTTGTGATTTCACACTCAGTTGTTGGCTAGTAAAGCTCTGTAGTTTTTATTTAGAGAGGTCCAGCTGCAAAAAAAAAAAAAAAAATTATTAGTCCTAGCTGCCAAGGTTATAGACCAAATGACTTAGAGGGCTCTCGGGTTCCAGGTGAGAGAGAGATTGTTTCAGCCCAGCAGGTAAGGGATAGAGTTAGACAGAACCTGTTGAGCACAAGATGCTGAATTACCCCAGCAATTGAAAAATCTAAGAAACTACAACATTCTCTGCTTACCAGTAAAGCAGACACTCAGCTGTATAATTAACTCTATGAATATTATGGCCATGGTGCAGCCAGCTTATCTGAAACATGCATACCCTTTTCTGAATGCCTACATCATTATAGCCTGGGAATATATTGGGTGCTCAAAGTACTCAAACACTACTGGCAGTTCATTATATATTATATGCAAATACGAAATATATATTTCATATATCCATTCTAAGGATTGCTTTTTCCTTTTTCTTACATTTCATGCTTAATTGTTTATAATATATCTTTCCATGTATCTCCTAAAACATTATACTAAATTTGCTGAGCTTGTTTAGCTGCTTCAGATAGCGATCATGGATAATATGAAAGTAGCCCTTACACGGCATAGTTTCAGGCAGATCTCTGATTTTATTTGATGGAAACCTGCGCTAAAAAGTCAGCTGTCAGAGTTGCCCAGTAATTCTGAGTTTTCATTTTATCTACTCATAGGCTTTGCATGACTTTTGCCTGGACTAATCCTCAAATTGTAAATACAAATTTGGAAGGCCATCAAAGTGTGCCTCTGCATACCACCACAAAAATCACTGCAACTTTAAAAAACAGCAGGAAAACAGCAGACAGCTACTGCAATAATTAATGCCAAGACAAGATGGAATAAGCAGACCTGTATAAAATGGTTCACTTTTTTT
>VZRU01017559.1:35061-64530 GCA_013398155.1 Pedionomus torquatus | reverse complement strand
TTTTTTTTTTTTTTTTTTTTTTTTATGGAGCTGTTTGGTTTTTTAATCTCTGTAAGACAACAGCTTTATTGAGATATGCCACTTACAGTCTATAGTGAGTGCATTTTTCCCCTGACCTCAGTTCATCCCTAAAAATAATTCCACAGAATTCTTCAAAAGATGCTCGCAAGGTTTCTTTGTGCACAGTCCATCAGTCTAAGCAACTGTTAACTACAGAGCCAGTGGGAATATAGGAAAGCATGGATTTGTTCCCTCAATCTACTGTTTCTGCATAGAATGAAATCTACAGGCACCTGTACTCTACGTCCAAAGGCACTTTGGAGTGAAAAAGCTCCTCTTGGTGCTAACTGTGCCTCAGATCTAGAGGAGGAATTGCTGACCTCTGCTTCTATGTTTCCTGTGCATCTCCTGTGCATAGCTGTATATTACTAATCAAGGCAAACCAAGAATATCCATTAACTTAAGCCAATATTCATACACACAGAGGGCCTTCTTTTGTGAGCTTTGTGAAGTTTGGTAATAATGGCTTAATTTGGTGCCCAATATAACCAGTATTCTCTCTTTCAGACTTAAGATTAATGTCTTTATTTTTAATACACCTTAGTACTGTATTTTCTGTCACGACTGCTAACTCTCACTCTGCCTTTACATTCCAAATCTCATCTGGTATTACCCAGATGCTATTTTACTATAATTCTGCTCTATCAAGATGCTTTTTTCTCATGCTATTTGGGTCCACTTCAGACATTTGAAAAAGTAGTACAGCACACTTTCCCAACTCCCTGGGGTATCTGATCAATCATGTGCACTTACTTGCTTGTATTTTATTATCACCTACTTTTGCATTTATAAATCATGTGTGAAACTCATTTGCAAATCCGCAGGCCTTTTTCTTCTGCAATATCCTATACTGTATTTAATATTCTTTAATGTAAACTAAGCTACCATTTTATTGCACTACTTAATATCACTGCTACAGGAGATTTCCAGAGTGTGATTTTTTTTTCTTTTGAAGGCCTGCAAAGCTGCGTGAGTATTTTTAAGACCATTCTTAGAAATCTGGGAAATAATATGTTATTACAGTAAATGTTTGCCATATTCTGCTTCTGAAAACAAAGATACTTTTTAAAGGTATATGTGCATAGCAAAAGCTGTTGTGACCATGGACATTTCCATTTGTTTTATACTCATGTCACTTAAAGGCAACTGAAAGGATTCTAAGAAAATTCTTGCTTAGAAAGATTTGCATCATTACTAATATTTCTCAGGGCAAGTTCAAACCTCTATGCAAAAATTTTCAAGCACTGGAATGTATTGCTTACCCTATCAGGTAAATAACAATCTAGTTAGCTGAACAGAAACATCAGGCAGTGTGTTATTTCTGATGCTGTGTTGCACAGCATATTGTTTTCCTTTTAATTAAATTGTTCCATGGTGTTCTACCCTTAAGATTGTGTGCTTTCACTTCATTATTACTTGATATTCCATCTGCATCTCATTTGAAATTTGCAAACCTGGCAGGTTTTTTTCCAATCTTTGCTATAAATGATTACTGTATTTCTCATATCGTCTGTTAAGAGTGCATCCTATTTTTAACTGTGTTTTCTCAATGTGTAATGTTTCTCCAGCTCTAGATTCAGTCAACTTCATTTTCCCCTACAAAGCTTGCTGGATCTCCATGATTTTATTACTTTTGATTTACTTTGCATATGGCAGCTTCCATCCTGATTTGGTGGGTTTTTTTCTCCTGCTGCCATGGGGCTCTTCTATTCTACTCCTCCTTCTGATTCAAAATAAATGAAAAGGAAGGAAGTAATGTAAGATTTATGGAGTGAAAAGAAAATCAGTTTGTATAACAGGAGGCAGAAGTATAGTTGTTTCCTCTCAGCACACAAAGCAGTTTCAGGTTCATAGTGAGTTTTTATTTTATCAGCTCTAAAAAGGGTAAGAAATCTGTACAGCAATCTTTATAGTTTGGAACCAAACTAGGTACAATGTATTCAGCTTCCTATTAAATAATAATTACTATCTATTTACAGAATGTTTAAGAAACTATCAGCCTCTGCTGTTTAAGCTACACAGTAAATTGCTTTGATATTTGGATTGCTGGGTTCTTTCCCAATTTGCCTGGGATGAGAGTGAAAGTTGGTACCCTTTTTTTTCTGAATCCTGCCCTCTGTTCCCACTATTTGTGTTTATGGATACTTAAAATTGCCAATGAAGAGAACAGCTGAAACCGAGACCCTAGGTAGAAGCTGCAGGAATTTCAAAAGGAGTCCTTGAGTGCTATTTTACCCTTTGGATACTGTTTCTTTGTACAAGATAAGAACTGTCTTGTGTGATACCATCCTCAATCCATTTTGCATTCTGGCTTTGATGGTTTTTAAATCCAGCTCTGAAGTGTATGCCTTGAGTGCATGCCTGTGTACACATAGCTTTACATATTCATTCTGAACTTACCGTGCTGTATTTTTAAAGGCCCACTGCAGGCTGCTGTGGAAAAAACATGGTAGAAGGTGGCTCTGAGGGGATGTGCTACAGGGGCTGCGTATGCCAACTTAGCTCTCTTTCAGCACTGCTCCTGGGGGCTTGAGCTGCCCGGCAGCCTCTAAGGGAGCTTAAAGCTCTCCTCCCATGACCCTTTCCATTACTCTGTGGGGAAACCCATGAAGGTAACAACAGGCAGATCCACTCTCTTCTACTAAGGAAAAAGTGCATTTTACATCTCTCAGGGCCAGTTTTGCTGAATGTGATGTCATGAGTGGAAGCAGGCCTCTTTACAGAGAAAGTCTTTACCAACCGTCTAAGAAGTGTATGGTAGAGAGAGGTGTCCTTCTCCTGTTGAAATCAGAGGAGGGGTCAAATCTAGACTGTTGGAGTTCATACCAAATGTTGTCCACCAATATATCAAGGAGCTGTGTTCCTTGGGATCATCTTGTGCAGAGCCTTGGAGGCAGGTTGGGTGATAGGCAGGAGGTAAGGAGAAATAATGGGTTTGCAAATATGTGGACCAACTAGCTCTCTTCATTTCCTACATTATAGAAAACAGAAGGAGACTCTTGTCTCTAAAACAGTGTGGTCCTCAGTTTCTATGTAATTCTGGCACAGGGGAGTGAGAGCAGACTTGTATCTTTTCTGGTTACGCGTACTCAATCCTCTTTCATTTGGTTTACAATTTAGTTATTAGATGTTTTTCTGTTAAAAAATATTTTTCGGAGAACTGTTCTTCATTAGGTCTTTAAGTGGCATGGAAACTCAAGGTGAAAAGAAAGATTTAATAAATTGTCATTGTTAGGAGAGGATAAATCTTTAACCTTGATACATAAAAAGGCACATGGTAGAAATAGTTACTATAGCAAATACATCTAATTTAAAAATTATAAGTAGATGGATAAAACCTGTCTGTGTAGAGCCAGATTGTAAAAATCAAGTATCTAAATGCACACCTCAGGACTGCAAATAAAACTGTCAGTCACATTGCTTATCAGTGTCATTACTGGTTTAAGCAAAGTGCTTCTACAAAGTCTGTGAACACTTTATTTAATAGTCAGCAAACATCATATGTTAGCAGTAGAAACAAGATATTATAGGGTTGTGTTTTGAATTATGGTTACAGTGGAACACCAATCTTGCAGTCATTTGCCTATGGAGATAGCTTTCTCAAATGAAAAACAGTACCACTTTTTGACACGTATTGTCTGGCATCTTTACACTGCTGTACTGAAAACAAAATACTTGCTCACTGAAGTATGTGGACTAACATTATGGATGGTATCATGAGAAGAACTAGATGGGAATTTAGGACTCTCTCAGTTTCTCAAGTATTTTTTCCTGTCAGGAAGCCCCTAGAATTAAATAGTGTTTTTTTCCTTCATCACTAAATCTCTACTGCTGTAACTGTGAGAAGCCTGGACATGATGAGAATTTAACATTATCTGTCATCTGGAGCTACCTTTAACTCCGAGACTCTTCCATATATAGGAAAGTTTGCCTCAACCATTTTCATCCTACTGTACTTATAAGTGAGAGTATTTGTTGATGTGGGAGGAAAAGAGGTATAATGGAGCAAAAGATGTATAAAAAGCTTCTTTCCCAGCTTTGCCCTATAAGTAAAAGCATTGACTTAAACTCTGTACATTTGAAATAGTGACACACTTTCACTGCTTTTCTATAGGAACTGTATAATTACTATTTGCTGATACTTTTTGTCTTAAACAAGAGAAAAGTTCCTCTGAACACAATTTCTCCTGAACCAAAAGAAAATTAGTAAAGTTTGTAAAACATGCTAAAACCTTTCTTACTGCTACCCTGGCTGGTAATCCATGACTGGGAATGTGAAAACCAAAAGAGAGGCAAAACACACCCTAACCTGCCATACAGGTACAATAAAGAAAATATTTTTATTTCAAAGACAAACAGCTGAGCAGCAGTTATTTGATCCATAATGCTTGAGGGACAATGGGGTAAAGGGTATTTTTGTGATCGCTCTTCAGTGATTCCCGTATGTCTTTGTGGCTGCAAAGGAGAAACTGGAACTGTAACAACACTGCAATAGACCAGTTATGTTGCAAGCATTTTTTGAGTTGTACTTCACTTTCACATTCATTTGATTCCTTTCAGACCTAGGTCATTTAATTTGTTTTAAAAAAATAGTAATTAAAAAAAATAACCAAAAAGCTTTCTCTAGCTGAAAAGCACTTGCATGCTCAATAGCATGTATTTATAAACATGAACTTGTATTCTGTCCACTTAAGTTAAATAGTTCCTTTGTTTTGAAAGTATTCTTCTTATTCACCAGCATTTGGTTTATAACATTGCAAAAGGGATGGTGAGTAGTGCTAAGAAATCCTTCTCTTTCCAGGGGCTGAGAGTATTACCTTTGTGTAATACTTGTGTGCAGAGATGCACACACATACCAGGAGGGGTGGACAGAGCTTTCAGATGTATTCAGCTTTCAGATAATCTGTTTCATTTATATAATTTCATCTGCCTAAAGTGTATGGGTGAAAATTGAAATGTGCTTGTGTTTATACACTTAAGAAAAAAGCTAATTATATGTGTATGCGATGCATAAACGTGAAATATTTGATCACATGGTCTTTCAGTGCTCTCTTTGTATAACCTACCTTTTTTATTGCCTTACCATTTCTGAATCACAGTGCCATCCCTATTCCTGTTAGCAGCTTTCATCCTGCCACTATCCTGACCAGGCAACGTATAAAAAAAATTAAATTACTCCCAAATAATCTAAAGTAGCAACTGTTGAGGGTGGGGATTTTTTTAAGGATGTTGACTTCAGTTCTATACATACTAGTATTTCCTATCATAGAATCATAAAATGGTTAGAGTTGGAAGGGACCTTCAACATCATCGAGTTCCAACCCCCCTGCCATGGGCAGGGACACCTCCCACTCGACCAGGTTGCTCAAAGCCCCATCCAGCCTGGCCTAAAACACCTCCAGGGATGGGACTTCTACAAATTCTCTGGACAAGCTGTTCCAGTGCCTCACCACCCTCACAGGAAAGAATTTCTTCCTAATATCCAATCTAAATCTCCCCTCTTCCAGTTTAAAACCATTACCCCTTGTCCTATCACTATGCTTCCTGACAAAGAGTCCCTCTCCTGCTCTCCTGTAGGTGCCCTTCAGATATTGGAAGGTTGCTATAAGGTCTCCCTGGAGCCTTCTCTTCTCCAGGCCCCAGCTCCCTCAGCCTGTCCTCATGGGAGAGGTGCTTCAATCCTCTAATCATCTTCATGGCCCTCCTCTGGACCCATTCTAACAGTTCTATGTCCTTTCTCTGTTGAGGCCTCCAGAGCTGGACACAGTACTCCAGGTGGGGTCTCAGGAGTGCAGCGTAGAGGGGCAGAATCACCTCCCGTGACCTGGTGGTCATGCTTCTTTTGATGCAGTACTGCTAGCTCCTGTTGAGCTTCTCATCCATGAGCACTCCCAAGTCCCTTCTCCTCAGGGCTGCTCTCCAGCCATTCTCTGACCAACCTGTATTTGTGCCTGGGATTGCTACTTCCCAGGTGCAGGACCCTGCACTTGGCTTGGCTGAACTTCATGCAGCTTGCACGCGCCCACCTCTCAAGCCTGTCCAGGTCCCTTTGGATGGCATCCCTTCCCTCAAGCGTGTCAACTGCACCACCAAGTTTGGTGTTGTCAACAAACTTGCTGAGAGTACATTCTATCCCACTGTTCATGTCTCCAACAAAGATGTTAACTAGTTGTGGGACACTACTCATTACCAGCCACCACTTGGACATTGAGCCATTGACCACAACCCTTTGAGTGTGGTCATCCAGCCAGTTCCTTATCCACTGAATGGTCCTTGGCTCAAACCCATGGCTTTCCAATTTGGAGACTATGCTGTCATGTGGGACAGTGTTGAATGCTTTGCATAAGTCCAGGTAGATGATGTCCGTTCTGCCTTTGTCCACCAAGTTTGTGGCAGTATCATAGAAGGCCATCAGATTTGTCAGGCAGGATTTGCCCTTGGTGAAGCCATGTTGGCTGTCTCCAATCACCTCCTTGTTTTCGATGTGCCTTAGCAGAGATTCCAGGAGGATCTGCTCTGTGATCTTGCCAGGCACAGAGATGAGACTGACTGGCCTATAGTCTTCTGGGTGGTCTTTTTTCCCTTTTATGAATATCAGGGTTAAATTTGAATGTCCATACATTTGAAAGCAAATGATGAGCCCATTTAAAAATGTGGAAATTTTAGTTATCATTTCCTAGTTCTTGAGAATTTGATGTGTTTGAAACTCAAATCTGAACTATTTCTGCATGCATAGTAATTGCCATTTCTGGTCTGAGACTGAGTTATTTAGAAGCCATGTGTGGCACTGTCAGCCTGCAGAGCAGCTCTGTACAACTTTATTCTCCTTATTGACTCTCCCAGACTGCTGCAGTATTTCTTACCAAAGTAGAAGAGCAGGTAGGGGAAGCATTGGGAATGAAAAGGGAAACACACACACAAAAAAAAAAAAAAGGGAAACATGAAGACTGTGGTTCTTTGTTATCATTTAGTAACATTTAAGGATTTTCCCAAAAAACTTCTACATGCATGCAAATATTATCAACATCTTCAGAAAGAATATAAAATAAAAGGTGTCTCTATTTTCCTCATGAAACCAGTACATGCAGAATTTTTGCTAAATCCACAACTATTCATTTTGTAAAAATGTAAGGAGCATAAAAAACTTTTCAAATCTATTACAAAGAGTTGCTGTGAAAATACTTTGCTACGTGTCTAAATTATTTCATATATTGTAAAGGGAAAAAAAGACTGTTTTGCAGCTAGAGATTATTTTCTTAAAGGTTATATCTCTGTTTTGAAAGCCTGAATGTGTTCTTCCTGAAGATCTCAGTGGGTTTGGCCTATATGTGCATAGGTATAAAATTTAGTTTTCTTTACTTTGAAACTAAACAAGTGCATAAATTCCAGGCTTATGTTGAGATTCCTAAACAGCAATTGTCTCTGTAATTTTAGAAAAGAGATCATGAGACCTTTGTGTGAGAAAACAATGTACCAAATAATGAAATCATTATGAGCTAATTGCAAGCTAACTACTTTAAGCAAGCTGTTTGCCCTGCTCCTCTAATATGATTAATAATTATGTATGAAATTATGTTACCAGCATAACATAGTAATTATAACCGGGACGTTTTTTAACATAGACTTATTGAAGAGTTCTTAATCTTCCAGCTTGGTAGCCTAAAATGGGAACCTTGCACAGGGTTGTGCTCTGAATCATCACTTTGCTTTTTGAAGTAGAGCTTATAGTGTTTTGGATGTAATTATCATGCTTACAGGATGACCCGCTGGACCTGCTGGTCTGCATGTATTGATTACCTAGTTGGCTTAGATATCCAGTAGAAAAATTGCTATGCCCTACAGGAAAAAGGGACATCTGTCATGTGGCCAGTAAAGTTGCAGAACAAACTGTGGAATCTGGGAATTCAGATACGTGGATCTGGGAATTGAGGTTGGCTCTGTGTGTCTCTTCTCAGCTCCTGATGTGCCCTTGCAAGTTGCAGGAAACTGATCTCTAGCTAGATATTAATGTGAGAAAAAGGAACTGATAGGAGAAAAATATATAGTGTACTATGGTTTTCCAGTAGTGGATGTCGGGGAAAGGATTTCAAAGTGAAATGGGTCACAGAATTTCTCATCATTCTGGTTAAAAACTTTTTCTGATATGTTTGTCTTCTGACTCTTTGCCCCTTCCACTTTTTTCTGGAACTTTTCTTTCCCAAGGAAGATCAGTCCTCAGGATGGATTGAAATTTATAAAAAAAAAAAAAAAACAAACCAAACAAACAAAAAAAACCAAACCAAACAAAACAAAACTGAAAACCTATTCTTACATGAAAATAAGATAGCATTTGCAGATTTTTAATTTTTTTTCCCCAATATTGTAGCTTTGAAGAGCAGTCACAGGACTGAAGGCCACAGGAAACTTTCCACTTTCTCTTATTTCTGCCATTGTCCTTAATCCTTTTTGTTTATTCAGATATCTACAAAGATAACTCATTTAAGATTGAGAAACCATTTGTAAAGCAGATCAATAATTATTCAGTGGGTAGATTAAGATGTTCAATGCTTCTGTGATCCTTTCTGGTCCCAAGTACATCACTTAACGTAGTGGGTACATTGTGTTCGCACTTGTGGGAGGGGATCACTGGTGCTTGGACAGTAACTATGGCTGCAAAAAGCTGCAGAGGCAGGGGGCTGTGCCCGGGTCAGCAGTGGCAGAGCTAAGGAGAGACCTTGGCACTGGGAGTATTTGTCTTCATTTATTCTTCAGTTCAATCTTGCCAACTCTTTCTCGTCCAGTGTAAGGGGAAGGCTTTGTTGGGAAAGCAGGAAGAAATGGCCTAGCATCAAAGCTTTCTGTTAAATATAAAACAAAACTAGAGAAACTCAAAACCACAAATCCCCTTTGTGCTGAGCTCAGAACTTCTCAGCACCTTGGGTGTATTTGGGCCAGTGGTTAAGACAGGGCTTCAGTGTAGGAAGAGGTGAAGTGGAGGAGGATGTGAAATGAATGGAGGATGTGTGTGGATCTGCTGTGAAAAATAACCGCAAATGCATCTGTAAGTGAATGCCAGGCACAAAGGTTTTGTGACAAAGAGATTAAAGGGCTTACTGTGCAAGTGGTTGCTGGTATTTATGGTAAAGAGAAAAGGAGGTTTTTAATTTACTTCTGCTTAAGGTGGTGGCACTTTTTGGGTTTTTTTTGACAACTTTGCAATCTTTGCCAGCATCAGCAATTCTTAAAGTGGTTCCTGTGCCTATGGTGGGTTCTCCACAGAAGCAGATTAAACAGTAAAACTTCAGAATTTTTCAAAGGAAGTCTGGAGGCTGCTGAGTCCTGTTGGTTCAGATATTTGGGAGGTTTTAGTCTAAATCATATCATTTGGATTGTTTCAGAAGCTCATACTTCACAACTGAGCAGTTTGTAATCAAAGATACTTTCTTGGTGTTTTATTCTTTGTACCTATATTTCATATTTTCTGTTGCTGAAAGTGGTTACCAGTAATTGCAAAATTGTGTTAACTATTTTGAAACAGCATGAAGTTCTTATAGTGTCATCAGCTTTTTAACTTTGCAGACGGATGTGGTTTGATAAAACCTTGTTGTCTGAATACCTCTACCAGCTTTCAGCTTGCACACGCTGCCAGAAATATGAGACATCATTTAGTGTCTAGTGATCTAATTTGTCCGTATCTCAGCCAAAATAAATTCTGTGTTGCCCTACTGTTATGGCTTAGTCTCAGTCAGTAACAAAGAACCACGTGGCAGCCCTGCTCATTCAAAACACCTCATAGTAATGAGGATTGGAAGAAGGAGGCAAAACTCATGGATTGGGACAAAAACTGTTTAACAGAACAACAAATAGAAGAAGGGAAACAGTAACAAGTATGGAGAAGCATATAAACATGATTACGATACCGACCGCTCACCTACCCACCGCAGCCCCCGACCATCAACCACCATTGACCACAGCCAACCCCCACCCCTAACTTCCTGCTCCCCCTCCCCTTCCTGGTCAGGTTCCTGCTAGAGCCAGGGGAGAATTAACCTTGTTCCTCCCAGAAACCAGGACACCTACCCGTTTTCTTCTTTCCTCAGTAAAGATATCAGTTCTGTATCTTTTCTTTGCCAGGGAGCCTAGTTCAGTTCATCTGGTTGAAGCAGTGTAACAATGAGAATTACAAACATCCAGATTCTCTGGATTGTCTGCAACATGACAGATAACACATTTGATATCCTGTAATTCTTCTCTGAAACAGGCAAGTCTGGAAGTGTGTCTACCCACAAATGAGAACTGTGTGTTTGCTACCTATCTATCTATCTATCCCCATTTAAGAGTTATCTTAAGATGATAAAGCTACTGATCTCATAAAGGTGAATTTTCATGAGGAGATACTAATAGGCATTTTAAGGGAAACTATTGATGTATGTATACAAGGATGGACATTTATGAATTAGGGTGTAGGATTCAGGAAATGTGGACATCTCATCTCTCTTAATAGTTTCTTCTGTGTGATTAACAAGAATTATTTTGACCCATTCACCTGAAGAATTCATGAAATGTAATTCTCTCTCCAGTCAACAAATCTGAACACATCTTTGTCAATGTAGTAAATTCATCTCTTTGAAAGGATAATGTGAAATTCTGTGTTAAACTGTGGTGTGCTACACACACTTGGTCTCCTTTTATTTTCTTTGAACACAGAACACAGTAAAATGTATTGTACAACATACCAGTTTGATATCACTTTGATAGGCATGATGTGACCTTATATATACACTCCAATGTACTAATATCTGTGTTCTCCCAGCTCCCACTCTGCAGGATGTCTGCGAAGTTGTTAGAACCCTGTGATTTTGCAGAGCAGCTGTGGTGACCCCTCACCCCGCTCACTGCTTCTGACAGCTGCCTACCATGTGTAGAGGAAACCTCACAGTCTAAAATCCCCCTCAGAAAGTAAAGCTCTTTAGATAAACATGCAGGTCTGATCATTTTACTACTTTAAAAATAAGTAGTTTAAACTCTCTGTGCAGCTCTAAAAGAGCAGTAGCTAAATATTAAAGGTATTCTGCCTGGTAAAAATAATGGGTACGTGATAGAGTGTTTCTCTTTCAAAAAAGAAATAAGAAATATTCAGTAGAAACAATTAAAGGCATCCTAAGCATAAATAATCTACATATGAAATTAGTTACTCTGTCTGTTAAGACAAGTTTGACTTGCTAAGCTTGTGGTTTATGTTGAAGAGTAGTGTCATAGCTACCTGAAGTCACAAAAACTTAGCCATCTAATAATTTATGTATCAAATGAGAAAGGCTGGTTTCATCTGACTTGTAACTTTTACCCACATGGTAGATTTACTTTTATCAGGATTTTTATTTAGGAAAAAGTAAAATGGAATTGAAGGGAGGGGTATAAAATGCAACTGAAGAACAAAGCTGAGGTTTTTGTAGTTGCAGGTTTTCTTAAATACTGAAACTTTTAATCATTATTAGGTAAAAACAGGTTGGCATTGTATTTCTTAAGGCATTTTATTCACATATGATACCAACAGTTATATCATTTCTAATGTTCTCCTGCTGAGCTACCATCAGCTTTTGTCTTGCTGTCATTGATGTACCTTCCCCATTTGGGTAGAGGTCATTATTCTGGTGCCCAGTTGTGTTGTCTCTGCTAAGCAGGTTAAGTGCTTGAAGTCTTTTATTTAGACAAACATTTTTACTAGCAGTTTTGCTCTGTGATGACACAAACTGTTCCTCAGAGGTCAGATCCAAACAAATTAGCAATGCTGTGATAGCATGTTCTCTGTACATTCACACACATTCAGACCCAGGGTGACATGAATAAAAAGAGTGATTAAAGTGTCCTTTTTTTTTTTTTTTTTCAAGATTTGCTTCTCCCAAGTAAGCACTTTTCTGTTGTCTTCATTTAGTGTTTTTAAGTGTCACTGTTAAACTGGGTTGTCAAAAGAATGCCATTTTACAATGACTTTTGACAATTATAAAGTAATCGTAATAGACAATTCTCACAAATAAAATGTGTGCATAATGAGCACAATTCACAATTGACAGTTCACACATTTTTGATGTGTTAGCTAATCCTATCAGTATCTTCCCTGAAAAATGGTAACTTTGAGACTTTTAGCCATTCCCTGGGCATTTTTCGGTAGCTTCTTTCCATGCGTGCAAGAGGCACTCACTGATAACAAGTGAGAAAATGCCCTAAGGCTTGCTTAGCTGGGCTGAGATTTGACAACATCGACATAATATGGGTACTCCATATCCAGATAATAACATTAAAACAAGATGTAAGAGCAGTTAAAATGCATTTTTAGGGTACCAAAGCATTCAAGAGATAGCACAGAAGTTAATTTTAATATTCATTTTAATGACTTCATGTTGATTGTTATATAGATGTGTGTGTTTAACAGTAAAAAACTAAGAGGTGGGAAAAAAAAAGAAAACTTTGGTGTTTGGAAGTAACTTCTATACTATCAATTTTAGGTAAAAAGGTCTAACAAGTACATATTAACCATGTTCAAGGTTTTAATAGATTCTGACAGCCTTGTCCCAACCAGAAAAAGATGTGTACAAAAACTGATCCTCTGCATCTCTGAATAGGAATTTGAGGGTGTTCCTTGTGAAATAGTATTTGATATGACCTTGCTGAACAACAGTGATGAGCACTGTAATTTGTCATGCAAAGAAAACTCTCTTTTCATTTCCTGTTCATGCAAACCACAATTTAGGAATGTAGCCAAACAAATATTTAGCTTTAGGGATGTCATTAAGACCTACTGAAGCAAATGAAGTTTCTGGAGGTGCCAGTGTGGGGAACAAGAATCCTCAAGATCTGGACTAAATTTCCTTTAAAATTTAAGGCTTTAAAGCTTAGAACAACAGAGGCAGGATTGAGGTCACTCTGGAGTGGAGGGAGATTTTCGGATGAATAGGAACTGATTCGATTAGTGCTTAAATTAGTAACTGATGTCTTTGCACTCTCTCCCATCTCCACTGGGGATCAGACTCAGTCTGCCAGGAAGGATATAGGACTCATCTGAACTACTGAGGCCATAAGGAAGCAACAAAAATATAGACAACTGGCATTTTTATTTTTCAGTTAGGGTAATTATTTGCATTAGCTTAATCATGCCCATGTAGCTTGGTTCTAGCAAAGAAGTTTTCTGCTTTGTACTAAAATATTATCAGTGACTGTCGCTAGAATTTGATTTTTGTTTGCTGTTTAGTTAGAGTTTATGCCAGCGGCTGCTGCAGCCAGTGAACCTAAATAAATGTCTGTTAGATATCTATTTAGCAGAATGTTCCAGTTTTTTCAGTACTGTCACTATGCAGCATTTTAATCTAGTTCTTGTCTTTGACTTTTTGTATTTTATATATTTAACCCCTTGATGCAGATATTTTGCATTAAGTACATTAGAAAACCTGATTTATTGCCTCAAGGAATTAACCAGAATTCCAGTATTCTTGCTTTATCTACATTCATTTATACAACCCATTTATTTCTAATAAGTACATTGGCCAGATCATATTTCTCTGCAAACTCTAAGCCTTGAAAATGACATAATGAAAATAATAAAAGCTGTCTTGCATATTACTCTTATTCTTGCTTTAAATATCAGCTTCCAAAGGCATAGTGGGTTCATATTCGCTAAGCAAACACCACCTTTGAGGTTCACACCACAAAGCCCTAGTTTTTAGTGAACTTCTAAGAGGATTTAATCAAACTACAGGATATTTAATTCAAAGCAAAAAATCTAATTAAGAAAAATCTTTTTCTGTAGGCAAAGAGCAGCTCATTTTCATTAGTTTTATGTTGTTTTTCTTGGCTGAAAACTTAAACTTACGAGGCAAAGGAAGATTTATGAGGTGATCCCCAAAATTACACAAGTTTTGTGTGATTTGCAATGCTGTTTTGCAGTAACCACTAGAGTCCATACAGCTGAAGGTTTATCAGTGTTTCTTTTTACAAATCTCTGTTTTCAGAAAGATATTTTACTCAGAGATTAGCTTTTATATATATATATATGTCCACAAAGTCTCAGTGTGTCTGTAGTGTGGTAAGCATGTATATTTTAATGTAAACAATTTATCATATTGTAAGAGTTTTTGTGTCACAAGGAAAAACAAAACTGAATCATTGTGCTTTATTTATACATATAGTAAGCTCTCCAGAGTTGCTGAAAGCCACTGGAATACAAGATCAGAGACATGATGTCTCTTGCCCTATTCCTTCAAGGTGTCAAAACCACTTATGAGGACCTTGGACAGAAGATCTCTGCACTGTAGAAAGTTTTCAGTTTTGTGGTCATTAGAATGCAGGTATGGAGCCCAAGATGAGGCTGGGTTGCTGGGTGGCTGTTTGACTTATTTCTCTCTTCTTAGTTTTAACCCTTTGGATTTGAAGTTCAAATTCAGCTTTAACTGACACATATTTTTAAACCAAATAATATGTATATTTAGTTACCTGTATCAAATGAAATACCTTTTGTATCTTCAAAAATCTCTCCTTAAGAAGATCAGTAGTTTACAAACAGTAATGAAATAAGTATCTTAACAGAATGCTCTTCATTCCCCATAATGTCAGCAAGAATGTCTACTTGTTTAATATTGTAGTAAATAGAAAAGTTCATGGTTCAGTGCTTAAGCCACTGAGCTGTCTCCCCAGCTGTTCCTGGCTGCCAGTATTTTGCTTACTCAACAGGAAACTAATTTAATTAGTACAAAGAACAGACCAGTACAGATGGCCGTATGAAATTCTTTCAGATTTTAGAAGGCATATGCTAAGGTCCCTACATTAGATGGAAAAACAGAGATCACAAATTTTACACAATGGAATGTCTGTTATCCTGTATTATCAAAGGTTGCGGTGTCAAATTATGTAACTGTGGTCTTGCTACATCAAAGCAGACAAAATATTTCAGTTGAAAGACATAAAAGCCAATAGTAAATTTGAATAAGGTTTTTGTTTCATATTATGCATCTTTTAATCATCGGAGAGCTACCAAGCTGGTGAGAGAGGTACAAGCTGGTGAGGGGTCTAGAGAACAAGTCATATGAGGAGAAGCTGAGGGAACTGGGCATGTTTAGTTTGGAGGAGGCTGAGGGGAGACCTCATTGCCCTCAATAACTACCTGAAAGGAGGTTGTAGAGCAGTGGGTGTTGGCTTCTTCTCCCACGTAAATAATGACAAGACCAGAGGAAACGGTCTGAAGTTGCAGCAGAGGAGGTTTAGATTAGATACTAGGAAGAATTACTTTACTGAAAGAGTAGTCAGGCACTGGAACGGCCTGCTCAGGGAGGTGGTTGAGGCACCATCCCTGGAGGTATTTAAGAAATGTGTAGATGTGGCACTTCAGGGCATACTCTAGTGGTCAAGATTGTAGGGAGTTTTTGTGTGTGTATGGTTGGACTCGATGATCTCAGGGGTCCTTTCCAATCATGAAGATTCTGTGATTCTGTGATGCTATTTGTCACTACCTGGGAAGATGTACCATTAGCAACACTGTCTTCTAAAGTCTGTTTCAAGAACTTTATTAAAGTGGGAAATTCAAATAGTACTTAGGAAATACAAAAATTAAAGTTTTAAATTTAATTTCTTCCTCCTGTGGTTTATGCATTCAACTACAGTCATAATTTTGCAGGATCGTATAGTATTTTTTCTCTGGGACCTCTGATCACTTTTTTACAGGATAATGTATTGTGAACACAGATGGATATTTAATGTTTCTTTTCATCATTCAGTGTTTGATCCTATGCATTATGGCTACAGCATCCACAGCCTGCACCAGATATGGAATTATTAATTTCCATGGAGGCTTTTCACAACACATTGTATCTTAGGTCCTTACCACCATTGGGAAACACCTTCAAAGTAAGTCCATGAGCTGAGATGTTGCGGAGGTGTCCATTTTACACACTAGGAGCTGAAGCAGATGTATTAAAATGGCAATTGTTAAAAATAAATCAATTTTTCTTGCCAGATTTCTCAGAGCTCCTACCATCTTTTAGTGCTTAATATATTCAGCTTGGATTTAATTTTGCATTGACTCCAGACTTGAGCAGTGAATGCTCTATGAATCAGCAGTGCAAGCTGGGAACCATCTTGGATTATACAGAAAATGAGAGTTGCCACATGGATTTCTTCAGAAAAAAAAATAATAAATAAAATAGGTTAATATAAGTTCTCTAGTATCACATAGGATCTCTGATAAAACTTTCTTAGCATCATGTAGGAGCTATAGCAGAAGCAGGACCTAAGGCATTCAGCTACTGAAACTTTTGTACCTTTTCTTCACCTCAACTTACTTGAGACCTTCCAGCTTCTACAATAAAGGAGTCAAGGGTCTTATTTTCAGTAAAACTCTTTGTCTTAAAAAAGCAGCATATAGTTTGAGCAGTGAATGTGGCAAGGGTCTCACATGGGGCACGAAAATGATCATGTGTTGAAGACTACTACAGATGCAGAAGGGATTAGATGCAATATTGCACAAGCATTTTTAAATCCTTTCAAGACATGTAATTTCCCAAATTTTCAGAAACTGAGGAAGTGAAAGAAAAAAAATTTCCGTGTATGGAATCATATTGACACCTTCTTTCACCTTCATTGAGATGTGTTGTCAGTGGGATTCATACCTTTCAACCCACAGTGTGAGGCCAGTAGGTATCAGTAGGAGGTGATTATCCTCTGTGTCAGGATGACACAAGAGGAAACTCGGTTACTGTGCAAACAAGCTTACCTGCTGTTTGTTGGAGAGGAGTTAATACTATGTGACCCAGGAATAATAGGTCCTCCTGCTACCACTGAAAAGACATGTAGGCTCCTGGCTGTATGCTATTTGTTGTCTGCCCTCTGACTCTCTACGTCTTCTTCTGCCTCTTTTCTTGACAGTCACATCAAGAAACCTTACCTTATGCTTCAGCCTGTTTTCCCTCTCTCTGGCAAAACAGAGTCAGCCATGGGATTACGCTTGGTAGTGCCTGTCCTGATCACTGGGTGCTTGATTCAAAAGGTATTTTTAATATTGCTCTGGTGCTTATCTCCCTTATCACCCCTCCCCAAAGAAAACCCACAAAACCAAACCAAAATGGCATTTGCAAGGATGAGAAGAGGAGTCTATCCCTCTCCTTTACAAAGTTTAATGTTATGAAAGTCAGTTCTCTTTCAACATGTTTTGTTTGCCTGCCTGTCCTGGTCAAAGATTGAATACCTTAGAGCACGGTAAATCCCAGCTTTCTCATTTAACCACTTTTACTCACTTGACATTGCATTTAGAGCTAGTTTGCACAAGATATGTGAAAAGCAAAGAGCCTCACTTGTATGCTGGCTTAACTGCCAGGATCACTTTCCCCTCCCATCTACTACATTCATTATTATTTAAAAGAAAATGAGGAGGCAGAATTGAATTAGCAGAGTGGATGGCACCAGTGGAAAACAAGCTCTGTGTTTTAGCTGGCAGCTTCAGCTTAGCTTGATGTGATGACATATGGGCCTGGAGGGTAACAATCTATTTTCATATTATAGCAGCTTCTGCTGTGAAACCTCATAGTCTGTAGCAGAGTGGCTGCCTGGCTTCAGCTTCAGATTGCTGTCCTTCTCTGCTCTGCAACACTGGGCTCCCTGGCTGTCATCTTAGCTTTTTCCTGAAGTCTCCTTGGCAGTTCTACCTATGTGTGGATATGTGATTTACCCCCAGCTATTCAGTTGTTCTTATGCCATAACCATGTTGACTATTAAGAAACAAAATCGGAAAGCTCATAACCCCCTTGTTTTGGGGGCCCCAGAATCAAAGGAGAGAAATCAAGCCCTTGCTTTAACTCTTAAGGGTCAGTGGTTTCTCAAAACAACAGGAATATGTATTTTGTGTTTAAAAAATAAATAATGTACTGTATATGTTATACATCAACTTTAAACTCAATCACTTCATAACCAGGTTTTTCCAAATGAAAAATTAACTTCTTTAAATTAATAAAAATCCTCTGTTTCAAGTATTAGTGTTCTAAAATTTTCCAGGGTATGATTTTAACATCCAATGTTGTTTATTATACTTCTGCATAAGGGAAGTTTTGGTGCCTTGCATTCAAATCCATGTGACAGGGGTACCACCAACTTAGTTCTGTAAAATAAGCTCAAAGGTGTTTCAGAAACCAGACTGCCCCTAAGACCTTCAGCTACAATTAGTGAGTTAATAACATTTCTTATTTCAGAAATCTTTTTCATCCTCCACTTACTATATAAAGAAAATGATTAAAATAACTATGTGCAAAGCCCATTCAAAGCACAAAGTATGTATCTCTGAGTTTACAGTACCATTACTGGCAGTTATTACTTGTAAGGATAAGTATGTTCTGAGGAGGGAGAGTTGCAGTCTGTCGACATGCCTTTAAACTATTTATTGTCATTTCCAGAATTTCCACTGCTTTTTTTGATCACTGCTTTGTTTTGTTTTGTAGTTGTTTTGTTTTTTGTTGTTGGATGGTTGGTTGGTTTGGTTTGGGGTTCTTTTGGCTTTTCTTGTTTACTTTGGGCATGCTCTACTGCTTTCTTTAGAAACCTCTGTTTTTTGGGGATAGTGAAAGAGGGCAGAGAAACCTTGCTGGTGAGAGTATATGATCCACTTCTGTGCAATGTGAAAAATGGAAGTTTATTCTTTTTGATCTTCGTTATCAAAGCCTGTGTGCAGTAGCAACCCCAACGTAATGTTTTGGCAAAGATGGTGTCCTGGTTTGAGGTAAAACAAACCAATTTTCTGTTCTACAATTTTACGTTCTTAGCTAGGCTTCTTCTAACTAACTAAACTCTGAAATTAATAGCACATTGTTCAGAACTGTTTCGTCTTGCAGTGATAAGAACTGATTATACCAAGAGATGGTATGCAAAGAGGCCCATGCTTATACTAATTGCTATAATAACCAAGGTCAGGGAATTTTCATCATTTGCCCCGTTGGAGGGTCGGAAATGGAAAAGCATAAAAGGGTCCCACCTGCAAGGAGGAACAGACAGGACAGGTGACCCAAAACTGACCAACAGGGGTATTCCATCCCATCTGCATCATGCCCTGTANTTTTTATTATTTATTATATTATTATTATTTGTAATTTTCATTGAAGTAGTTTATGTTTTTTTTCTAAACTCTTGAATCTCCTTAATTTCTTCCTCTCCTCTCTTTTACCCACAGTGGGGGGACACACATCTGTCAATCAGGTTTTGGTAAATTTGGCTGAAACCACAACAGGTGGACAAAACATGATGCATTACGCCATTAAAAAACTCCAAGTGCTTGTAATAAGTAGCTCAGTGGTGCCTCAGAAGATGGGAGTCAGTGTCCAGGTCTTCCTCCCCACCTGTGCACACCGCTCTCTGCTCACACTGTGGTGTGGGGCTTCTTATGCATGACATGACTGCTGGTGTCATCTTCCTGATGTTCATTCAGATGGGTTGAAAGAAGTGTCAGGAAATTGGCAAATATTTCCCTATCAATGATCAAAATCTAATGGTCTTGAATATGTAAGTAATTATCAGCAAATGGCTGTAAAATCAGGGCATAATGCACCAGTAAGGCAGTTAGATGGTATCACTATTAATATGTCAAACCAAAGGCCTAATATTTTGGAAGGATTTCATTTTGTGAAGAACTCAAATTTTGAAGTCCCTGCTGGGGGTAAGAGATGTGATCACTGCTTAGGCTCCAGTGGCAGCATCTTTGTCACTGCCTGTGTGGAGACCTGAACACATCACTTAGGCAGAAAGTGGCAGTTTAATTCTTTTTTCATTCTTTATAAGTGAGCTAGTTACTCATTTCTTCATACGTAACAGTTAGCATCCTTCATACCTAAATTTATTGTTTAATTAAATAAAATTAAAAGAAGGCTATAATTTTTTGGAAGGGTCTTATAATCTGAGAAAACAAGGGTGTTCATCTTGAAAAGTCTGTATTTGAAAGGGGTAACTGTCTACAGAAGGTCACAATATCTGTATGTAGAGAGCAAAGCAGTTTTCTCCTGGTGCATCTAGATGTTTCACTTTCTTTTGATAATTAGACCCAGAGTATGTCTGTTATAGAAATGCCAGGTATAATTCTGTATTGTTATTTTCTGCCCATCTGTTCTTCTCTTTCTCTCTTTCTGTCCCTTTCCTAGTTTTCAGCCTAGTATCTTTGCTATTTTTTGTAGAGATGAGCTTCGCTTCACATGAGTCATGAAATGAATACAGGGTAGTCAGGTGGATTGAACTTCAGTTGCCATGAGTAAATCAGGTCTTACTGTAGTGCAGTGCTATTCAGTAATGCTAGAGAAGTTTCAGTTTGAGAAAAGCCATCATAAATGAAATTATGTACCCAGCCAGATTTATTTATTAAAATCATCCATGAGTCTTGGCTGTTGCTTAGACTACTAAGTACTTAGAAATAAGTTTAATAGGCATATTTGTTGTTTCCGCGGCTGTAAAAATACAGTCTGCTACATGATTGGTTTTTTATCTGATTTATTTAAATAGAGTAAGGTAAAGCTGCAGTTTATAGGGAAGGCTAGAGGGTCAAAATCCTATTTAATTAACTTATACCCACTTGGGAAGTAGCCAAGATAAAAGAATGCAGTGGAGGTAAACTTCAAATAATATTAAATCCTTGAAAAGGGCTAACTACCTTTGATGAAAGGCTTTCCTGTTCTTAACCTTGTGTCATTTAAACTATTTAAATGAGCTGTGCAAAACCTTACATTTATAATGGAGCTCAAAAAAAACAATTAAAAATTTCTTGCAGTTACAAGAAACTGGATGTTTGTGGCAGTGAAAAAAAAGCTTTAACTACTCCATCTTGCCACGATCTCTGTGTGCGTACCACAAAGTAGTTTATATGTTACACCTGATTTGACATCTACTATTTCTGCCACACATATGAAGCCTCTCAAGTATGTGAGACAGCTTTTTAAAAATGTATAAATCTTTCAAAAAAACATTGAGGCAGATATTCTGTAATATCTGAAGGAGGCCTGATTTTCAAAGGATGTGGATGCTGCACAGTTTCTAAAAGTTGTGTCTATGAGAAGTACATAATTTCCAAACTATGTGTTATATTTGGACATGTTAGCTATACATATGGCAAAGGTTCTTACAGCAGCCAGCGTGGGAACCCTGAAAAATAAAATCACTGAGCTGCTTTGTGATCTCTTTATATACTACATAGGATATCCTCACTGCTGTAGTAATGTTCTATAGAGGTGCCAATTCTGGAACATTTTTTCCATTTCATGCCACAGAAACCTCACTGGGGAAATATTTCTGTTTAAGTGCTCCATATGGCTTTGTATGTAAAAATGGAACGGGGAGGAAAAAACACAGCTGACCTAAAGCTGACATTATTTCTAATGTCATAGATTTTCAGCAAGAATCCCAAGTGGGAGTTGTACAGGCGAAAGGACTGCATAAAAAGTAATCAGTAAGTACCAGCAGAGTACTATAGGGAATGAGCTCGGAGGCAAGCAATGTTCCATATAGACACCATGTATTTCATAGACTGGGATTTTTTTCTCCCCTGCCCCATTCTAGTCTTCAGAACTCCTGGATTTGGAATAATTCATGCTTGAAAGGTCAATTCCAAAGACTTCCTGATCTGTCAATACCATTATATGGCATTTATGATATGGGTAGCTTGAGCTTTGAACATAATGGTATTTGGAAATATATGCCAAAATCTAAATACATCTGTTACTTAAACTTGCTATTTATGTAATATACTATAATTGTGGGAAAGGGCCTTCAGATTCAGCATGTGGTGTCTGCATGCTGATGAATTTTATCTTTCTTAATGGTTGCAGTGCTGTCCTAATGGTTGTGTTCTTCATTCAAAGCTACATCTTTCAGTTTTACTACTGATATAATAATTTTAGTACTGATAATAATGACGAGTGAAAATTTATGCCTTTATTAGGAAATCAGTTTCAGAGGAGACAAATTTTTAAGCTATTATAAATAACATACTGAATCCTGAAGTCTTTGAAAAAGGAAAAACAATCAGGAGGATGTAAGAACTAGTTAGGATTTGGCTGTTTGTCAGGTTTGAGAAGCTGATTCTTGCAAACAAGTAGCACTAATATTTTTCTGGTCTTGACGTCTACCAAAATCCTCAGCTTGCTTTTTTATTCTTAATAAGGTTTCTATGGCTTTGCTTGCAAAGTATATTCAACTCAGTAACACCACTATTTTTGTAGTATCTTCATCTGAAATATTAGTTTTTCCAGAGCTTGCTCACAGAGAACTGATCTCTATTCTCAAAAACTAGAAGACATGTAGTAGATTCAATCCTGGCCATTTTTCATGTGAAGCCTTATTCAAATGGTAATTGTAAAAGGCTTTGTGGACTTGTGTTGTCAGCTCAAAGAAAAAACTTCAGCTGGGGGCAGCTAGGGTAGGAAAGAATTCTTGCTTGAAGGCTTGGAGAAAACTAATTTAGAAGTTTACATCACCACAAAAAAATTAAGGGTATACTTACAAATCAACTATGAAAACAATCATGTTGTCAAATATCATTGCAAGTGAATATTGTGACCAAAATGTATTACAGTGAGGATCCGGACTGGTATTTCTTTTTTTTCCTAGCAAGACATACTATGAAGAAATTCATTACAATATTTTTAATAGATCTGTGTGCAAAGTATGGTTGGTTTACAATTATTGATATGCATACATGGTACTTAGCAACTGGTGTATAATTTAAGGGTACATCTTAGGTCTTCAGAAGTAGTCTCCCACACTGGACTGTTCGATGCATGTTGACAAAGTCCTAGATAATGTAGGACTTTCAATTTGGACTCTTATTGTACATAAAGGTACAATTTGGAAAACTACAGTCCAAGTAAGGATTTCAACAACTTCCAAAGTTTGCAGTTGTTCTGATATTGGCATATTTGTTAAATTTAACCATATTTATGTAATTTGAAGTGGTGGCTCCATCTAAAATTGGGCACTCGTCTGGGGGGTCACTCTAAACCCAGAGGTTGTGATATAAAACAGCCCCAGTAACAAAACAGAGGTTACACGGAATAATGTGACTTTCCTATGGTCACATTCACCCAAACTCTTGGTTTCTACTTTCCAGCCCCATAACCACTTTGCCACAGACCTCTCACCTTTAATAAGGTTATGTCACTTATTTAATATACATATACTCCATATATTAATAAAATAATTTAGTTTATAATTGTGTTATTATTCTAGCTTTTTATTTTCTGACTAGTTTACAGTCCTTGTCTAGCACTCACTTCTTTCAGGGTCATTCCCTCACACGCATCCTGAAATTGCAGTCACCTTGCATACACAAATCCCTTTATTCGGAAATGTGGTGCTCTGCTCAGAGGCAAAGTCCATCTGTGAAAAATTCTTTGTACAAAAAGGAATTCTGTAAACAGGAACTTGTCTATATATAATCTGTATTAGAGTTCATATGTTAGAATTGTGGAAAAGAACATACCGTAATATTTGTCACTTAAGACAGAATCTGGGAGATCAGTGTGGATAAGGATACCAATGCAGTAACTAAGACATGGCCAAAAAGAGCAGGAAAAATTGATCAGTTAATGTTTGGTTACTTATTTGTCAAATGTGGCTTACTTCTAATGACTGATAGTAATTACTATTCTAATGTATAAGTATCACATACATTACTGCATCTGTGAAAGACTGACAGCTAACAGTTGCAAAGATAATCGAGAGGTGTCGCTTAAACATAGATGAGACTAAAGATCACTAAAGAAATGTGAAGGGAATTAGAGAAGACATGGCCTGTGTGAGGCGGGGGAGGCAAGGATGTTCTTTAGTTACAACAATGCAGAATTGTGAGCTGACACTATAAACTGACCTTGTCAACACAGGCTTTGGCACAAGCAATAATTCAGCTTCATTCAGCTCCTGAAAGTTGCTTTATAGACACATCAGAGAGAAGAAGACATTTTGTTTCAATGCTATTTTAGAAGTGATGCAAGTCCACCGTTTTCCTGTGTTTAAGTTCAGGAAACACATACCAGTCTATAGCAGAAAATAACCTCTTCAAACTCTTCTCAGTTTGTAAAAAAAAAAAAAAAGAAAATAGTTTTTCTAATGTAATTTCTTTTTTAAAATACATTTTTAATGACAGCCTCTCCTATGTATTTTGGGGCATGGATAACTAGATAAAACTAAAGCCCAGCAGAAAGCAATTTTAGAAATCTTATATTTAGCCTGAGTCAACAGTATTCCTCGGGAAACCACAAACTTAGATGGTATAGTCCATGAAAGAAAAGCTTTCAACAAAGCTAGGCTGATACTGAAATAATCTTCAAATTAGCACCTCTGAAGATGTGCAAAGCAACTTTATGGGCAGCAGTCTACTGAGCCTTGTTCATGGGGTAATACAGAGCCTAAGCTAATATTTATATTTTTCATATATTAGAACAATTGCATTCCTTTTAAATCTCACAGAAGTAAAACTTCTGCAAAGAGAGTACTTTATACAGTCTGACAACTGCATATTTTACAGCATATGTTTATAGAAATGTCTTTGTATATCCATGCTATCCACACACATTCAGACTCATATGTACACATTATTTCTATGCTTGCATTTGCGCACATATATTGCAGACACAGATGTAAAATGAGATATGTATGTATGTATATATTTGAAGGGGGGAAAGAATTTATGGGAGGCTGGCCAGATTTAATTTGTCTGCTTGTATTTAGCACTTAAGGGCTTATATACTCAGTTGGCTCAAAAGAGTGAAGAAGTACTTATTGCTTATGCCTCAAATCAGAAATGCATGAAGTGCAGCTGCAGAGATAATATATTCTCCCCAAAGGCTCTGGCTGAGCAAATTAGGTGCCAATGGGGTGCCCATGCCGGCAGTACTCTCGCTAATTAGTCTCTTGAGCCTAGTTGGTGGCAGGTATAAGATGATCTAATCAATTGGTCTGTGTCTGATGGTATGTGGAAAAATCCTAGCAGGCAGAGCTGTCTCCCACAGGTCATTCACCTGCACAGCATGAACACTCATTTTCATTTTTCATCTCTTCCATCACATGATGCTGACAGTTAGTTTTAAAAGAATTAAATTCAAAAAATATCTAGTTCATAGGGCATATAGGTAAAAAAAAATTGCATTATGGGTATTGTTGATCCAGTTTATTAGTATTTATAGCAATGAGTTGCATGTAGATATCTGAGTGCAAATAGTATTGATAACGTTTGGTTGTTTTTTTAAAATGACTTCTCTAACAAAGACTAGAATAAAAGGAGTGGGGAAAAATCATCTGTTAATATTATGCTTGTCTTACAAAGAACAGAGTCTGTGCTGTGCACATGTGTGGTGGAGGGAGAGGCAGAAAGAATATATTGTTGATGGTCTTAAATACCCACATGTTTCAGCTCAGAGAAAATACAGTATCTCCAGTTGTCAGCTCACTTTTTTAAAACCTGGCCTTGCAGAAAGAATACACTTATAATCACACTAAATCAGCTGCAACATAAATAGATTTGCACTCTGAATGTGTTTTATATGCTAAGGACTCTGCAGAAGCACAGCTCCATCTTATGTGATAATTTATACAAAAATTAGAAGCACATTGAGAAGGATGCTTATGCTGCCAAAGGGGGCATGTATTGAATTGGTGATTTGCATTTTAAAGGAGAGGACATTCTTTTACTAATTAAAATACAGAAAAAAAGTTTGGATTTAGTCACTGTCCTCTGCCTCTTGTCTTATGATTAATGTTTAAATTACAAGCCTTAGTATCCCTTCTTAGAACCACTGTTACATCAACAGCTACCTCATTCTGAAGTTGGCCTCCACCATGTTTAAGCTGGGTTAATACTTCATTTTATTGCATTCAGGATCTGGGACAAACAGCATGTATGAAGCAGATTATTTGTCTAGATAACAAACATACAATTGAGTTACTTGATTTAGGTAGTTTCAAGCACACCATTAACTTGCTTGTAAGCTTCTATTAGGTAGAGATGTCATGAAAATGAAAAGTACCTAAATTGTAAATACTCCATTTTAACAATTTACACTTTTATCAGTGAAGTTGTGACCAGAGGCTATAAACAGAATCTGCCAAGTCTCCAGGCAAAGCTTTGCTTTGTATGATCAGGAAAAGGTATTAAATTCTAAGCAAGGATATTTCTAAAATACATCGTAAAAATGCAAAATCAGAGTACTAAGCCATCTGGGAACCAAACAGCAGCACTGTGTAGAGTGCCCTACCTTGAGTCTTGGTTGAGTGAACAACTGATGTTTTGGTTCAAGTGCCCCACTGAAAGAACAATGCTTTTTTTAATAAAAGAGTGGTTCACACCAATCTAAAAATTCACATTGTGGATTTTCTGCTGTCAAGAGAGACACCCTCCTCTTCCTTCATTTTAGGGCAGGTGGTATTTGGTACCTCTTAAACAAATCCAAGGCAAAGAGGAGGTCTACCTGTCCTGGAGCGGAGGAAGAAACCCAGCACAGATATGTCACTGCAGAGGAGTCCTGTAATTGCTGTGATGTGGGACAGGAGACCTCCTTCTCTGTTCCCCAATGCCTAGAAAACTCTAACCATGAAGATATTCCCAGGCTGAGGAAGGGATTTCATCTGTTGACTCCACTTTGAATAAACAATAAACATTCAGTGAATCAGAGATGCAAATACAAGCATTATATTTTCCCAGTATATATATTCCTAACCAGCAGGCTTGTTCGCTGTATCAGAGCTGACACAAGGATTTTCTACACAGTGGAATTATCTTGGCAGCCAAAACTGAAAGTTCAGCCTCAGAACAATCTGGCCACTAGGATGCTGATCTGAGTAGTAGGGGGCCATCATGCACACTGGCTTCCCAAACTGGGCAGGCCGTGAATTTCACAGTTTCAGAGAGACAGCAAACACCCGCTGTTCCTTGGTTCCAGTTGCACTATGTCTTCTCACTCTCCCCAACCAGAACCATAAGGAAAAAGTGGCATCAAATCACCTTTTTTTTTTTTCCAGGCAGTTTACTGTTTAATCTAGTCTAAATCTTGTGCCTATGAAGGAGGTGGGAGGTGGCATTGTCCACCATGAGGCTTTCAGCTTCACAGGAAACGCATTACCCCAGTTGCAGCACTGGCGTAGCAGAACCCAGCAAAGCTGGAGCTGATGGACTTGTGATCATATAACTGTCTTGTGCCTTACACTGAGCCAGAGGAGAAAAACAAATGGGGTTCAGCAAAACAATTTACAATCTCCATACATGTTTGTGTAACCTCTGCTACCCTTTCTGTGTCCTCTGTGTTCTGCCTTGGTCTACATTGGTGTTGGCGGTGGTTGCCAGTATGCAAAGGGTTTTTTTTCCCCTGTGCTAAATGGTAGCAGCTGTCAGTTTGGTCATTTTTAAGGAAGTTTTCAGTGTTCTAGGGCTTGACCCTGGAAGTGCTAAGCTTCTGATGAAGGTATTCCACATTTCAGAGGCTCAGGCTCTGCCCTGGAGAACATGTCATGACTTGAGCTTTGCCTATGGAGCAGACAGTTCAAAGACAGAAAATGTAGTATTGTTGCTGGGAGGTTGTAGCACAACCCAGGGAGAAGTGTGAAGCTCACCTCCTATAGAAATTTTCCTGTGGTCCACTGATAGAAAGGGAAAGTTCTGTGCAATTAATGCAATTGTACTTTTTCTCAAATTTGAGCAAGTTAGTAACTCCTGAAAAATCCTCTATCCAGAGGCTTTTCTACCCATATCATTTTGTTACCTGTCCTAGATGTCCCAGCCACTTATCCCTGTCTCTTAGAACTTCAGAAATTTGGGCTTAGCCTGAATTCAGGCCAGCTGGTCTGAATCTGGGCAGATGTGGCTTCCAAACTGCAAGCAGACCTTCCACAGCTGTGGCATGGGAGGTGGTGGGGAAAAATACAAGCTCCACATTGGAAGGAGCTTTGGGAGTTTAGTTGCTTCTTTGTAAGGAGGGGCACCAAAAAGATCATCCCTAAAAAGTGCTTTTGAAGAATGAGAAATGCAGAATTTGGGAAATATTGTCAACAGTGTTTCACCACTGAGCAGTTGTGAATCTCTGCATGTTCCAAACACTGCTTTTCTTTTTAAGCTTATGAAAGGTAAACTAAATGGATCGGCTCTACTGTATTCCTTGAAACAAGATTTATTGGCCCTTCATCCAAGCTCTTAGACCCTGAGGATAGTGGGACTTACATGTGGAGTAGGCATTCTATTACACAAACTCCAGCAACATTTAGGAAACAACCCAAGCATGACTCAAGAAGAGCAGGCCAAGTTCCAAGAGGTCCCAAAATACTAGCAATCATCATTAAGAACAGGTATTTGTTAATCCAGTTCAGGTATTCTGTTGCTTAAAGGGCAGAATACCTGAGCTCTCAAGAACCACGACAGAAACCCTGAAAATTATGAAAGTTAGATGTTGTGCAGAGATTAGGCTGTTTTGATGAAAGTCACAATTAAAATTTTATGCTTGAATCTGCAGTTCAAAACTGATGCCTGGTTTCTTTTTGTTGGAGAAGTCAAACGGCTGGCTGCAGGCGCTCCAGGAAGATCCGAGAGTGCCTAGCTGACAACTTCTTGAGACAGGAAATTAACAGCCCTCCTCAAGGAGATGCACTGTTGGACCTGTTGGTCACAAACATAAGTGAAATCATCAGGGATGTCAAAGTTGAGGGCAGCCTGGGCTGCAGCGATCATGCCCTAGTGCAGTTCACTATCCTAAGGAGTCTGAAGCCTGTGAGAAGCAGAGCTAGGACTCTAAATTTTAGGAAAGCTAACTTCCAACTCTTCAAGGAGCTGGTAAATAAGCCCCCATGGGAAACGGCCCTCAGGGACAAGGGAGTGGAACAGAGTTGGCAGTTCTTTAAGGATGCTCTCTATAGAGCACAAAAGATCTCAATCCCAATGTGTAGGAAAATGGGCAGGGAAGGAAAGAGACCACCATGGTTGAGCCGTGACCTGCTGGTCAAACTAAAGGGCAAGACAGCATTACACAAGAAATGGAAGAAGGGACAGGCATCCTGGGAGGAGTTTAGGGATGTTGCCTGGCTGTGTAGGGATGAAGTCAGAAAGGTCAAAGCACAGCTAGAAATTAATTTGGCAAGGGCTGTAACGAAAAAACAGAAAGGCTTTTGCAGGTACATTAACCAGAAAAAGAAAGTTAAAGAATATGTACCCCCCATGATGAGCAACAGTGGGGAACTTGTATCAACGGATGAGGAGAAGGCAGAAGTTCTTAACATTTTTGCCTCAGTCTTCACTGGCAACCCCTTTCCCCCTAGCCCTCATGTTGATGGCCCACAGGTCAGAGGCCGAGGTTACAAAGTCGGTCCCACTGTAAGTGAAGAAAAGGTGAGTGATCAGCTGAAGAACCTCAAAATATACAAGTCCATGGGACCTGATGAAATACATCCCAG
>VZRU01017559.1:1111-34723 GCA_013398155.1 Pedionomus torquatus | reverse complement strand
TGCTCTGGTGAGACCCCACCTGGAGTACTGTGTGCAGGTCTGGAGCCCTCAATATAGGAAGGATATGGACCTGATGGAGCGGGTCCACAGGAGGGCCATGAAGATGATCAAAGGGCTGGAGCACCTCTGCCAGGAAGATAGGCTGAGGGAACTGGGGCTGTTCAGCCTGGAGAAGAGGAGGCTCCGGGGAGACCTAATCGCAGCCTTTCAGTACCTAAAGGGGGCCTACAGGAAGGCTGAGGAGAGTCTATTTAAAAAGGCCTGCTGTGATAGGACGAGAGGCAATGGATTTAAGTTGGAGAAGAGTAGATTTAAGTTGAATATTAGAAAAAAATTCTTTACTGTAAGGGTGGTAGAACACTGTAACAGGTTGCCCAGGGAGGTGGTTGAGGCCCATTCCCTGGAGATATTCAAGGTGAGGCTCGACAAGGCCCTGGGCAACCTGGTCTAGCTGGGGGTGTCCCTGCGATTGTCGGACTAGATGACCTTTTGGAGGTTCCTTCTGGCCTGGATGATTCTATGATTCTATGATTTTATGATTCTCTTCTGCTTCGGAAAGGAGGGCTAGACTAGATTCACTGGCACCTGCATTCAGTTTGATTTAAACAGTTTTAGGACATGCTAACACAAACCAGTTCCATGCTCAATAAATATTTCAGTGTTGTTAAGTGCTAAAATTCCTCCATATTATCACTTCTTCCTCCAACTACATTTTAAAAGTATAGCAGGACTATAGTTAGAATACTTGGTCATAAAAAACCTCATTAAAAAAACATATTTTGAACTTTATAAAAGACAGAATTTCTCAGAAAGCCTCACTTTATTACTTGGCATTTATTAAGAGTTTAATTTGGTAATTATAAAATCCTTCCAATGGCTCCAGTCCATCTAGCCTTCATTTAGCCTTCACCTGGCCCTACTTGCATTTGTTGGATGCTTTGTTTGAGAGTAATATTTCCCATGTTCTCAGCCTGCCTCCTGTTTTGTGGAAATCTCAGAAACATCAAGGTACCTTCCTGCAAGTTTAATCACTGCTTTGAGCCAATACAAACAGGAATCATCATCAGAGTGAATCTATTGCTAGAATACTTATTTTTGCCATACAGAAGGAAAGGTTTTAGTTAGCTGCCTATTAATGGAACAACACTTAAATAAAAGTGAAATAATGTTTAAACATAGCACACCAAGATGCTCCATAACCTGGTTGTGTTTGCAGAAATGTTCATGGTGTGTCCCTAGGCACCTCAGATAACTCTTGGGAAGTAAGCCTGAGAAGACTGTTGCAGAAACTAGTTGCAAACATTGCTATGAAGCTGATCTCTAGGGACTCAATGAGGAAGGCGGCAAAAAGAGCTTGTAACCTCTTGAAGCTGTGCCAGCATTTAGCAGCCTTCCTTTGCATTCGTGGAGTGTGACCACCTTTAGAAAAGCCAACTGTCTATTTATGGCTGCCTGCAATTTTCATAGAAAATCTGAGTGCTGATAGCACCTCTGAAGATTAGCACTAAGGGCTACATGAATATGGATTAATATATTTCACTTAGGCAACCACCCTGAAAACATTGGTTCATTTTAAAGTGCATTTTCTTGAGATACCAACTCTAAAAGTGCTTTGAAATACTATCCTTTGCTCTGAGCTGCTGTCTTTATAACTGACTGACCTATGTTTTACCAAGTAAAAATAATTTTAAAATACAATTTATGAACTTTACTATAATTTATATTGTTCCCTTACAGGATTAAATTTACCAGCTTGGAGGAGGGAACAAAAACCTAATGAGGAGGCTGAAACGAGGAAGGAACCACGGCCTGTTTCCTTTCTTTGTGGTGGATTTCATTCGAAAGAAAATCGAAGCTGGCAAGACCCTGTTTTTTCCCTGCAATTTATTTAAAACCTTGCACGTATTTGGACACCTTGTGATTTCAGAGAACTATGTGAAGATTAAGCTTTTGCTTACTGATACATGGCATGTATTCTTTCAGTCTTTTGTGTTTGGTTTAGTTTCATTTTCCACTGCAGTGGAAAATCTTTGTAAGGATTTCTGTGCTTTCACCAGCAATGTCTTAAATACATTAAGACTATGCATTTGGTGTTCAGACTTCTTCAGTAACAACTGTACAAAAAAAACCCCAAACAACAGTGGCATAAAGGACTGTGTGTTTTCTTTGAGTGTTGCGCATATTTTGCAACCAACAGGGAGACTATTTCTGCTAGAGCAAGCCCAGCTTTTCTGATCAGCTGACAATTACAGCACCTTGCCACTATTCTTGAAGTGTTGTTGGGTTCTTTTTTCATTATGTTCCCAGACCATAAGAACATGGCAATAATTGCATGTTTACTTCAGTACTTTGCTTCAGCTATGTAGCATGCCAGTTTTCAAAATAGGCCTGTGAGAAAGACAAAGCAAAAATGACGAGATGTATGCAACTGACAGATACAATGAATTCTTTATGGTTTTGTTCCCTTCAAGAACATTTCTTTTATGGGTCTTGGCAAGCATCTCTATGTTTTTCCTTACAATATTTACCTTTTGGAATGTTTTCTTGAAAACAGAGATGGTGAAACAGTTCTGTTTAATTCAAGGCAGATACTAAGGTATAGAAAAACTTTTGTTGAACAAACCATTAAATCTAGCTATGTTACTTTGCCACATTTGAAGTGGAACATTTTTCTTATCCCAAACTGCTTACTGTTCCACACCAAAGCACCTTTCACATTATTTTCTACAGGTATTCTGAGATGATTGGAAGGAGCTACCAAATACTGTGTCTTCTTAATGAGTTATTCAAATGCAAACTTTGCAGGTGACAAAGTTGTGCGATATTAGAAAAGGAAGTCCCTACTACATTTTGGTTGGGGAGAACATTATCTTCAGGGGTGTGATAAGACTGCCCTGACCACATACAATGCTTTGCATCCAGAGAGGACAGGGTATGGTACAAAAAACGATGCTGAATTTTAGTCCTGCTTGGACAAAAATACTTGCTAGGCAGTATTCTTCTACACATAAATTTGACATCCTTTGCTTGCTGGATGCACTGAATTACATTTTTAAGAAATGTGGTAACACTTCGGTTAGCTTTCAGTGTTTAAAAGGAAGGTGAAAGGATTTGTGCTACTGCCATCTTATTAAACTCCAGTAGTGTTTAATAAGAAAAAAAAATACCCAATAAGGCAAATCCTTGAATGTACAAGTAACTATGAAAGGTCTCTTAATTAACTAGGATATGAGTCTACCCTTTCAAAAAGCGGATCCATGGAAATATTCTCAATCTTTGCACAGCCATTTAAAAGACAACTTTCTGCAACAACATCTCTGTTTCAGGACCTGGTAAAAGCCATCTGAAAGCCACTTTCATTCACAGTCCTATTTAGAACTTATTACAGTTTTCCCCTGTGTTTATGAGGGGTGAAAAGTGGCCACTGAACTTTTGAATTTATCACACACTGAAACTGCCTTAGACATCATTGGTTTGGGTTTTGTGTTTCTTTTTTTTTTATAAGAGAAAAGTCTTTTATACATTATCTTTGCTACTTAAATTCTGTGCAGTTTGATGATTAAAGTTAGCTATTTTTAGAAAAAAAAAATCTTGCTGCAAAACTCTGAAGAATTTTTGAAAATATATCAAAGACTTCAATTAGGAGTACAAGGGTAGTTTCATAGATGCATCTACTTGGCAGCTTAAATTGAGAGGCAAGCAATTATGCTGCTCAGCTAAACATCTGAAGTTTTAATATAGAGAGTGATTCCCCAACTGTTCCCACAAGGCTAGCACATTACTATCCATAGTGACTCATGTATAGTGTTTGCTTAGGGTATTTATGTGTGTGTCTGTGTGTGTACACACACATGTATGTGCATGAGATAATCTCCTCTGCCCTGTTCCCACTTCTAAGCAACCACTGAAATAAAGTTGGTCCAAAAATCTCCAAACTTAATTGCCTGAAGGAAAGTGCATAAATATCTAGATTCCTAAATAGTAACTTGATTTTCAACAGTAGTGAGGTTATTTCAACTACCAATCAATTAAAGAGTGATCAGCATCTCTTATGCTCCTCTTTCCTGGGTACCCCAATTGCATGGGGTGGCCTTGGCTTTGCTGCTCTCCAGTGGAGGCTCTGGGCCCTGGGGATGTTCTCCCTGCACCAAAGGGACCCAGACTCAGCAAGCCAGTGCCATTCGCCTGAACACTGCAAATTATTTTTCTAGAATATCAAATCTGCTGGGAAATGGCAAGGGGTTTTTTGAGAAAGTAGAAGCACCTTTATCTAGGGAACTGATGGTACAGCCTTCTTCCAGCAGAGTCTTTGCCTGCGTGGGCTGAATGACACCCATCAGTTAGGACCCCCTGACAGCTAGCCCACCTCTCCAGCATCTTGCAGAAGTGGGGTTTTACCCGTAGCTCAATGCCCATAGTGGAATGGCCCGCTTAAAACCCATCAGTTATCTTGACCCAGCTTCAATGAAGATCAGTATTTTTCTCTCATCCTTCCCAAATTGGGTCCCTGCAGAATCTTCAAAGGGATAAGAAGTAGCCTGGCCTTCCCAAAGTGCTGCAAGTGCAGGGAATGTGGTGTTTCATACCATCAGCATTAAAAAATGGGCTTAAGTGACCAGTAGTCTCTGAGGCATAGTCCTTGAGAAACTGTGGGACTCACTTGGAGCTGATAGCTGGCAAGAGCATAACTTTCATTTGCCTGCTGCTTGGCTGAGCCTCAGTAGATCCTTCCTGATGATCCTGAGAGGATGTGGCTTTGCTATGAGAGGGGAGAGAGCCACAAGGCAGCAGGTACAGCAGGCAGCAGGTACATAGATAAAAGTGGGAGAGCATGTTCTAGCTCTCTATGAGATCTAGTAATAAGTGAATGGGGAAGGGAAGATGGTGATAGAGATGATCTGCATGATACAGAGATCCCCTACAATTTAAAGTTCATGGAAGGTGACTTTACAAGTCAACCAGCTGGAGATGGCTTAGTTCTCCTCCTGCTGGGTTCAGATCAGCTCTAATCCACACCCAGCAGGTACCACACCAGTCAGGACACTGGTAGTGCTGACTTTACATCACTGAATGGTGTCTTGGATCATTTGGGTCCTTTCTGTTCTCGCAATTGCTTTTAAACAGAACCATGGTTTAGGGTAAGTCATCAGTACACATAATACTAAAAATTCCATCTACAGTAGAAAAAGGCAGTGGGAGTTTCTCTTCCTCTTTGGTGTGCAGGGTGCAGGGGTTCTTCACTTCAAGCTCCTGGGTAAAGAAGGTAGGATAACAAATTCTGTGTGGGCAGGTATGTGCTCTGTGTCAGTGCACGCAACCAAATGTGTAGTCAATACTCTGGTATGCTCATATACAAAATATTTATCTACAAATATTACTGGGTTTGTAATCTTTGTTATATAAAATATTTAGGCTGTACGAACTGGGGAGCAAAATGCAGACACTCCATATGATCATAGTTACATTGCATTACTGAGCATACCAACACTCTTCCCTACCAGCATTTAAGTGGAGTGACTGTACGTTACTACCTTGCATTTTTCACATAAACAAAAAACCTAAAAGTAAAGGATTCACTAATAATTCTCATCCCCCAAAATGCATTTCAGTGCTGCTGTGTACAAAATCCCTGCTTGCCAGCTTCCACGTGGATTTTTTTTTTTTTATGGTGCACTAAGAGCTTCTTTTTCTAACAAATAAAAAGGAGAGGAGGAGAGCGGTGGTACATGAAAACAATGTTAATGTAATTAAATATATACATATACACACACACACACTTTGGAAGAACAACATAGTAAACAGTACAGTAAAATAAATGTCTCATTATTTGTTACACCTTGTAATTTGTCTGTATTATGAAAGATGTAATGGTTTGTCAGCTGTAACTGTTGTTTTCTTGTAACATCATATTGAATAAAGTGTAGCAGAATCTTTTTCCTTTTTCATATATGTAATTTAGACCTAACCCAGGGAGTAAAGCCTTTCTTTTTGCTCTCCAGAAAACAAACAAGGAAATGGTTTTAAACAACAGAGTCTTAAGGAAATAAAATTATTTAGAAGCAGACAGGCTCTAGACAGTAATTAGTTGAAAAGATTAGGCACTGATTGAGTCACATAAGCTTAATCAAAACTACATGGCAGTGTTGGCTACAGAGGGTCTTTGCACAGTGCATTTCTGTACTAGTTAGTAATTATTGATATATCTTTCCTTTTTTTTATATGTGTGACAAGGGCCCTATTTACAGTACAGTGGGATTTAATTGAAATAGAAGGACAAGTTTTCTGACCAAAAACCCCATCCAACTCTAATTTAAATATATCATTGTATGGAGAAAAAGCTCTGGCTTATTGCATCTGTTCTTGAAATAAAAACTTAATAATTCTGGTCAAAACTCAGACAAAACATACGATATGCATTTTCCATAACTTTGGTATGGGAGTGTGATTTACACCTGTTTTATACTAGGTTATTTATATCAGTCAGTGAGTCTGTGCTGCTTGGATTCTTAACTTGTGTGTTAGAGCATTAGGTAGGCTAGTGCTCACTCATACTGAATATAATCAATATGTGCCTTTAGTATTTTCTCCTCCTTTCTATTACTTCTAGCTTTTATTGGTATGGACATCTTGTTAGGACCTCTTTTTAGACAATGAAAGTTAAATCAACACAGCTTGTACAGACTTGGTTAAAATATTTGAAATGTCAGAATATGCTGTTTTAGCAAATGCAGGAGTCCATAGGAATCTGTTGGTTTTAACATCATTTTGGTCTGGTGGGAGGATGGCTGGAGAGCAAGTGCTTGTAGTCATAGTCTCTAGGGTGATAAGGAAGCCAGTAGGCTAGGATATGGATAATGGAGGTCCTAAATTCTGGTCTTGGCTCCTGCTAATTAGGAGTAATTGAACATAAAATGGGGTTCCTTGGAGCTAGCACAATATTAGCTTGATTGTGGATCTTTAGTGTCTTACCATGTTTTATCTGGTAGAGTCATGTTCTGGCCCAGTTTTGATGGTGTAATTCTTCAAGTCTACCTCACTTATAAATATAGAAAGTTGTCAGAATGACACATGGGCATTGCACAAATCCCAACCAAGGAAACACAGGCATTTTCATCTATTTCTGTTTTACCTCCAGTTCTCACTGGCTGGAGTCAATTTAGGAAACAGTTACCTTTCCATAGTCTGCATTCATGCTTTCATCTGATGTGTTTGGTATTCCTAACTCTCACTACCTGTGTGGCAACTTTAACCTACAACTCTCTCAGGTACAAATGAGGACCAAGAATTCTTACCTGAAAAGGTTTGTATGCTTGAGTACTGGGTACCAGGAAGCATACTGAAAGTAAGCTTTTAATTATGTAGTATAATCCTCGAAGCTGTCTCTTGACCCTGCTTGGCTGCATGCCTAGCCTGCTTAGCTCCAAGGTTTTCCTCCTAAACTAGCCTGGCTGCTACAGCAAAGCAAGAGATGTACTTTAGAATAGCAGCCACCCCTCCCCCAAGAAAAGAAAAACAGAGGGAAGGTGTTGAAGCAACCTCGTGCCACTAGGCTATTAGATACAGTTTCTAAATAATGCCTCTCCTTGTAAACCTCTGCAAAGTAAACCCTACAGCAGCAGAAGGGCTTGTTGCTACCAGTGGGGGGTGGTGTTATGGACATTAGATTTGAGAAGCTTATATAGCATATGGGCAAGGATAAAGGAATACAAATGTGAGAAAAAAACCTGAAGAGATTAAAAGAAAAATTCAGGGCCAAGTATTTACTGTTCATTTGCCTTGTAGGTGGTGTTATATATTGTCTGCAGTGAGTCATGCTGAGAGAAAGCCAGGCACAATAATAGCTGACAGCAGTCTTGCATCCCCTTCATTACTGCCTGTGCCGGATGATCAGCTGATACTGAGTTGGGTGAAAGAAAGTGATTCAAAAAATACTCTTTTTTTTTTTCTTCCCCTCCTGTTTCCCAAAGGGCCTGGTAGTTATTGTTGGGGCTGTAATGCCTTGAAAGAACTGCTAAACTAAAACTTATTTTAAAATTAATTTTCCAAGGGCTGATATGGTGATTCACATAAAAGATGTAACAGCTTTTGGTGCTAGACAACAACATCCTGCAGTGCTATAAAACCTAATAAAGTCTTGAAGCCTAAGGAGATTTATGATATTATAGAAACATTGCAACTTCACCTTTCAATTGGAATTAGGACTACAGAGTAGGTTTCAAAAGTGTAGGTGTCCAATTTGCAATGCAGCTAACTAAAATAATTTGCCCCCAGCTTCCACCTGAGGAATTCAGAGATATTAATGTATTAATAAAATGAGCTGTGCACGCAGCCCTGGGATATACTGGATAGATATAAAGATCTGTATTTTGTAGATGAAAAATAGCCAACCCACCCCAAAAAACAAGGCACAGATTCAGTTTTTATTTTCAAAGCTATTCATGGGCACAAGCACCCAAGAGAATATTTCACTTGGTGTTTGGTGAAGACTGAGCATTCAAGATAATGTTATAAAATATTTTATCACAACAAGTGTTGTGATAAGAACAAGAAGTAACAAGAAGTGTGACTTCTGTGTTCAAAACAACTCATGTTTCACTGTAGAGACAGGTGGAAAGATTACAGATCCATTACATGACAGTGTTGTGGTCTAATAGGACTGTGAAGAGTTTTTCATTGACCAAATGTCTGGCATCATGTCAGCATGGAGCAGGAGAAATTGTGTGTACATCACTTTGGCTTCGCTGAGAAATACTTTAAACATGGACTGCCACTTGGCTGCATCACAAGACACAGACAGAACTGTCAAACACTTCAGAGACTGTCTCAGGCATTCTTCTGTATCCCAGTGATTTTCTTCACAACACACACTGTGAAGAGCAAAGCACAGGCAATTTTATGCTTGGGAGGTAAGCGCTCTACTGAAATAGCCCCTTTCATATAGATGGTTAACATTTTATAGGTATTTCTCTCCCAGCATGCTGTTCTGGGACATTACATATAATAAATGCAAACCATAAAAGCCCTAGCATGCCCTTTTTATGTACATTGCTGGCTGCTACTAGTGTTTGTAGCATTCAGAAAGGAGCCAGCACAGTGTATTTTGGAATACAATAGCCACTTTGGTGGAGACATGAATCACAGAAGAGCTGTCCTTCTGGTCTCCCACATCCACTAGATCCTTTCCAGAAATGCCTGTTTGCATCTAAGCAATGTACGTATTTTCACTGCCATCTGTTGTGCTTGCACTCACACATGTGGAGTGACTAAGCTGGAATTAAGAAGGAACCTGTAATTTTGGAAGCAACACCACTAGTGGTCAGCGGTACCCCACTCTTCTGCCAGTCCAGAGCCAGCAGCAAGCGAGCTCTGTTTGGCAGAGCTAGGTTTCGCTGCTCTGTAGCTCCAGCTGTTCTCCTGAGCTTGGCTCAAACACAACATGTGTCAGTGCAGCAGGACTGGCAGTGGTGAAAGCAAGAAAGAGGGCACAAAACAGAAACACGTGTGCACTCTGGGGGCAAGTCTGTGAACCTGGGATTGGTTAGGAAACAGTCACAGGCAAATACCCTTATTTTAGAAACCTCTTGAATTTTCATCATACTACTAGCTGGGCCCTTATAACCCCCTACATGAGAAAGGGCCATGTGGATATCCTCCCAAACTCTTTCCCCAAGCAATTATAATTTAGATTTAGGACAACCAATTGCTCAAAGGAAAGGGGAAAGTCTCAGAGGGCTTCAGATGAGCCTTCACAAATCCCTATATATAAGGAAGTATACACTCACTGCCTATAATAACATAGAGCTTTGAACACCCCAGTGTGTTTCTGCAGTGTTAGCCAGTGGTATTTCCCATGCCAGTGATTTCCCCACTGATTTGGGGGAGCGGAGGCTTGTGATGAACCCCAGTGCCAGGCAGGCTGAGGAGATGCCACATTAACTGGGGAGAGAAATGAGCCGGTGCCTGGAAATGACACCAGCCCCTTACTGGCACCCTGGTGACAAACTGGAGTTAAAGCCACTTTGCGCCCTGCCATCAGGACTCTCAGCTGCTCCTTATTAGCACTGTGCCAGTCACTGTGCATAAATGAACACATTTTTGGTTCACTAGGTTGGCTCATCTCCGCATACAGCAACTTTATGGCAAGAAACCTGAAGTGTTCTTCAAAATACTGAATTTCCACACCTGCACTAGGGCTGCTGAGCTCCTTGCTCAGCACCAAAATATTCTGACTGTAGGAATCTGCCTGGTAGGAGGATGTACCAAGAGGGAACAAGGAACACATTTATATTGCAAAGGCTGAGTGACACTTAATATGACCCGTTTTGCACAAGCACATTTCTCCACTGCTCCGGCTGGCGCAGGTTCAGAGGTGCAGTGGCCTCCGACGCGCTGGCTCACACAGCCGCCCGGAGAGGAGATACCTTAAGCTGAAGCGCCGTTCAAGGGCTGTCCATGGAAATGGGATCCCTGCCGTCCCAGACGACAGCTCTACGGCCTAACAGCAAGGTCGCGAGTGCTCCGCTCGCTTCCGCGGGCTGAGGTGAGGGGCACGGCCTGCGGGCAGGGCGGCGCCGCCGCTCGCCAGGGGGCGCCATGAGCAGGGGCAGCCCACGGCGGGCTCGCTGCCCGCGGGGTCGACCGCTAGAGTCGGGAAAAGGCCGGGCCCAGGCACCTCCTGGCTGTGACAAGGGGGAACTCTGACGCCAACCGTGCGGGGAAAATAATAGCGGGGGGTATCCGGTGCGGAGCGGGAGGAGGAGCTTCAGATACCGAGGTAGGCAGGGTGCGGCCTGCTGTTGGATATGGCACAGGGGAGGAACTGTTTTACTGTAGAACTGGGGGATTTTGGGAGGCTCAGACCTTTCACTTATTTATTTCAACTGTTTTATGAAATGCTGCTGTGAATGGGGGTTCTCTTTCCCTCAGCCATGGCTCCAAACACCATGTCGGGCAGAGTGGGCACTGAGTTGCTGGGAGAAGCCAGGCTTCTTGTTCCCCTCATGGTATCCCCTTCCCTGCTGCATGTCTTCGTGGTATCTCAAACTACAAGTACAGCCCAGTCATCAACACTTGCAGCGTCACAAATTGTGAATACAGCCTAGCCATCAACACCTGCAGCTACCAGATGGCCTCCTACTGTTCTATGGAGGGCTACAGGGGCAAAACTTCCTCTTCCACATCCACCCAAAAACCTGCCAGGGTTTCTACCAGCTCAACACAGTTGAAGGCACTTTGCAACGGCCCAGGAGCTTGTTCAACACTTTCAGTCCTGTTTACTGTACTGCCTTAGATCCACACTCTGCGCTTGGATACATCAAACAGGCAACAGCTGGTGCATATAGAGAAGGAAAAAATTGCAACCAAGTTCTCTTAAAGATGTTTCTGGAGCCTGAGTTAGACAAATGGCCTTAGGTGGATTTTTTTTAAAACTTGGACATTTACTAGAAAGAGAGAAAGAAAATGTGCTGGTTAATCTCTCCTCTTATGTGATCTTCAGCCTCTACCTGGTTTATTTTCCCCAGTCTCCTTTGTTCTCTGGTAGCCCCATAAACAAGTGATTAACGGATAAAGGATTAGCCTGCAGTTCTCCTAGCTGCAGGACGCGATGCAGGGGAAAAATGAAGAAACGCACACTAGCTATTTTTCTGACATGCCTCCCAGTACTACATTGTCCCAACAGAGAAATTGCTGTTGTAGCATGCACATTTCTTTCTTTTGAGGTGTTCCTCAGCACTTCCACAAATCTCCCAGGTCTCCCTGCACCTTCTTTCAATTAAATTGCTTTTCTTAGCTTAATTTAGACTGTTTAATTACAGTTGGTTGGATGTGTTTCCCAACAAAGCAAGGTTATTCAGCAGCTTTGAAAAACACTCTTTTATCAGGAGAGAAAGACTTATCTTTCAATTAACTTCCTTCACCTGTGGGTTGCAAGGAGCTCAAGTTTCTGAATTCAGTGACTCGTTCCCATTTGAATGACTGAGGCTAGAGACCTCAGGGATTCTTGTCTCTTGGCCATAGAGCTGGGAGCCAACACCAGGATCCTCCAGTGTGTGCAGCTATGGGGCAGTGCAGATGCCAGAAACGGGGATGACTAGTTTGGTCTCAAGATACCATTACATGAAACTGGCCAAACCACTAGCCCCAGATATTTCATTATTTCACATTTTTGACACAGTGTTTCAATTTCATCGATGTGTTAATGGTTTTGCTTTAAGTTTGGAATGAAGCATTGCTAGAAAGCATTTCCCCATGAAAGAAAGCATAGCGTATCATCATTAGCAATGAAACCTAACAAGAAGATAATCAATAAATTCAGAATACAGCTAACATGGTTTTTTTCCTAAAGAAAATAATGACTTAATAGATCATCTTACCACTCATGCAGGAGAGTTTTTAATCCAGTTTGAAATCAACTGGAAGCCCAGCAATCCTTAAGTAAATTAATTTTTTCTTGCATTGATTTCAGTAGTGTTAGGACTTTACCTGGCATGACTTGCTAAGATAGACACTGAAGTTAAACAGAAATTGGAGCTTGAGGTCAGATTCCAGTTTGTGAATGTCAATGGCTTATGCAAACAGGAAAGTCACACTTGATAGCCTTACAATTTGTTAATTATAAAAGAGGTTGCCATGGCTACATGGTTTACAGGTGGATAAATTTAGAATTCTTCCTGTTTTAATATATTTGGAGATGCTACTGAAACCATTGCTTCACAATCCTCTTTTTTACCCTTATATTATGACCAGTTGCTGGTGGGTTTGTTGCCCAAACCATGTCTCACAGGCAGATCAAATGAAAGGCCTCTAATGGACATTGCCTGAAAAAGTAGCTCTGCTGGATTGAAGGCTACTGGGCAATTTGTATGCAGTGGGACAGCTAAAAGAGCAGAAGCTGTAGTGGTGAGCATTGCCCTGTGTCCCTGCTCTGTCACCAGCCCAGCTCTACTCACTGTATTCTGAGAGATGTTGAGCTTTAACCACTTCAAAGCATTGGTGTTGTCCCACTGAAAGTACATCATTGATACCTGGGGTGAAGAAAATTCACTGTGGAGGATAGAGAGGAACTTGTCTTGTAAACTGATGTGTCCAACCTCATATAACTTGAAAACATTCACTGGGTAAGAAAACAGATGAGGATTATCATATGGGCTGATGTCTAGGACAGTCGCCTGAATTTTCCACTCTTCTTCCAAGCATTTTCAAAGAGGAAAAAATGAAGATGTCCTACCAGAATCAGTACCACTGTGAAAGAGGTAGGAGGCCCATGATTTTAAGACCTAGATCAGTGTAGAAAAGGAGTGAGTATTTGCTTCCAGTCTCACAAAATTTAATCGGTATGGTATATGGATGCTCTTTACCCATTTTCTTTTGTTTCAGAAATTGTTCTCCAGTCAGCTTGTAAGATTTGCCTGGAAAGTCAAAGAAAAAAAATATTCTGCAAAACCATGAAAATAATCCCTTCCACATTGATTTCAGGTGAAATTGTTGGCTAAATTTGTCTTTACATTACAAGTGTTTGCATTTTTCTGAGTAAGTGATTCCGTACGCACTCTGTGCTTAGCTCTAGCTTGAGCTCTACTCTTGTTTCACCCTCCCTGTATTCTGCTTTGGCAGCATTGAAGATAACTGCTCAGTTGCTGAGCTGCAGCTTCCTCCACAGGGCCAGGTGGATGTGCAAGCTCTGTGGTTGCATCAACTTTTCCAGCAAACTGGTTTCTGTGATAAACATTTGAGGCACTAAAGAAATATGGCTTCAGATCCTCTCCTTCCAAAATCCTCATTATGCAACTGTTGCCATTTCATTTGCTCTGTAATCTGTTGAAAATGTAAGAATTCCTCTCTCAGCAGTGTTGCTAAAAGCTGCAGCCACTTTGCTTTGTTTTTACTTGGAGAGTGTAAATGTCTTCTTGGCAGATTTGATTTCTGGGCAGCTCCTGGCTGAAAACACTGTCATCAGCATTGAGCTCCCTCATGGCCTATGCATGGCTCTTCATACTCGAAGTAGAGATGGGCTAGAGGCAGATCTTCATCTTCAAAATGTGGGGCAGGTTTTCTAGACTAACACATGTGAGCGCTCCTTTTGTCTCTGGTCTGCTCCTCTGTGACTGTAGGTTCCACTGAAAGTGAAGTGGCAGCTTCCTTGCGTGGAGTAACTTTGCCATGTGGAGACCTGCAGAGGTCCTATGAATGCCTCTGAGACCTTCTCTGTTCCTGTGAATGCTCCTGAGAACTCAGCTGCCACTGAAGGGGGTTTGGGGAGACCAAGGCCATGTCCATGCTGTGCGTCTTGAGAGCACTCAACACCTCTGTGGCTTAGTGTGTGCCAGGGCTGTATCCTGCTCATCAAAATGAGTCTTAATTCTTGACACAAAAGTCCTCTAGCCCACTACCAAGTCCTCCAGTTCTCTAACCCCATAGCTAGCACACTGAGGAAGGGTATGTGAATAAAGAAAGTAATAGCAGTATCTCCTCTAATCAGTCTCCCAGCTCTCAACACTGACCAGCTAAAGTACGTCCTGAGCTGGAGGTGGGGACCTGCCAGGAGATGGTGAATGCTGTTTTACTGCCCCATGGGATAGCAACCTGGGCAAAATGACCAGAAGAAACTATAGCAAACTGACTAGAGCATGCCAAAGCCAAAGCCATGCCTAGCCCTGCTAAACACACTGCCTGGCTTGAACACTATCTCCTCCTTGTCCTTTACATCCAGATGTTGGAAGGGTAGAAGCTGTTTCCTGTGCAATATAGTGCTGTGCTGTTGAAAAAAACCTGGAACTCTTTTTCGTATTTATTGGCTCATCTTTAATTTGGGACATCATTGAGGGTTTCTGTGTGTTGCCTTCCTCATACAGCTTCTATCTGTGTGTATGAACTCTAGTTCCCTTCTTTTCCAGGCAGTAGCACATGTGGATATACTTAATGCTTTTCTCTTGGTTTGCACTGGGTATTACTAATTGCCAAAGTATCTTCTTAGCGGTCTTTAATTGTTTGGTTTGTATGGTCGCACTGCAGATCGGACAAGTCTATATCACTCTGTGGACTGGGGATCAAGTTGGAGATCATGCAGACACAAACATTCTGAGAGAAAAATGAGCTGTCGCCCTTGAGAACTCTGATTCAGTGTCTTGATATGCCTGTTGTCCTGTGTTGCAGATCTTCGTGGCAGTAATATTTCTAAGTCCCAGCAGGCCCGGTGTGTATTTTGCTCTGTCCACTGTAAAGACTTATGTTTTCTATAGTTAGCCCCAAACTATATAAATTAAACTGGGAAAACAGATGTAAGCCCTGTTTTTTTTTTTTTTAAATATTCAGGTGTATCTTTGTAATAATAATTACTTTTTTTAGATTCAAAAGGATCATCTTCTTTATCCAGCTGCTATGTTGGCTTTTATGTCAATTTAAAGCTTAAGTTTTATATTACCCTGTTTGTGAGACTACTGCTTCAGCAAGGCTGAAATAGTTGTTGATGAGCTGGGCTTTGTTTTCAAGGGGTTACACTACGAAAAAGCATTTTCTCTTCATTCTCTGCTGCTTTTACCCCCCTTCATTTCTTTCAAAACACAAAACACATGCACCACTATCCTTCTTGTGGTATTGCCTGTAACTCTGCCTCACCATTGCATGTATACTGTTTTCTGAAAAGTGAGATTAGAAGGTTTCTAGCAATGTGTGAACTTTTAAATGCTCAGTTACGCTGCTCACTGTATCTCACCTCTGTGTTTCATTCTGCTCTAAAATGAGAACAAACCTGCTGAGATGACTGATTTTGGCTGGGCTGAGGGTTATTGAGATCCTCAGGAATGGGAAGTTTTTTAAGTGCCAGCTCTGGACCTCTAGTGAATGAGCAAACGTTTGCCTGGAGTCCAGGGCAGAGAGCAGTTACACAGAGCTGGTTCTGAAGTAATGTGAGCACTGGAACTGACAGCCTGTGGCTGGGAGTGCTCAGGGAAGGTGTGTGCAACCCGCTCCGGGCTTTATCACTCAGCTGAGATTTTCAGCAAGAAGGAGAAGCAGCAACATCAAGTTATCAGTTGTGGGATTCCTATTGAGAAGGGAATGTGTTGAATCCCCATCACCAGGGACGTTAAAGAACTGGTGATCCTCTGTGTACGAACTGGATACATTGAGAGCACTTCCAGCCCTGTTTTCTGTGATTGAGTCCAGAAAAGCAGACTTGATACAAAGCTGCTTCCTAAGGATTGTTTTGTAAGTCACACACTTTTGCAACAGCTCAGAAACAAGCTACATCTTAAAAAAAAATCCCACTAACAAACTGTACCATCGAAAAGGAGCAAAGAGTGCCTGTTGTTAAAGATGAGTCCCAACACCACAATCAGATTTTCAAAGCAGAGTACTAACTCTACCCTTGGATGAAGAAACTGCTTGTGAAATTTGAGCTAGGATCAGCAGCCAAAAAATGTAGGTATTTGGGCTTAGGATTTTAATTCTAGCCTATCAGTACTAATTGCTTTAACAGACATTGTAGTAATGTAGAGGAAAAAGATAGTAGAGTGTAGCACATGAAGAGGGTGACTTCACTTCCAAACACACACACACTCTTGTTATAAAAGATGTTATGGGAAGATACTTCTGCTTAGGGTTGATTTATCAAAATGAGATTTTAATTTTAAGTGTCACAAACACTTGTAGTGTATTTTGTGCTGGTTTAGGTTTATTTTCCTGGTTGCAATTCATTTCATGGCTGGGACTTGAAGACACAGCCAGACAGCTCTGCTGAACAGATGAATACTAAGGAAGTGGTTTCCCTAGTAACAATAACCACTTGCCTTTCCTTGTTTATTTGTGTGCTTCTCACTGGGTCAGATAGAGGAGACACCAAGACTGGAGCTGGCTAAACAACATCCAGGATCAGCTTACTGGAAGTGGGGAGAGTAGAAAAAATGACTGCTGCATTTGCAAGTAATGTCATTACAGAATTTGGCTTTGTTTTAATTTATGGGAGTAATCCAGGGGCATGCTTATAGCTACCTCTGAGCATGGACTGAACAGACTCTGGTACAACTCAGATTCTTATTTCAGAACATCTTTTTACAGATTTTTTTTTTGTTGTTTTTTTTTTGTTGTTTTTTTTTTTTTTTTTTTTTTTTTACACATGAAACTATTATCATAATGGATTAAGTGCAGCTTTGAGACAGTAACTGATTAATGGAAAGCTCAGTGGGGGAACAAATACATACATTAAGTATGTAATCTCAGTGCAGGACTTATTGCTAGCACTTTAAAGAGGGTGAATGAATCAGCATTTGGTAACATGGATAGAGGTGATTCCACATTCAGACTGCTAGCAGGGGGTTGTCTGGATGACACACTCTTGCTATGGGAGAAGAGAGATTCATTGTCTAATACATTGCAAAGTGTTCCTCAAATAAAGCAGCTATACTTCTGTTCAGGTAGGGGATCCTGGTAGGCATGTTATGTATGATCATTATTTTGGGTTATCTTCTAATCAATCAGTCTACTTACAGCTCACTTGAAACCAGGTGAAGCAATTTGCAGCACTAACCCCAGGTATTAAATCTGCTTCTTCAGGCACTGAAAAGCTGAAGTAATAGATTTCATTAGCCATTGTTCATATATGTGACCAGTTTTGTGCCTTAAAATGGGTGTATTCCTGAGCAAACTGAAAGTATTTTATCCGTTGCTAGAAAAAAAAATAATATACAGGCCAAAAGGCAATCAGATGAGCATTTACTGTTAAGATAATAACATGAACATACTCTATACAGATACCAGCCATGCTTTGCTTTTTCAAGATCTTTGACCACAATGAAATCATGACATTATCTCAAAGCTGACACATATAGATCAAGTCATACAGATATTTACAGCTAAAAATTATAAGCTTGATCCTGAGGGGTGCTGGATACACTCATCCTTGCTGCTTTTCATGGCAGTTCTGGATGTTGAGAGCCTTTTGATCAGACTAAGATCATCTCAACAGTTCACAGTGAAGGGGACACAGAGAAAATGGCTAACAGATAACCAAAGACAGGCTAAGATTTTATCCTTATCACACTGAGATGAGGTCTCTTGGAGCAATATATCGATTCTTTTCCCAGGCTATATCAAGTATCAGGATTGGCCAATGCACTTTCAGGAATGCAGTTCAGGACAACTGAAGATAGAAGCATGAGCACATGTGTAATTAGTGCTTACACTCTCCCAGCATCTATAACTATCATAATATTATCTTCCCATCACAGGTAGCATATTTTAAGCAAGGTATTTTAAGCAGCTGTATTAGGGTCTTCTCCTGTAAGTCAGCTGTGTTGGAATCCTTATCAACCAAAATCAATGTCAGCCAGACCTCTGTACAATGTGATCTTGGCAGAGAACTGTTTTGTGCTCTTGAGATCACTGACAGTAATAAAATTATGTTGTTGTCTTACAAGTTGGAATCCAGGTGCATGGGAGCACATTACGCTCTTAGATCAGTAAGAAAGCAACAATTACTAAAATCTAACTAAACTAAATAACTAAACAATAATATAAACAATAACTAAAATCTACCCTCAGGGTACAGAGTCTTCCAAATTACTGTATGCTTTAAAGAGTTTATTTCTTAAGTTTGCAAAATAAACTTTGTTATTAATACTGAATAATTAAATAAATACAGTGGGTTTACATGTCTGATGACATCAGCAAGAATCTATAAACACGTGCAGATGTAAGCATGAATTCAGATGAATACAGGAGCTTGGCTCTATTCAGTTCTGAAAATAATAATCGAACTCCTAATTATGTAAATGGTTGGCTATGCTGATTTAGGCCAGTATATTTATTCTCTGTTTCTAACTACATCATTAAATTAAAAATGTGTGATATCTTTTGTATATCACAGATATTTTTCTCATGGATAAGGAACTTTTCACTGTAGGAAGACTTTTATATGACTCCTCCTTGTTTCCCAGTCTATTTCTAAGCTAAATTTACTGTAAAGAGAGAGATTTTGCATCCATGTCAGTTCTCCAGTGTATCGGGGTCAGCTTCCATTCTCCTTGGCTCTGATGTGTGCCTGTATAAATACAAATTCTATTTCCATCCTATTATTTTCCTAATCAAGAGTTTGTCATGCAAAAGAAGATCTGAGGTGACTGGTGTTTTCTATTATGCAAAATATTCCATTATGATAATATCTTCAGGACAGTTTTATAAAGGTGCCCAGCCCAAAGAAATCACAAATGAGAGCAGTGAAATAGTAGATAAATTCTGCATAATTTGCCCTCTCATTTAACATTCAGGCCACAGAGTTCACCCTAATTTGCCATACACATTTCCTCTAACATTCTCCATCTGTACATATGGTAAAAAAGAATTGGCAGATTTCATGGAATAGAATTCTGTTGAATGCTTATCAAAAGTAGAAGAAAGAGGTTGTAAAAGGCAGTTATATTTAGTAAATCCTTTGCTTTCTCTTGCTTTCTCAACTAAACTCACACTTAGTAAAATCTACAGTCAATGAAATTTACCTCTTGAGCTTAAGTTGTTTCCATTCAGAACAAAGTAAAAAATATGCTAGCAAAGAAAACCTGATATTTCTTAGAAATTCTCTTTTCTTTCTTATGTCAAATCCCAAGGGGCAGGGCTCCACAGAAAGGGAGTTTATTTTCTAAGTCCTTTGAACACAAAGCTCTTTCTCTAGGACAAGATGTTTTCCTAGACAATCTCAATATTATAGCTTTGTATTAATACTTCTGTCATAAAGGTGAATACGCACATGTATTTTACTGTATGTATTTAATTTCCATATGCTTGCAGATGAAGAAGAGCAAGAAAAGCAGAGGAAACAGTCAGAAGTCGGATAGCTGCAGGAACAGGCAATGCAATGGCCAAGCTGTTGAAGGTTGCTAGTGTAAGTGCCAACAAAGCAGCCAAAAAACAGCTACGCGGATGTACAGAAACACAAGGAGGTAGCAGGTAAGGCAATACCCAGAAGATCCTGCCAATCTAGATAATTACAGAAATTTAACCTTAGTCATTGGTGGAAAAGATCATCCTGAAAATAATTACCAAAAGATTAAGGCCAGTTTCAGAGAAAGCAGAGGGCCAGAAATGGGACTTCACAGATTTCAATCATCATAGCTACCAAGACCTTCCAAGTCAGTGCTGTCAATATGTTTTGTACTTTATCGAAAAAAGACATCATCATGATTACTAGACCAAGCTCCAGCTTATCACATATGTATGCATGGCTAATATATCCATATTTACACTCTTTTTTTGAGGTCTGATTTCCTCAAAATGGTACCCAAACCAAGTTTCCATCTTCGTGGGACATAAGGAGATAGCTTCTGGAACCCATCCCATGTGCATTAACATGCATTGTTATGCAGCCAGATTTAAAATTCTTGGTTGGAGCAGGCAGTTGTATGAAGCCTGAAGGCCAACACAGGCCATAAGGTCTGCTCTGTGGATCTCCATGATTTAGCAGTAAATGTTTGGATAGGAGCTGGCTGTATCTTTTGCCTCTCCTGCTGTTGCTGCTTCTGTAGCTACTGCTTCTTTCCTGCTGTTGGTGTTCCAAATAGTGAACCAGCACAGAGCTGGATGGTCACAGCTACCAAAATGCACATGGCACTATCCATTCTCTCTTCTCCCCAGTGGTTCTGACCTTAATTGACTTTGAATGGAGAAACTGTGCACACAGATCAGCTATCAGAGCATAAGAGGTTAATGTGCAGCTGTCAATCTGTGTTAACTGATTGTTCTTATTTTGCAGAAAGTGCAAAGAAACAGTGCTAGGCAACTGTAAAAACTTGTGCATTCTGCAGGTTGCAGCTCCGCAGTCATGCTGTGGTAGCACACATGAAAACTGAAGCAACTCTGCCTGCAGTCCTGGGCATCCAACTCCAGGCAGATGCTCACTGCAAGAGCTTTTCAGATATCATTGTATTTTTACTAATTCTTCTTAACTTCTTTTACAAGCTCTTCCTAACTGCCACAGTGCAAAGCCAGTAAACCAACGAGGCTTTTAAACAAAACTGGAGAGAAGCTCCAGCAAGATGGGTTTCACGGTACTGCTGTGCTTGGTCAGAACTGGGCATCTTCTGCCCAGGTCAATTCAAACACTGCCTGTTCCCCTTCCAGGAGTACAGCAGACCTGTGAGATGAAGAATAAATGAGAGAACATACTCTACCTCCACTTCTGGATTAATTTGAAGAGTAGCCCTGCAAGAGAGGTATTCTACCTGCTCAGAATGAAGGGGAGCAAGTACCACAGGATATTCCCTGGAGGAAATGGTTTACAATGGAGCTTTATTTGCTATGAGTATATGAATGGAGGTGTGTTTCTGTTTCATTATCTGTAAAACTGTAGATTTATTTATCAGCACAGAATGTGTTTTCTTAATTATACTTTCTGTTGCAGAAATATTCAATAGTGAAAATTATGGATTCTGGCATCTGCCAGTGCCTTGATACCCTTATTTGTTTTAGAATCTAGGCAATTAGAGCATTCATGTGGTAATTCCTCCATACTACTTTTCACATTAATATGATAATTTCATCTGAATGTTTAGTCAAATTAATTGCATTGAGCCTTATTTCAGGTATATCAAACATCCTTCTAAAGAGAGTTACTAAACTACCAATTTTTATCTCAAGAATTGCCTTAATAACAACATCCAGGAAAGCTGGTTCATTATCTGATATGGTCATAGCTCTAGTTTTTATATGTGTTGTCAGGCAGATTGTGAGATAATAGAAAAGATCTGCTCTTGGCTAGGAAGAGGATGAGATGTGAGGTTTTCTCTGCTGGAATGCATATGCCTTCAGACATCAAATCTTTTAAATTTTCCATAGAGCAGAATGGAAATGGGACATTTTATCACCTGGGGTGCACCCTGCTCCCTACTACTTTGCCAGCACAGCAGCTTTCCAGAGTGGGAGCAAAAGCAGTTCAGAGGCCAGAAGTGGGGGCATCCTGCTGGCTACAGCTGTGGGCACCTACTGACAGTACATAGATGCCAGGACAAGGAATAAATGTGGACTGTTTTTCTTGGGAACTTTATTAAGACAGCATACCTCAATAAAGAAGCTCTGTCCTGGGAAATTATAAACCAAGCACCTGCAGGGAACATTTCTTCACTCTTTAAAGGCTCTGATTTCAACTTCCGCTCTATCTTTTCCTGCAGCATGGCATGGAAATAAACTGTATTCATGTAGCACTGCCAGTCTACATTACAAAGACTCTCTTGTTATAAGATAGGATAGATGTCTTGTTACAAAATGGGAATCTTCTAACATACACACCCAATTTGCCATTAATCTACAGCAACATGAGAAAGCTTTGCATCATGAGTTCAGAGACATATACTACATGACCTGTACAGAACTGGTCAGGGAGCAGCAGTGAGAAAGACACAGCTTGTCTCCTACAAAAGAGGTCTCTGAACAATTATGAACAGTTATATATGACATTGTTATGTATATATGACATTGTTATATAACAGTTACGAACAGTCAGTTATGAACAATGTCAGATATTAATTTGGAAGGGTGATGTTTTTATTTATTTTTATAGAGCATTACACGCTTGTGAGAATGCAGGCCAAGACTTGGGTCTGGGAAATCTAACTTGCCTGGAATTTATCTTGATAAAACACAAATGCAGATTACATTCCTTGGATCAAAAGGTGTTACCGTATGAGATTATGAGTTCCTTACTTCTTTACTGCTTTAAGAAAAGAGAGAAAGAGAACTTTTTTAAAGAAAAAGGAAGAACAGTGAAGTAATGACTATGTGCATGCAGAGAGAATCCATTGATTAGGCTAATAGGTACTTCTACAAAATATTGTTTTTGCTGATTTTAGGTGTCATGTCCATTACCTCAGCCAAGAGGCTGTTATCAAAACCTCTCCATGGTTTGTCATCTTGTTTCTAAAACATCATCCAATTCTCCTGGGCTGCTGAGCCCAAGAAAAGCAGAAAAAGTGGGAGATGATCCTTTTAAATGCAAACTATATACTAAAGAAAAACTCATTTTCATGCGCTGTCAGCTGCAGCCAAAGTACTGCTTCCTCTTGTATATATACAAGAGGAGGCAAAATAGTTGGGTACACACTAAAGGCTGTGTACCCAGGAAACTTCCACTTCAAATCCCAGCCAAATCTTCTCTGGACAGCTTCAGATAAATATTCACCCAACACAGAAATTAAGGCACCCAAGACACTTGCCAGCAAAGTTAAAATGTTTGGTAGTTCCACCTTGTTTTTAATTGACAATTCTGTACCTAAGCCAAACAGTTACTCCAAATATTTTAGAATGTAGTTTACAATTGAATCCTGAGGATGACAATCTTGGTGTACAGCTGAGTTTTCATTTTGGTGATCATCATTGCTGACCATATTCCTCTGATTTTTTTTTTTTTTGAGCCCTTTTTTTATTTATTCCTGGAGGATTTGCTGCACAGTATGATAATAAATACCTGTCAGTCAGTGGCATGTTCTCAACTTCATTGTTAGGCTTGTGCAGAAGCAGTTAAAACTCTTTACTTCCTATCCACTACATAAAAGGGAAAGAGTTTGTGTCTTCTCTTGGACCGTTTAATCTTTACCAAGGGCTGCTTCTCCCATGAAGAGACCCACTCTATAGTGTGACTAGTGGCACTGGGAGATGCACTCACAGCTGATCTGTTAATTAAGATTAGCTGATCTTGTTAATTAAGTCCATGTACCCAGTCTAGAGTTTCTCAGCAGCGGGCAGCTATCCTCTCACAGCAACAGAGGAGTACAGACCCTTGAAAAACAGTGCTCTGCTCCCAGATTGAGATGGCAAGACTGCTACGCACCACTGTCCTTGGGGTTTCCCTTCCTATTAACTGATAATGTGTATGCTGCTTGTATGTCCTGATGTGTATTTAAATTGCTATAGTCAATGGCATGCTGAGAGATATGTATTAGTTAGAGCATAAAAGGGACTAAATTAAATAAATAAATAAAAACATGCTTAGTCAGAACATTCATTTGTCATCTTGATTGCTATTTAAAATAGAAGAAGCTTGTATGCTACTGAGAAACTGTTTAAGGGGATAGCCTGGCCACAGACTCATACTGTATCTTTATATAAATCCATTGTAGTGTCCTGCCATACATAGCAGGGGAAAGGTGATAAATGCTTCAGGTCCTATTACCTCGCTTTTCAGAGGACAGAATCAGCATCAAGGTTATTCAGGCCTTTTCTACTACCAGGTCCCTCAACCTGGTGCATCCCTCTGCAGTCCTGGAAAACAAGAAGGATCTTTCCTCATGTTCATCACCTCAGTGATCAGTCCAGTTGTGTCTAGACTTTTTATTTCAAGTCAGAGTAAATAATGATGAAATTTGCTTTGTGAAGGTGCAGTTCAAACTGCAGCTTCATGATTGCTTGATGCCCAATCAAAGCTGGGGCTGTTGCCGACAGCACACACCCCCTCCTTTCCCATCTTTCAGCTGATGCCTTCCCTTTCCCATCTGCTGGCACTACCATCCCTGCAGCCACGCCAAGAGCTGGAGAAGGGAACTGATGCAACTGGAAGTGTAGTGGGTTTTGCTGGTAAACTTTCAGTTGGGGCAGCTTCTCCCCACTGCCCCACAGGTGCTGCTGCAGGAGTGGGAGAAATGGGCAGAAGTGGAAGGACGTGGGACCATTTCCCCTGGGGGTGGTGGGGCTTAAAAAAATAGGGATTCACAGCCCTCCAAATCTTTCCAGGTAAGAAAAATAGGTCTCAGGAAAGAGACATGCATGTGCCAGCTTTAAGGTAAATTCCCTTCTCTACCACAGACTTCTTACCTGACTTAGAACAAATCATATTAATCTCTTTCTGCCTTAGACTTCTCTGTCCAAAATGAAGACAGAACAGTATTTTTATCTTTCAGAAGAAACACATTAGAGATTTTGAGGTGCTGAGGTACCCAGGTACTCTGGGAACAGAGTCATAGAAAGGCTTTTGAAAGGTCTGCAAATGTTTTTCAAGTACATCTGCCTCAATCTTCCCGTTTTAATTACCTTAACTGTAGACAGCATTTGTACAGAACAGCTAAGCTTCTCTGAAGCTTAATATGTTTTAAGTGTCCAAACTTTTGGCTGTAACTGAATTCCAGATAACAGAATTCAAGGTATAAAGATGGGATATATGGCAAAGGACAGAAAGGGTTTTTCAGACTTTGAAAGCATTTCCACTGTGTTTCAAGTTTCAGTAACTTTAGTGGCATCACTCAGCAACAGAGTGAGGAAGCACTCCATGATGATAATACCAGCTTTGGTCCACTTTACATGCAGTTACCTTTCAGTCAGTTGTACTATAGCATTACTCCATCCAAATCACAGCCTGATCTGAGATCAATGTAAGCTCATCAGACTTGACATTGCCATATTTTTTTTTCAAACAGAGCTAATGTATGGTTTTGTTTGTGACCAGATCCATCACTTCCAGGGCTTTAGACTAATAAACTTGCTAAAGCTAATGAGGAGAGAGTGGTTGTTTGAACCACAACCATTTTTCCAGAAATGGCTGACAGCACTGCATCAATACTGCCATTGTGGTCCTCTTCCTAGTCTAAAAAGCTCTGCTAACAGAGTAACATTCAAAATGCTTATCCCTAGAAAAAAATATATTTGGTGTAGCCATAACAAGTGGTAGGATACCCTTTTTGCCTTGGAATTTGAGACTAGAATGTGTATATTTATATCTAAAGGATACCACTAGATATAAATATTTACTAAAGTGGTGATACTATTACAAGGGCACATCTTCATTCAAGAAGAAAAAGCCAGTTTTGTATTTACAAAACTCAAATGAGAGATTACAGACCAGTTATTCCGGGATCTGTCAACTCTGGCAATCTGATTTTAAAGGTCTGATTACCTCATGCACAGGCATGAGCACTTTTTACACACAAGGTGTGTAAGAAAGATGCTGGGACCAGGGGTATTCAAAGTCACTGATCTGTTTCGAAAACCACTTTACTACATTTTCTCTCCAGCTTTATCACATACTCTTTTTTTTGGACCCTGGAAACACTCTCAGTTTCTCCATGGTTAAGTTCCTGCATTTAGAAAATGAGGATTGAGAACACACATGCAAGGCTGATCTAGGTCTATTGATATTACCAGCTTTCAGAGGTCTAATGGGTGGCATCGTACAAAAGCCAAGAGTTCTTTACAATTTACTGGTGATTAATTTTCCAGCTGACAACAATGTTGTACTGCAAATCTTCAATGAGTGCAGACTTGCCAATCTGAAGAGACAACTGATTTAACTAAGTAATTTTTCAAAGACGTAGAGAAATTGGTGCAACCGCATCATGGGAATAAATTTGTATCCTGCTGAATGCTTCGTATTGATTGAGTTTATATCAGCAAGGAATCAACTTGCTAATTCCATGAAAGGCATTTTTAAACTGAAATAAGAGTGTCTACACAGGGGATTAGTTTAGTATTGGCGCTTCTTTTCCCAAATAAGACAAGCCTTTAAGCCCTATATCCTTAGTGCTCTGCTTTTCAAAAGAAAGGAAAAAAAAAAAAAAGAAAAAGGATGAGAAGTGGCATATTAGACATGGCAGTACCAATTAGGTTTAATAAATATTGTGTCCTTGGCACTCTGAGTGCTATGTTGGCTCTGATCTGAAGCATCTTAAACTCTGCTGTTATTTAATACATTGTGTGGGAACACAGTGCAGTCATGTTTTTTTAATGGCTCAAACAATGCTGATTGGCATATACCAGAGATGTGGGTTCAAGGCTGTGGTTTCATGGCAGCGTAACTTCTACTGCAGATCAACTCCAATTCTTTGTATTGTGCAACCTAGAAGCCACAAATACGTCATTTGTAAGATGAAGGGAAAAGTCCCTCCCAAAGTAGTGTGTTGCTTGCTCTAGTAGTGGTGCAGACAAAGTTTGGAATAAACTGCTGGTAGCCTTTCTCTGTCAGAAGGAAGACCCAAACCTCTTAATTGCCATCACATATGTACTTGGAAGGATGTATGTGTAGGCACAGTACACTTTATTGAAGACTTTTAAGCAAATACTTAAATCGGAGTTTGCATTTTTAAAAATTGATAATGCATTCAAAGAAGCAGCTTTGAATACAATACAATTGTAAAAATGTATATACACAGATACAGAAAAATTCAAAGGCTTTGAAGAAATACTAACTTTGTATGTCTAGCTATATTAAATGGCAGAGCTACTGACAATGTCTGAAAGAATCACATCAGGAAAGTGCTTCCTGAATTTTAACAATGATTTCGACTTTAATTCATAACAACATATAAGAGCCAGAAGATAGACATCCCTTTTTTTCCCATCCCTTTCTATTCAGTGTTCTTATCCTTATGTATATCCTTCTTCATGAATTGAAGAGCTTTCAAAATTGAAGAGTAAACAATAAGTTCTCATCTGCCTCACTTTCTTGAGAGAGTATGCAAGGTTGGAATTTCATTTGCTTTCTAATAGTGTTGTGACTGGACCTTCCTTCCAATGCTGTGACTACCACCAACAGTCAAAGTGGGAGAAAGTGGTGTTTTCCTCTGAAAATATAGAAGTGCATAAAGATGTCAGAGTCTTTTGGATGTTACAGATTTAGACAGCCTAACAGTTGCACTAGCTGTGTCTCCTGCTTCTGGGCTGCTTCCTGCCCAGCAGACTTGGGGCTGAGGGTCTTGCTGCAGTGGCATGCTGCTGTCATGGTGCTTTGGCTGCTGAGACCCACCATCCCTCACATGGCTTGGATCAGTGCAGTGTGAGATTTTGAGATAAAGAAGAAAGCCTTGATAGAGCCTGTATTTGGCATGTGGCCAGCAGAAGGGAACAGCAGACTGAGGACACAGATAATGTGGCTTGTTCTCCTGGTCTTCAGTGCTGGGAACTCCACAATAGTTTTCTTAACATCAGCAATACCATATGAGAGCACACAATTACAATAACCATCCTTACAGATGGTAAACTTGTGGCATTCCATAGATAAGTCTAAATCCAGTAAAAACTACACAATCTTGTTAGTCATTATGGAAACCAGAGAAGTCATGAAATCCAGAAGCAGAGTCCAGATGCACACTGATGTGCAACAGCTTCATGTTCTGAGAAGGATGCTAGGGGAGGAAAGCCACTTTGTGGTTGGGCTATATGTTTTGATTGTGTATGTGAACTATACAGAATGACCTCCTGTGACAACAGCGAATGAAAATGTCAACATCCTTGAGGTAACATTCACTGTGGTGAACTTTGAGATTTTTCTGAAGTGCTTCTTTTTCTGACTGAGGATAGTTTATCTGGGGCCCACATCAGATATCTGATACACTCCTAGGGGTGCCACTAGGTCAACAGTTGCTGTGCTGCCGAGGAAACACTAACAAAAAAACCCAAAAGTCAGCTGCAGAAGTGGGGAATGTCTAGAACATTAATTAAGATAATTCCTTTCATGGAATTGTCAGAGTTGGAAGGGACCTCTAGAGACCATCTAGTCCAACTCCCACTGCTAAAGCAGGATTGCCTAGAGCACATGAGTCAGGGCTGCATCCAGGAGGGCCTTGAAGGTCTCCAGAGAAGGTCTCCACAACCTCCCTGGGCAGCCTGTTCCAGTGCTCTGTCACCCTCACTGTAAAGAAATTTTTTCTCATATTCAAATGGAACTTTCTATGTGCTCATTGCTGGTGCCTGTTGCCCCTCATTCTGTCACTGGGAACCACTGTAAAGAGTCTGGCTCCATCCTCCTTCAACCCACTTTCAGATACTTGTAAACATTCATAAGGTCTCCCCTCAGCCTTCTCCAGGCTAAAGAGACCCAGCTCTCTCAACCTTTCCTCATAAGGGAGATGCTCCAATCCCTCAATCATCTAAATCATGTAGTTGCACTACACTGGACTCTCTGCACTTAACCAGTCCAAAGTTTCTGAAAAGCATTTGCTTTAAATATACATATGAACCCTCCTATACAAAGAATGCATTTAGGGGAGAAGTGCTTATAAGCAGATCCTAATGGTGCATTCCTTTCAGTCTTGCTGGGCAGTTTACCTCTGTTTGCACTGGTTAAATATTTACACCTATCTTTCCAAAGTAAAGCAAAAGCCCAAAAGATATTTTCTAAAGTGACAGTTGAGATTATCCTTTAACAAGTACAAAGCCACATTCTATGGAGAAAAGCAGATGCAGGCAGTGCATTACTCCCTGCTCTGATCTCATCCTGCTTACTCCCTCAATAACATTCATGGAAAATGCATGCGAACCTAAAAGAAAACAACTACCCTCACACACATACCTTTCAATTTCTGTATCTTAAAATACTAATGCAGAAAATATGATGTGAATCTCATTTGCAGTGGAAGTGGGGAGTAATTTCACTAAAAGGAATCTACTTAGAGCACAGCAAAAGCAGTGTGAGAGCATATGTAAAAGCTCATCCCATAATTTCTCCTTGCACCACAGCCTTGCGAAGCTTCTTTTGCATCCCTCCTCACTTCCCTTGCATCCATGAAAACAGCAGCTCTACTCCTGAGAGTAAGGATTGCCAGCTTAGGCCCTTAAATCAGCCTCTCTGTGTTTGAAGAACAAGAGAGAGTCTGTGTTTTCACGCTCTGTATATAACTGTAGAAGAGTTCACTCAATAAAGGGAAATAAAAAAAGAGGAAAAATGTTCACATTCTCTCTGAACAAAATGAGATGTGATCTGCAACTGCCCTTTTAAGAGCTGTGACTTTTTTCTTGTTCTCCACCCTTGCGCCTCTCACCCCAGTACAAAACATGTCAGGGGAGGCAAGATACACACACAGCTTTAATTTGCAAGGGATTGTCTCCATGTCTCCTGAAGAGAGCAGAAAACCAAATTAAGTCTCCACATAATCTATCTTGAGTAAAGAGTATTAAGGGAAAAACGCTGTGGGTATTGGGAGGAAGAGACTCTTTGTAGCCCTCTTTGACTGCATGCATCTCCTTATGCCTCTTTAAAGCTTATAAAATCACTGTAATGGGAGGCTGACTTAAGTTAATGCTAGTCAAAGGTTGATTTTTATTCCTAGCCGGCGCTAGACAGTATGAGTTTGGGTTACAATAGTATCACACAGTAGGAGTAAACTACCACTGACTTCAGTGGCTACAGCTGTGTTTCCATTCTATTTCTCTTATTCCCACCCACAACCCCCAAATACAAATAAAAGTACAATTTTTACCTAAGTTGAAAATTGCAAACTAATACAGCCAATTAATAAAAGGCACATATAAAGGCATCTGGGATGAATTGGAGAGTAAGATGACCTGGGCGACCCGATGGGAAAAGAATTACTTGGTATCTTGTCAGATTCCTGTTGAAAACAACTGCCTTCGTACCGAAAGGACTTTCTGAGTGTTTGGCTTGCAGCCTTCATACTCTGCTGCAGTAGGTATCCTGCTTGCTGGCTACACCATCACCCAGGGTGTCATGTTCAGCTCCCACTGATTTTCTTTGCCAATCACTGCATGTGTTTGTTATTTTTGTCAGCCCGGGCATACTTCCAAGAGTCTTCTAGATGTTTCAAGAAACTGTCAATGTCAAAGGTAGGCTTTTAAATTTTAAGGATTTTGTTTTCTGGCAAGACTAAACCCTTGAGCTGCTATGGCCCGTGGCCCTGAGGCTATGTAATTGGCATGTTGCAAAGTGAAAAATACCTTACCATATACTTGTGAGTCTTGTACAGATAATTTCTCTCCAGAATCTTCGTCTGTAGATCTGTGTGACAACTTGTAGGGTCAGACAACTTAGTTTAAAGTGTTTCTATTACCTGAAATAAGAATTGTATCACCAGAAACATATGTTGCTCATCTTACAGTTTGAGATGCATGACACTTAATCACCTCTCCTTCATTTCACTGCGTTTACACTCTTGGTACTGATTATCCAGCAAACCTCCTTATCTGTGCATTGTGAGGACTTGTGATGTACACTGCCGGCACTAAAGAGAGATTTGCCAAAATGGGACCCACTCGAACTGTGGACATGCATTGTCTCATCTGGAACTTCCTATATCACTCTGAGAGGCTTCAGGAATGTAATATACATATTATTGCCCATCACATAGATTAAATGCTTGCATCCTTCTCTCTACCAAGCTATCAAAAATCCTTTATTTCCATACAGAGCTAGTACCTCCACTCCCCAAAAAAGCATTAACTGTTCTTGTCAGCCAAGATTCTGGCTCAACATGAGACAAAAAACAACTTTTAACTTGTTGCACTGTATTATAATGATCATACTTTAACCCCTCATTTGACATTTAAATAACAAAATACTGAATCAGCTAAAAAGCTTATGACCTGAGCATAACTTCTGCTTTCATTTGGTGGGTTAGCATACATTTATCTTATTGTCTGTGTTTAGATTTTGTTCATCTGAGTGGTCGCTAGCCTTACTATACATACAGTTTGTCTTTATATTACATTCTCTAGGCATGTGAGATAAAGCTGAAGAATTTACGCTAGAGAAGTAAGTTGTGATGTGTAGTACTAGGGTTGTATAAAGAAGTAGTACCTGTTATTAGACAAAGACATACAGGTGGAAAAATCAGACAAACTTTTAGCCCTATAAACTTTTCTTCAGGTTAGAAACACCAGGTGCAGCCCTCAGTTAAGAAGAATAGCTTAACATTTACTAAGACATTTATTAATTAAACCAGCTCTGAAAGGAAGATGATGATAGCTGTAGAACAGAGAGGCCATTAATGATGCAGAGGATGTTAAGGGTGGGAGAAAGTGTGGCATTTATTAGCTAAGCAAAAAGGAGAGACAATTACCTTACAATCTGTTGATTCACAGAGAGATAAATCAGGGGGTGGAAGTAGAGGGAAATTATAACCTACTATCAAATCAGCATCTCTTCTGAGTCCCTAGTTTTGGATGTTGGACAGAAATAGGAAACCTAGTTCCCATGCTCACTTCAGTAGGATACATTTTGTGGTTTCCCTTCGGGATCAGGAGGAAAGAATTGTTGTGAGAAACTCTCCATCACTGAGAGTACCATGTTTCGGTCTATAAAGACTGCCACTGGGAGTTCATGCTGGTGCTGAGTGGGGTTTTTCAGTAGCAACGCTACCAGAAAAATAGCCATGCTCAGGATGAAGTACTTTACATTCCTGGAACTGCAAATACAAGATGGGAGGATGATTTGATGGCAGGGAGTGTTCATTGCTGTAGAAGTGGATGACCATCAACACACCTTACATTTTTGTCACAGGCACAGTTTAAAGTGACCTGGTGTTTTGGACTACAGAGAATTATGCTTCTAATTATGAGTTTTGTGGTCTGGGGTGCTTTAAATGCTGCTGGGAAGATTCTTTCCACATAGGATTTTCTTCTGTTATGTGAAAAATAACTAAACAGCTAAACCAGTAAGTCCTAGGGACTTTCCTGAACTTGCCAGCTCTCAGCCCTCATTCTTCTCTCCACAATATGCCTTCCATTCCCATTTCCACTTCTTTCTGAGCTGATCTCACTGATGCATCTCTATCTAAATTCTAAACAGTTGCTCTTAAGTCACATTTAGCTTTGGTAGTTACTGCTTCAGAACAAAAAAAGAGCTTGTTAACCCAGAAATTTGTCTACTTTTCCTTTTATACCAGTTGGTCTGGAAAAAAAAAAAAAAAAAAAAAAAAAAAGGCAATTTTTCAGTGTTTTTCAGTTTGAGAAGTGAGTATTTCCTAAATATTTCAAATACAGACCCCTATGGATAGAATTCCAGCCAACTGATGACAGACTTAGGTGTCTTAATTACCTTTCCTGGATTGTGTGATGCCTCCTAAGGTCTGAAGGCCACAGGCATAGTCACAGATGCTTCCTGAAACTAGTTAGAAATTCACACTAATTTTCTATGAGAAAAAGTATGTATATTTCTTCCGATATGAAGATCCAGTGTTCAACTGTTTTAGGATGGACAGGAAAACAATACTGCCATTTAGTACTGAATATAAATTAGGTTTTGTCTTTTGAGAAGAGAGTTCTTGATAGAACTCAATGAACCTCAGTAAACAACATCAGCAATCAACATATTTAGCATTGTGCAATTTCTAAATATGATCTCACTCCTGCAGTCATTACACAGTGTAGATCTTGTTATTAATTAGTTTGAATGTGGGACAGCACTTCTGAGGGAAAGAGAGTGGCCTAAATAACATGGTCCAAATTTTATCCGAAGCTATACAAAAAATACGGATGGCATTTATTAACCCTTGCCACTTGACAGCTAGAAATAAATGCTGGTTTCGTCTTATTCCTAATGGATTTTTGCAGCTCACTAGCATGTAACGTGGAAAAGGTGGGAGCATGCTGCAGAGAAGACAGCTGGACAGAGAACTTTCATGCCTGGTTCAGCTCTCAATGGCAGCATTAACTGTTGAATAAATATGAGGACATTAACATCCATGACACAGTGGCTTGGTTACTGGAGGTTTGGAGAACACAGTAGGGTTCTGCTCCTCCTCCCTCTCTGGGAGAACAGGTTATTATTCTTATTGAATTCCAGCAAGTTGTTGTGGTTTCAGCCAAATTTACCAAAACCTGATTGACAGATGTCCCCCCCCTCCCCCCTTTGAGTAACAGAGAGGAGGAAGGAATTAAAGAGATTCAAGAGTTTAGAAGAAAACTAAACTACTT
>VZRU01017558.1:85666-115038 GCA_013398155.1 Pedionomus torquatus | reverse complement strand
GGGGGTCCACTATAGACCACCTGATCAGAGCGATGAGGAAGATGGGAGCCTCTATAGACAGAGATAGACAAAGAGGAGCAGTGTCACGCTCGCACACCTTGGTCCTCATGGGGGACTTCAACCACCCTGGTATCTGTTGGAAGGACAACACACCAGGGCACAAGAAATCCAGGAAATTCTTAGAGTGTGTCGATGCAACTTCCTCCTTCAAATGGTTGAGGAACCTACAAGGAAAGGTGCCATGCTGGATTTTGTTCTTACCAACAAGGAAGGGCTGGTGAGCGATGTCAAGTTGAAGGGTAGCCTTGCTTGTAGTGACCATGATATGATAGTATTCAACATTCTTAGGGCAGTGAGCAGGGTGGGCAGCCAGCTTACTACCCTGGATTTCAGGAGAGCAGTCTTTTGACTCCTAGGAGGTCTGATTGGCAGGGTATTGTGGGAAAAAGAGCTGAAGGGGAGAGTGGCCCACAAAAGCTGGATAGTGTTCAAGGATCACCTCCTCCAAGCTCAGGAGAGCTGCATCCCCAAAAAGAAGTTGGGCAAAATAGCCAGAAGGCCAGTGTGGATGAATAAGGAAGTGTGAGACAAGCTAAGAATCAAAAAAGAGGCCTATGGAAGCAAGGACAGGTGAACTGGGAGGAGAAACTGTCCGAGTGGCCAGGCACCACATCAGGCAGGCGAAAGCCCAGAGAGAACTGAATCTGGCCAAGGACATCAAAGACAAGAAACTTTGATAGATATGTCAGGGAAAAAGGCAAGACTAGGGACACTGCGGGCCCTCTCCAGAAGGAAACCAGAGACCTGGCCACTCAGGATATAGATAAAGCTGAGGTACTGAATGACTTTTTTCCCTCAGTCTTCACTGGCAAGGGCTCTAACCACACTGCCCAAGTCATAGAAGGCAAAAGCAGGGGCTCTGAGAATGGAGAACTGCCCACAGTAACAGATCGGGTTCAAGACCGCCTGAGAAACCTGAAGGTGCATGAGTCCATGGGACCTGATGAAATCTATCCACGGGTCCTGAAGGAGCTGCTAAGCTGCTTTCCATCATCTTTGAGAAATCATGGCAATCTGGTAAAATTCCTGCTGATTGGAAAAAGGGGAACATAACCCTGATATTCAAAAAAGGGGAAAAAAGGGGACCCAGGCAACTACAGGCCAGTCAGTCTCACCTCTGTGCCTGACAAGGTCATGGAACAGATCCTCCTGGAGTCTCTGCTAAGGCACATGGAAACTAAGGAGATGATTGGAGAGAGCCCTGATGGCTTCACCAAGGGCAAATCCTGCCTGACAAATTTGATGGCTTTCTATGATACTGACACAAACTTGGTGGACAAAGGCAGAGCCAACGGACATCATCTACATGGACTTCAGCAAAGCATTTGACACTGTCCTGCATGGCATCCTTGTCTCCAGATTGGAAAGTCATGGGTTTAATGGATGGACCACTCAGTGGATAAGGAAATAACTGGGTGGCCGCACTCAAGGGATTGTGGTCAATGGGTCAATGTCCAGGCAGTGTGCGCTGGCAGCCCAGAAAGCCAACTGTATCCTGGGCTGCATCAAAAGAAGTGTGACCAGCAGGTCACAGGAGGTGATTCTGCCCGTCTACTCTGCACTTGTGAGACCCCACCTGGAGTCCTGTGTCCAGCTCTGGAGTCCTCAACACAGAAAGGACATAGAACTGTTGGAACAGGTCCAGCAGAGGGCCACAAAATGATTAGGGGGTTGGAGCACCTCTCCTATGAGGACAGGCTGAGGGAGCTGGGGCTGTTCAGCCTGGAGAAGAGAAGGCTCCGGGGAGACCTTCTGGCAGCCTTCCAGTATCTGAAGGGAGACTACAGGAGAGCAGGAGAGGAACTCTTTGTCAGGAAGTGTAGTGATAGGACAAAGGGTAATGGTTCTAAACTGGAAGAGGGGAGATTTAGATTGGATATTAGGAAAAAAAAATTTACTGTGAGGGTGGTGAGTCACTGGAACAGGTTGCCCAGAGAACCTGTGGCTGCCCCATCCCTGGAAGTATTTAAGGCCAGGCTGGATGGGGCTTTGAGCAACCTGTTCTAGTGGGAGGTGTCCCTGCCCATGGCAGGGGGCTTGGAACTCGATGATCTTTGAGGTCCCTTCCAACTCTAACCATTCTATGAATCTATGATTCTACGATTAATGTGTCAAGAACATCTCTGGTCCTCTACAAGCCTATATTATTTCTATACACTTTCTTCCACAAGCCATTCAATACAAACCCTTGATACTTCATTTCATTGTGGAATGGCAGGTTGGATGATCAATAACAATCCCAGAGTCTTGGATCAATTCTGGTATGAAAGAGCTTTCATTTTCCCTAATCAAAATTCAAAACTGAAAAAACTTAATTTCCCCTGATAAAAACAATGCCCATTTGAAAGAAACACCTTGCACAACAAGGTGGTTGTAGTTACAAAGATCTAAGGCAACGCTTTCCAGCTGACATTTAAAACCAGCCTAACCAAAGCTTCTCTTGTCCAGCAGCACGAAATTTTAAAAATTCAGCGCTTCATACAATGATTGGCAGAGGAAATTCTTCTGTCATGTTCAAGGCAGGAAAAAACATCATCTGATTGCCATATTCTCAGGAGGAATGAAACAAGGCTTGATGAATTCACATTCACTGCTGCGTGCAATCTCTTTCAGCAGATCTGTGAAATATACAGCACAGCGATTGCTCTCTTCACTCACAGTCTCTTCCCCTAGAATGAGGCCATCACTCTGTACTTCTATTAGTTGTGCCATCCACGCAATTGGAGAGAATTCAGTATAGGGAAGCAAATCAAAGGGGAAAATGAAAGAACCATTTCTTTTCACAGCCAAGAATAAGTGATCAGGGATGCAATCAAAATGCAAATGCGTAGAGTTAAATCTCTGCAAATGCAGTTGATTGCTTAAACACCTTATCGATTTACTTAGCCTTTACGGCCTTTAGGCTTAGCCTTTGTCCTGAATCCGAAATGAGTGCCTGGGAATTCTTCAGTCGCTTTTAACTATTTGTGTTGGCTGTTTCGCTCTTTCCATGATGGGGAAGGAACTCTCCATCCTGTGGCAACAGCTGGCCAGGGATACTGGAAATACAGAGCTTGCAGAGGGCACTGGCAAGTTTCACGAGGTTAGGCCATGGTGCAAGAGTACATAAATAGTGGACCTGTATCATACTTAAACCGTTGACTCATAAAAAGTGAACTGAAAGCAGGGAAAATGAGAAGCTTTGGTCACAAGCTCAGCAGTACTGAGTGGTTTTGAACCACTGAACATTGGAGGGGGTTGGCAGGGGATTTCTGAGCAGTGTAATGATGCGAAACTGACTGGAACCATTTGTAGCCTTTTAACTGATGCATTACTATGAGTGACATCAGTTCTAATTGGGCATTAGGTCCTAACTGCAATATACTGAAAACATGAAAGAAACATTCCCCCTTTGATCCACATTGGTATGATTAAAATTTAAGTGTGTAATTCTACTTAGCTTATGATTCCGCTGTTGCCCTGCTGTTCCTGGAGGAATGTGTCCCCAGAGCTTGTACTTCCTTTAGAAACAAATACAAATTTGTTTCCTTTAAAAACAAATCAAAGTTAAAACTCTGCATCTGAATTCTGAAATGCTCTGGTACAAATCCTTCTCTAGGAAAAGGAGATGTGGAAAACCATGAGCTATTCCACCTGAGAGATGGTCAGGATCTCAGGCCATTTCAGCTGATAACCTCTAGAGTCCTCACAATTTCTCAGTTGATCTTAAGGGGTTCCCGCTATTCTCAGCACAACGCTGGTGCATCTGTTATGTGCCATCAGTTCAGCCACAAGCCCAGACTCAGTCCAGAGCGAAGTATGGCCTCCGTTTTTCATGTAACAAGAACAAAGTCTATTTTGAGAAACAGGAAGGAGCTATGGTGGCAGTATTAGTATTTGATGCTTTGAAATAAACAAGGAAATGAGAATTCCCATTGGCGACCTGCCAGAAAGTCATACCATCAAAAACGACAATTGTCCACAATGTCACTCTTTTGTGGACTCATTGTGTATTGGTTCCTCTTCTGGGTTTTATCTTGTGTTGTTCAGAGAAGTGACATTTTGAATTTTTATACACCATTGGACAGAATACAAAGTTGTGGGGTTTGTTGGATTTGTTGTTTTTTTTTTTTTAAAGCCACTACTAGCACTAGAAGCATGCTCACAATCAAGCAAAGCCAGAAAATGTCAAGCATTGTTTCAGAGAAATAAGCCATGTAAGACCCTCTAGGGATTTGCTGAATCTGTTTTAACTGAACTGAAAGAAAAAGTCATGATTCCCAGCAGAAGAAAACATAATGCACTTCAAGCAGATGCCTCAATACTGCTTTTGAGCACAGCTCCCTGGACAGTTTTCCTCCTTGGGTTCTCCCAGAAAAGCTCCCAAATGTCATCCACACTTACTAATCCTTCCATGCAAAACCGAGCAGGGAGAGAAGACAGTACTTACAGAATGGGGCGAGACTGGAAATCCTCCTGGTTCATTCTTTCTGACTGGCGTATTTTAAGTATTTCTGTGTAACTGAGATTCTGAAGCTTGCTCTTGAACTGATCCAGGGAGCTAGGCTTGATAGTGAGTGCTCTCATTATCTGTTCTTTCACTACCTGCATCACCTAGGGTGGACAAGGAAAGAAAAAGAAAACCTGGGTTAATGTTTTCTGTGTTGGTTTTTTTTTTGTTTGTTTTAAATCTTACTCTGGCTTCTATGTACAGAAGATGATTAGTAAGACAATTTCTCAAGACAATTTCTCCATAGTGTCACCAGAAAAGAAGACGACTTCTGACAGGGCATCACAGCTCTAACATGAAAATTATTATCTGTGGGGAGGATGTCATTCATTGCCTGGTTATCTTCCTAGACAGCTAAATTACAATTGCTGGCTAAAGGATCACAGAATCAGAGCATCATCATGGTTGGAAAGGACCCCTGAGATCATCAAGTCCAACCATACACACACAATAAAACCCTACAATCTCAGCCACTAGAGCATGCCCTTAAGTGCCACATCTACACCTTTCTTAAGCACCTCCAGGGATGGTGACTCCACCACCTCCTTCAGCAGGCTGTTCCAGTGCCTGACCACTCTTACAGTGAAATCATTCTTCCTAAGATCTAATCTGAACCTCCCCTGCCACAACTTCAGACCATTTCCTCTGGTCCTGTCATTATTCCCTTGGGAGAAGAGGCCAATGCCCACCTATCTATAACCTCCTTTCAGGCAGTTGTAGAGGGCAAGGAGATCTCCCCTCAGCCTCCTCTTCTCCAAACTAAACATGCCCACTTCCCTCAGCCTCTCCTCACAGGACTTGTTCTCTAGACCCCTCAAGTCCTGCTCTGTCCGTGGCTTGTGTCCCCATGGAAGCAGTAGCCTTCCTCTCCTGCATTCTGAGCTGATGGTCCTGTCACATCATGGACAAGTACACCTACAACACCAGACCTGTAGCAGCAGAAAAAAGCTGTGCAGTCCTAAGGAGCCAACTGAGAGCACAGATGCACATCCTGACTTCTGCCCACTCTACCCTGGTGAAGTGTACAAGACATAGGGGCCCGCTTAAATGCCTACAAGAAAGACTGCAGTGAGTTTTTCAGGTCTTACAGCTCTCCTGATGTTTTTTTTGAGCAGTTCTCCTGACCAGAAGGCAGCAGCGCAAAGCTGCTAACTGGGACCCATTGCTTCCCTTATTCCTTACACTTGGAGGCAATGGGCAGAAACACAGGAGGTTCTTTCTGAACATCAGGAAACACCTTTTTCACTATGAGGGTGACCAAGCAGTGATACAGATTGTCCAGGGAGGTTGTGGTGTTTCCCTTCCTAAAGATACTTAAAAGCCACCTGGACATGGTCCTGGCCAATTGGCTCCAGGTATCTTTGCTTGAGCAGGGAGGCTGGACCACGTGACTTCCAGTGATCCCCTTCCCACCTCAACCACTTTGTGATCCTGTGAGAGCCTTACACTGCAGACACATGGTGACCATACACAGGGGAGGAAAGAAAACTTGCTAAAAGAAATCATCGGATCAGGAAGAGAGAGAGTTCAATTTGCCAAGATTATTACAGGATTGCATTTGAAGCAATGCCATAAACAAAGAAAACCAAAAAATGAGAATGAAGGATGGCTGGGCAACAGCTATCTATCTGCATATTAATTATCTTATCAGGAGAAAACTGCTGACACACACTTAACGAAGGGGAATTACTTGGCTCTAGTTCAAATAAATACATATCACAGATACTGTCTGCCTCTCTGCTGTCCCAGACTCATTTCCTTGGTGCTCATGCAAATCACACACTTTGAAATATTTACCTGATGCTGTGCTTAAGTTAGCTGAAAAAACAATTTATCAGACCTAGAAAGGCCCATCCCACTCAAATCCACCAGCTAAAAAACAGTAGAAAATGGTAACACATACCCCCTCCAGTATCAAAGTGAGTGTGACAGAAATTAACAGCTACAAAAACAGAGAGCTTTTTCTGCATTATTTCCCCTTTATTCTTTCATCTTTATCATGTATCTTAAAAGAGAAGCACAGACTCTCAGAGGTTCCGTAACCATCCTGAAAATTTCTCTTTTCACATGAATATTTTAATGGTTTACATGTGTCGCCTCAGCCTCCTAACTCAGTGCCCATTTTCTGGAGCAGGTCCAGAGAAGGGCAATGGAACTGGTGAGGGATCTGGAGAATAAACCTTATGAGGAGAGGCTGAGGGAGCTGCAGGTGTTCAGCCCGGAGAAGAGGAGGCTGAGGGGAGACCTACAACTCCCTGAAAGGAGGGTGTAGCCAGGGGGGTTGGTCTCTTCTCCCAAGTCACAGGTGATGGGACAAGAGGAAATGGCCTCCAGTTGTGCCAGGGGAGGTTCATATTGGAGATTAGGAAAAATGTTTCCACAGAAAGGGTTCTGAAGCCTTGGGAGCGGGGTGCCCAGGGAAGGGGTTGAGGCACCATCCCTGGAGGGATTTGAAAGCTGGGTTGACATAGTGCTTAGAGACATGGTTTAGTGACGGTTTTGATCTGAGTTAGGTTGACAGTTGAACTAGATGATCTGGAAGATTCCTTCCCACCAAGACAATTCTATCTATCTACAATTCTATTTTTGCATCCTGAGATATGACTTGTTTTAGCTGTGTCCAGCAGGTAAAGAAGCAATTAAAGAACTGAAGACAATCTTTTCCCTTACTACAGGGACCACATCCATCCCAGAGATTCACTTCAAGAGAAGCAAGATGCTTCTCACGAAGGTCTTTGCTCAGGTGGACAGCAAATTCCTTTGCCACGTTCCCATGCCCTGATTGCAGCAGCCCACCCATGCTGATGTGGCTGTGGCCTTATTTGAAAACATTCTTGTCATTAACATCCTATTCTTGCTAAATCTGGCAAACCTGGCCCAAAGTTGAGCTGTGCTCCATCTGCTCCTGGAAATCTAAGAAGTACAGCGTTGTGCCTTCAAGCAAGTCTTCTAAAACTTTGTTTGATGATAAAAAGCAATTCCTTGTTCTCTACATCTGCATACTGTTCACTTCATTTACAGAAGTATTTGTTCTCAGATGGTATCCCTATGGAGCCAAATCCCTCAGAAGAGTTTCTTAGCTGGTCTGCCAGTGGGAGGCAGCTACTCCTTCCCCTTCTGCATCTGAAAGATGAACTCCTGACTGCCACCCTCCACAGAGGTATTAATGCTTCTCTAAGGGTGTTCAGAATGCGCTCACCAGACATGACCACACTGCTCCAGGTAAGAAATATGCTGTCACACCTCAGAAACAACAAAGCTGAAGGCCAAACAACCGTAACTCCTGAATGTTGATGGGTCACTCTACTGGACCCTCTGATCAGTAGGCATACTCCTACTGACTTCACTGGGTCTGATTAACAGCTAAACTGGCTTAGGAAATAAGAGGAAGAAAAGATCCTCAAGGAGTACTGGGAAAAAATGAAGCACACAGTTTCTTTTTAGATTATATACTAGAACTAAATATATATATAGGCATAGTATAAATGCTAAACTAACCATACAACACTGCTATATTAACTATCACTACCATACCACCTTTATTTTTCAACACTAAACCAGATTTGCAAGCAAATATAGCTCTGCAGTTGCTTATGCATGTACAAAGTTCCAATTTCCTGCATTCATCCACATATCCATAGAGATCTAATACTTCGTTCCTTACATGTGGATTTAGTTTCCTAAATTCAGGTGCTCACACTGGGGAAACTGCCTCTATGAGTAGTTTTCCCCCTAAAATAAATGGACAAACAAATAACTAAATACTGTATTTTAGGCAGCATATTTCAGTCTGTGGATCTTCTTTTCAGTCTGATTCTGAACCACCCACACAAAGCAGTGTTCCTTCTTGGCTAAACAATACCAAGGAGGGTTCAAGTTCAGTAGACTCAAGGTGCTGTCATTTACGCTTAGTTGCAAAACCCTTGCATTCCTTCTTTGGTGCTGACTGTTGGGGCTAACACACAAACAACACGAATTCTTCCTTTGTTATGATCTGGGAAGTTATTCACAGCTCACTGAAGAGCTCCATGGTTTAGAGGATCCCCTTGCTCCTGAGACAGAAGGCAGGGAACGTATGCCCCAGGCTTGGCACATAAGGCGGTGAGCGCTTGCCTTGTAGTGTTTGTAGCCAACACTATTTAACTAGCCCGCCAAAACAACAAAGCTGCTGATTGCGGTGAGTCTCCTGAGCACTTGAGAATCACTTCCAAGAACTTCTAATCTCTTCAGTTTCCAAAGCTGAGTTGCCAGCTTGATTACTGCTGTCTGAGGGACAGCATCAACCCATCCTCCTCATATGTCTTACCTTAAAATGGAATTAAAGGTATTCTCTACTCAGCATGATTGTATGTAAACACTGTAGACAGTTGTTTTAATTACATTATGCTTTGCTACTCTTACTGAAAAACAAGTGTTTCCAAGGGCACATTTGCTTTAAATCATGTCTTTTTTTCTATCTGGCGACCTCTTGTATGGCAAAAGAACCCCAACCTCTGCATTAGGATTAAGACAGGTAAATTCACTGAAGGCATGAAGACAAAGACAGTAGGGAAAAAAATATCTTTTTTTGTTTAATCACATAGGAACTTATTCCCCATAATTTGGACCCATCTAATGGATATTATATTTCAATGGTTAGCATCACCATAACACTAAATTACTTATTATGTTAAGACGTTTTAGTCTAGCTCTGTGTTTAGCTTATTTGACATTGCCTCTCCCACATCCCATTCCGACTACTTTGCCTTTCCAAGATGTACTTCCACCCCATCCCCACCCCTCTTTTATTCTTCCTTCTCTCTCTTGCCGTGACAACTTTTGCCTATGCAAATAAAAGTATCTCTCCCTTTTGGGATGGAGCAGAGGTCTGAACACTTGGGCTAGACAACAAGAGGATGAAATAAAAGCAGAGAAGTTGGCATGTCAGAAAGAGGAGTTTACCAGGGCCCAACTCTACAGCAGCCCTCCTGTTGACCCCATTTCAGCAACTTGTTAGCAACTAGGGAAAGCACAAATCTTTCTACTCTACTTACCCCATACCAACACAATGTTTGTTTTTTGGCACTAACTGAAGAAGCCAGGCTGCCATCTCAGACATCTACCATCACCCGCAAGCTTTTGGAACAAGTCTGAGCCCTTCCCGTCACCAGACCCACTATTTCTATGAACTCACAGCATCAGTCTTCTCAGAAGTGTGTATATTGCGCATACCCAGAAAAGCCTGAAGGGCTGGAGGTTCACAACAACCCATCTGTGGAGCACCAGATGGGAGGTGAACCCTTCTCATAATATCCCCACAACATCAGTGTTTCTCTTGAACAAGCATGCTCTTTCATATGTAATGACCCTCCCACAGCAGCAAGAACACATCCAGAGAACATGAGAGAAGCCACTAAGTGATACCTCTAATACCTTGAGACATAGGATACACTGGTGGCTCCTTGGTGACTAACTCAGAGGGTCGTGCGTGTCAGTATGTTCTGCTGGCCAACTGCAATTAATCTTGACATCCCACCTTTCTTCTGCATAGACAAGACTTTGGTATAAATCTTTGGCCCATGTTACAACAACGTGCTTAGTTCAGTGATTTCCTAATTTGGCTCCAAATTAGCAAGTATCACAAGTCATGATTCCCCTACCTTGTTGCAGCATATGGCAAAGGAGCAGCCACTGTCCCACACTAGATCAGAACAAATCTAGTGAATCTAGAAAAACTAGATTACTAAATCAACAAGCCAACAAAGAGAAAATGGGAAGAAAGACACCTCTTTGCAAATCATCACTGAGAATTTACACCCAGTTTCCTTCCTAGCTAAATGTACCCCAAAAGAAGCAGCTTGGTTCCTACAGGGTGAAAAACGAAGGAGAAAACACCATTTGGTGATCAATATTCAGCTTCATAATTTCCAACACAAAGGGATTTACTTTAGTAAAATCCAGAGAGCAGGCAAAACTAAGGTTGTAGAATGCAATGGTCAAATCATTCTTAATGAACAGCACTTACTGACAGAGGAAGCCATAAAGAAAATCTAATTCTGAAGGGAGAGGAAATGACTTCAGTTTACAAGCAAGCTGTCAGTGCCTTTAATGAAAACTTTACACGTTTAATACATGTACCAGGTAATTCAAGACAATTTTTAGACCGTTCCAAAGGATAAATTGTCTTAACTAGATCAATGGTTATATTTTCAGAGTACTCAGAAGTCATCCAGAGAGACTTCAGGGTCCTTGGTAGATAATTTAATGCTGTTTTTCCCCCCAATCTCCATATATTACATTCTGTGAATTCACTACACTAGTCTCTTGATCACAGCCTGTATCGGGCCTCCACTCCACATTATTTCAGAATATTAATCCAAACACGCCATACTACACAAGCGAATTTAAACTCAGTGTTGACACAATCTAATCATTGACAAGGGACTCCAAAATTCAAAATATTTCTTCTATTACAGGCAATGTACTCTGGAATTACAAAAAAACCCAAACCCTAGTTTTCAATCTCCTTAACTATTCCAGAGCACAAGGACAGTTACTGTAGTCAGTGATAAAGAGGCAACTCTAAGCTGTCTGGATGTGTGTAGCCACAGGAATAATTAAGTTGATTCATTTTCAGGCAGCAGGATGAGGAAACAGCTGTCAAAGGATTTAGCAGGTATAAACTCTGATGCACTTAATCTCTTCATTTTCTGCAGAACTTCAAATCCATTGCAAAAAAAATAGTTCATATTGCTGGGTTTGGGCTTTCTTTCTTTCTGTTTCCAGAAGGATCTGGAAACCATGCAACAGCTTTGATCATGCTGAGCAGCCTCTTTCCATGTGGTATTAGGATCACTATTATTATCCAGTTCAGTCATGGCCAACATGTTGGAAGAACATCTGGCACAAACAAATGAGCACAACTAGCAGATGTGACAATGGAGCTGAGAGTTAGGAGACGTCATAGTAGTTCCACATGAGGTGTTTAAAAGGTCTACGGCAGGGGTCATTAAAACTGAGCACTGTAGTAGTAGATGTCTTCAATAGGAAAGCTTGTTCCAAGCCTCAGAACCCAAATAAATTGCCTGCCCTCTAATGAGGAAAAGAGGCAAGAAAATCTGAAGGAGCCGGACGATGCATTGGACCCTGAGATCCAGAAAATCATAATCACAATTGTCTATGTTGGAAGGGATCTTTCAGATCATCTAGTCCAACCATCAACCAAACTCTGACAAAAACCATCACTAAACCGTATCTCTAAGCACTATGTCAACCCAGCTTTTAAATCCCTCCAGGGATGGGGCCTCAACCCCTGCCTCAAGAAAGGCCTGAAGCTGAAGTGAGGCCCACACGGCTTCGTATTTCAGAGCAGTTCTTGATTTTTCCAGAGCTTTATGATCCCTCGACTAATGAATCACAGATGTGGGAAACAACATTGAAATCAAGCAGTTCCTTGGAACTGATGGGCTAAGACGGCCATTAATCCAAGACTACAATAGAGCAGATAGAGAATTCATCACATTCTTGTAAAAAGGGAGGAACAACAGCCCCAAGGCCATGAGCAGAAGCCTGGTGAGCAACTTCAAACAAAGTGTGAAAAGGAGGTTGAGAAAACAGAAGATACTCTGAGAAGTAACTGCATCTGAAGGAGCTGATGGAAAACAGTTCATTTCCTGGCAGAAGATTCCTGCCTCATCTTGCTATTAGATGCAAGCATTTTGTAAATTGTGTCCAGTGAAAACAAACAATTAATGGCCACGCTCTGTTATATCGCAAATACCCTACCTCTGCAGGAAGAACCTGTGGCCACAGCCTGACTTGGCACTTCTCAAAGTGGCTCCCAAGATTCTGTTAGCGGCACTGATTATCTTTGCTTTGGATACACAGATCCTGATGGAGAAGCACTGGATAGCAGGGAGGCCTCCAGCTCTTCAACATCACTATTTAGCTCAATTAAAGACAGGAACAGAGGCTTTAGAGGGAAAAACAGCTTGACCTTGACTGAGAAAAAGACAAAAAGCTATCAAAAACTTCTGCTGAAGGGTAATATGCCTAAAGGGATTGGCAAGAAGATGATCTGGACAATGAATATTAACAGAAGGGAGTAGACAAAGGAAAAAGAAAGGTAGCTAGTAAGGCCAGTACAAACATGGAAAAATGACCAGAGAAGGAACTGAGGTTCCAGCAAGGAGTATAAGCATGTAGAAGGCGGCATCTGTTTGACATCTTGCAACAAAATAAATAAAAGGATGGAAAAGATTGAAGGGAAAAAAAGAGACTGACAGGTACATTTCAATAGGAAATGAAGGCTGAAGTATTTTGGTAGAAGACCATTTAAAAGGAAATAGGAAAAATACTGTACTGAGGAAGCTGAGGGTAAAATAGACAGTAATAGAAAGAGATGGTAACATCAGTCCTTTACATACTTGAAACGCATGTGAATTTAGAATCATCATCAAAAAACATGTAAATGTTTTGAAGGATGTTTTCAACCATTTTGGTAAAAGACAATGTGAAAGAAGTTTACTGGTTGCTTGCAGGGCTAAAACCAGATGCTACCCTCAGTTCATTTCCTGGCAGAAGATTCCTGCCTCATCCTATTAGATGCAAGCATTTAGTAAATTTTGTCCAGTGAAAATGGATAACTAATTGCCGCACTATGATATATTGCACCCCTGGGGTACTCTGCCTCTGCAGGATGGGCCTGTGGCCACAGCTTGACTTGATAGATTCAAGGGGTTTATTCAAACCAACGCTCATATAAACACACAAATCAAACACCACTTATTTGGGGTGTGTCCTGGGTTGAGAGACACAGGGCTAACTTTTCTTCTAATGCTGGGGAAAAACTGCACTTTTAGAAGACTCTAGTGTCTGTATGCATGAAAATATTTACTTTATGGCCAGCCGGGCTCTGTGAGATTCAAGGTCTTGGTGTTTTCGAGCCTTGCCAGGTGTGGGGATGAGGAGGAGCAAGGCCTGGGCATTTGACCTCAGCTGGCCAACAGGATTATTTCATACCATGAACGTCACATTCAATAAAATTAGAAAAGTTTCCTGTGCAGTGCGCTCTCCCTCGACAACTCCCTGCTCCACTGCCAGACCCCTGAGGACTTCTCTTCCTCCTGAAGCTCTTATACTTGCAGTGTCTGACATTTTGTATCCGTGCTGAGAGCGTGGCTTCCTGCTGAGAGAATGGGCTGAGTATAATTCTTACATATCTTATATCGGTATTGGGATCAATACTGGTTCTTTCGTACTATTGGTAATTATTCAGCGTTATCCTATTAAATCTATTTATATTCCAACCCTCATTGGAATATTAATTGCTTTCCCCAATTCCCCTTTCTGAGTAAAAGGAGGGGTCATCATGGTATCATTCATGATAGAATCATTGCCTAAACAACAATAAATTATGACTTTTCTCAAACCCTAACAGGGTGTATTGGGCTGAAATGGGAATGACTGATAGACAAGAAACCTCCTCCCCATATTTAATATTTGCAGAATACTATTTGCATCAGAAATAAAGTCTACATTTTCTTGCCTGTTTGTGCTTTTTGCCTTGAGGTAAGTAAAGCAGGAACTCAGAGCTGTGTGACAAAGCGTTTCTGCCCCAGTAAAATGATGTACAAAGTTAATATGACAGTTTTTGTAAACTTGTTTGTTAATTAAAGTCTTAGGTCAGCCAATACTACATTATTTCCCCCAATGTCTGACAACCTCCTCTGGCAAAATAAAACGTGCAGAAAATCATTTGTGCGTGGCATTTAATCCGGGGCTTTTCACAGACAAAATGTACTGATCTTCTCAAGCAAAATGTTAAGTAAGGGGAGGGGGAAAAATGAAGAGATATTTGTGTCTTTAGTCATATACCAATGTAATAATTAGCATGTCAAATAACACACTTGTGAATTCTAATACAAGAGTTACCCATGATCAGGAATATACATTTGGGATGCTGCTTCCCTTAAAATACACAAAGACATGAAATGGAATACATTAAATGAAAATTAACTGTAATACACTGGAAAACAGCTTCCACAGAAGGAAAGCAAGGACAAGATTCCAATAGATAGTTTTTCGCATAGGAAAAATCAAAGAACTCAAGTTCTGAGTATTTATAATGAATAAAAAGGACTCTTTGAATGGGCAGGAAAACAGGAAAAGTGGGGGACTGAATTTTTTAGAAAAGAAGAACTAAAGAGGCTGCTCAGTTCATCTGATAAATGGATAAAAGTGTAAGAAATACACTTTGCACTACAGCTTCACACCTTCCTATCTCCTTTATCTGAGATCAAAACAAAATAAAGGTATGACCGGCCGCATTTCTGAAAAGATCTCCAGATTCTTTTACCAGTGCAGACTACTGTGCTGAGGTCTGTCCTGCCTGAGGTATGAATAGCATTGCACGTGGTCCAAGCCCACCACTGTCCCTACTTGCATTGTCCCTTTCCTTGTCTCCAGTCAGCTCCAGGGACTCTCCAGCTCCACCTCTCAATGGAAGGAGAGCCAGTACTCCAGGTTGCTGATTTTGTAATACCAAGAGAAATGGAGATCCCTCATCATCCTGGCAAACCACACACATAGCAGCTAGCACAAAGCACCAGGCAATACAGGGACAGCTTTTCTACCTCTCCTCTTCATGCCTCTCCTCTTTGCTAACCTTCACCCAAACCAAACAGACCCTGGAAGTCCACCTACTGTATCCATAAAGAACTCCACTTCTTTGGAGTAGCAAATTCTACAGCCCTATTGCCTACTTACTTCCTTAATTCTGGCATATTAATAAAAGATTCCAGCAAGTCCAAAAGTTGGCACACAACTCAAACCGTAAAATTCCTCATTTTAGGTGTTTAAAGTGCCACCTCACATTTTATCTGTTATTAACATGAACAAAGGAAAAGGAAATGATATGTAGGATTTGGAACCTTCAGCTTTTTTTTTTTTTTTTTTTTTTTAACATGGACTTTAGTTAAATGGCAAAACTTTCAAAATTTCTACATAACAAAAATTACCAGAAATACTGAAAATGGAGTTTTGGATTCAATTCTCCAAAACTGAGAAGCAGATTATGCACTCAGGGTTTCCTGATGAATGGGGAATCCAAAGGTTCAGTATGCTGGTGTTGGACTGTTTCATCCCATCCAGTTATTTGTGTGTCCTTCCAGTTATGATAAATTATTGGCTGGAATCATGCAAAAAGGCAGTTGTACAGATATACTTGTTCCCCTGAATGAACTTACATGTTGTTATGCATCAGTACTTATAACAAATAAACTAGTAATTTTTAGGCAAACCCTTGTTTTCACATTCGTGTCACTGAAGAAAGCAGTGAGCCAAAAAACCATGTCTATAGGACATCAACTTTTTAGCACATCTCATATTAATACCATCTCAAGTGACAGTTGCATTGATATGAGAGAGTCTGATCAGTGCCACCAGAATAAAAAATAGTTGCAGGAATTAACTGAATGATTCACAAAAATACACAAAGCAATGAAAAAATTAAAGCCTTCGTGACTTGTGAGATGCTAGCTATAAAAACGACCGACTTGCCAATTTCTAATAAGTGCTGTCAGGACTATGACAAACCAAGATCTGTGTGGAACTGCCAAACATACACAAAATGTCTATGTCCAAGAAAAAGGAAAAATGTTTTCCTTGCCATTTAAAAATGTTCTGAAATTACTCAACCCTTGGAAAATTCTGAATTTGAGCAGTCTAGTGCAACGAGACCTTTGCCTCATGTGGTTAAATTGTTACTGTGCTGGTCCCATAAATAAGGGCAATGCATATTATTTTTCTCCTCCAGTTGTGGCATGTAGCTGAGCGTATAAGGAATTAACCAAACTATTCTTAGAAGAAGAAAAAGCACAGATGACATGTTTTGCTGTATCTCATTCTAAAAACTGCAGTAGAAGGTTTTATGGCTTCAGAGACTTAGATTTTTGATTGCTGCAAATAAGCAATTTTCTCTCCTCCAGATCAAAGGGAAGCTTTTTGGGCATCTAGATGCAGTACAGGACAATAAACTACTCCCTACAATAGAAGGCAGTCATTTATCTGACACCTAACACTAACACCCACAATTCAAAAGCATCCCATCACCTCACTGTGTTTACGAAACTGATCTGCTAGCCAGATAAATTAGGAATAGAACAAATGAATTTGGTTACCCAAACTTTTGCTTCAGCAACAGGATACAATTCCACAAGTGCAGGGCAAGCCATCCACAGGTAGATGAAATCTTAACAAGAGACACATTAGACCTGTGTGAACTGGTCCCACTGCTCCGTCCCCTTCACTATGAGCATTGAAAGCACCCAAAAAAGCATATGCTTTTGTCCCCTAGCAAATACTATGTCAATACCATGTGCTCAAGTTTTGGTGTGTCGTTCCCCCACCCCAGCCCTGTTCTTCCTATTAAGCCAATTAAATCAAACAGAAATTTTCTCACAGAAGGATTAAGACAAGATTGCAGCATTTGGCTTCAAATTTGCTTCCCGCTATTGATTTGAAACTATTAATGATATACACAGTGGAAACTACAACGATATACACTACCAATGATATACACGATATGCACCTCTGCAGAAATACACTGATCCTGCCTAGGAGGGTAAATAATGTCTTAAAATGGTGTGATTTCCAGCAATCAGCTAGTGAGATAGAGAAATGCTTACAATCTTCTGGTGATGAAAAGCCTTTTTCTCTAGTAACTTGAATGCAATCACTGCACCTCTTTTCATGCTGTCATAAATCACTGTACTTCTTTCCATATCATCGTTAATCTATATTTCTAACAAGCAGGCAGACTCCTCCTTCCCTCCAACTTCATAACTATTTACTTTGTGTTTTGAGGCAGGAGATACATTTAGAATGCAATGCAAGCTATTTGTTTTCCTTTGAGACGGTACAGTCAAATTCCGTGCTTTCCAGATTGCAGCAGTCAACAGGAAAAAAACCAAAATCATCAGACGAATTCTGAAACTCCCCTAATGCATCACATATGATTACACAGAGGATTTGCTCTGGTAAATTTGCTCAGGTCCAGAAAGAAGCCAAATGGGAGATGTCAGGCGACAGTGACCATGGTCCAGGGGCACAGACATAGTATATCCAGACACTTGCTTCACATAAGAATTGAGGCTAAAGACATGAGGACGATCTTCTCCCTTTTGAAACTGATGCTGCATTGGGTAATTAGAGCACAGCAGGAGCAGGTGGGACAATGAAAGGAAAAACTTCTGTAGAAGTCTTACACTATTTTATCCTATTGGAAGTCAGGGCAGCAAGTGTACTATTACTTGCTGTACTAAGCCAATACTATTCCTGTAAGGGAAACATTGGTGGGAATGATCACAGAATCTTCCACTAGACAAAGTCAAAACAGAATCACAGAATCTTCATGGTTAGAAGGGACCTCTGAGATCATTGAGTCCAACCATACACACACAAGAAAGAAACAACAAAAACCAACAAAACCCACACCAACACCACTAAACAAATTACCCAACCCCTACAATCTTGGCCACTAGAGCACACCCTCAAGTGCCACATTTATGCGTTTCTGAATACCTTCCAGGGATGGTGACTCCACCACTTCCCTCAGCAGGCTGTTCCAGTATCTGACCACTGTTTCACTAAAGTCATTCTTCCTAAGATCTAATCTGAACCTCCCCTGCTGCAACTTCAGACCATTCCCTCTGGTCCTGTCATTATTCCCTTGGGAGAAGAGGCCAACACCCACTTCTCTACACCCTTCTTTCAGGCAGCTGTAAAGGGCGAGGAGGTCTCCCCTCAGATTCCTCTTCTCCAAATTCTCCAGTTCCCTCAGCCTCTCCTCACAGGACTTGGTCTCCAGACCCCTCACCAGCTTGGTGGCTCTCCTCTGGACATGCTCCAGCACCTCAATGTCTGTCTTGTAGTGAGGGGCCCAGAACCGAATGCAGCATTCAAAGTGAGGCCTCACCAGTGCCAAGTACAGAGGCACCATCACTCCCCTACTCCTGCTGCCCAAGCTATTCCTGATACAGCACAGGATGCTGGTGGCCTTCTTGGCTGCCTGGACACACTACTAGTTCATGTTCAGCTGGCTGTCCATCAATACCCCAAGGTTCTTTTCTTCTAGGCAGCTCTCCAGCTGCTATTCCCTGAGCCTGTAGTGTTGTCTGGGGTTGTTGTGACCAAATGCAGGACCTGGTACTTGGCTCTATTAAACGTCATTTCATGCAATTCCACTTACAAATCTGCGTTTCTCTGGATGAGGTGCTGGGAGAGAAAATGTGGTGGAGGCAAGGGGAAACCGCTGGTGGGAGGAGGCTGGTATTATTTGGGCTGTAAAGGGAAAGGTAATAAAGATTCAGAGATGAATAGGTCATGAGAACCTAACTTGGAAATGACTGGGAAAAATTTATTCCGGATTTTTAGGATGAAGTGTGGAAGACTGGCACCAATACAGAGCAGGTATCATCTGTAAATTAAGATACACTCAATATTTAAACACTAGACTCTTTTGGAAACCCCCACACCCTCTCTTGCATCAAGAACGCTTCAAGTCCAAAGGCTTTTAAGAGCAGTCAGCCATCTTGGGCATTTTCTTCAAATAGACTACCCTTATCACTGTCTTTCCATGGAAAAAAAAAAGAGATTTCCACATGTTTTCTGAGCATTCTCCAAATCTGCCCTGCAGAAGGGATTGGAGCATCTCCCTGAGGAGGCAAGGCTGAGAGAGCTGAGGCTCTTGAGGCTGGAGAAGAGAAGGCTGAGGGGAGACCTTCTTCATGCTCACAAGGATCTGAAGGGTGGGTTGACTGAGGATGGAGCCAGACTCTTCTCAGTGGTTCCCTGTGATAGGACAAGGGGCAAAGGGCACAAGCAGGATCCATTTGAATATGTTATTCTTTATGAATAAAGTTCCATCTGAATATGAGAAAGAACTTCTTTCTGGTGAGGGTGGCAGAGTCCTGGAAGAGGCTGCCCAGGGAGGGTGTGGACCTTCTAGCAGGGGAGTTGGACTAGGTCATCTCAAGAGGTCCCTTCCAACTCTGACAATTCCCTGATTCTGTGAAGGCAGATGCTGGCACTGTCACTGTGCCACACCACCCCACAGCCAGTTCAGTGAAAGCTATTTTCCCATACAAACCCACTTCTTGCCTTTATCTCCTATTCAACTCCCACTGCAGACTAGGTTTCCCCTTTTTATTTTCTGGAATTAAGGCATGCTCCCAGGAGCATACCAAATATCATACCATAAGCCACATGCAGAAATGTGTATTGCAGGGGAGAGACAAGCCAAGGGAGGCCACATAAGGATGCTGTTATAGTAGGAGAGAGAAAAATAGTAACTCCCCACAGCAGCTGTGAGCCGGGCAAGGTGCCCAGGGACCCAGTGGCGATGGGCTGTGAGCGCCAGTAGGGCTGGTTTCCATGGCCTTGTGAGGCAGGGAGGCAGTAGAGATGGCACCTCCTCACGGGAGGCACCACTGCTGGCTGCTGGCACAAGGAAGAGAAACACCTCCCATTATGTCACTTGCCATCAGCAACCATGTCTCCAAGGGGCTGAGTTCAAATCGGCTTACAGCTTCTGCTTCCTCAGACCCATCTCCTTTCGGGAGAGGATCACAGCTCAGGATATGTTGTGTTGTGTTTGATGGGTTTCACTGATTTACAATAACACAAAATGCTAGAGTTGAGCGTTAAATAAATAAATAATCCAGAAAAGCGACATGAGCCCAAAGCTGAGTGACCTGGGGCTTTGGGCACCCTCAATTCTGCAGAGGCACCATAAACTTCTGTACATAATGAGTCTTTATCAAACTAAACATGACCATAACAGATCTGGTGTTGCCACCCACAGATCCGGTTCCTACACTCACAGTGACGGTCCCTGGAGAGACAGTCTATGGAGTACAAGGTTCAGCCAACTACCATTATTTTTTGCACAGGCGATAATAAGAAGCTGCTCTCAGTACTGATCAACATCACTAAATACGAGTCCTGCATCAACATGTAAGTGGAGGACATATTTGATACACAGACATCTAGAGTCACTAGATGCTACACAAACATCCTATTTGCTACTCCACATCTGGAGTCTTCAACACAGGAAGGACAGGGACCTCTTGGAACAGGTCGAGTGGAGGGCCACGAAGACAATCAGAGGGCTGGAGCACCTGTCCCTAAGAAGACAGGCTGAGAGAGCTGGGGCGGTTCAACCTGGAGAAGAGAAGGCTTCAGGGAGAAGCCCTTAGAGCAGTCTTTATGTATCTGAAGGGAGCCTACAGGAGAGCTGGAGAGGGACTCTTTGTCAGGGAGTGGAACCATAGGATGAGGAGTAACAGTTTTAAAATGGGAGAGGGTAGATTTAGATTAGATATTTGGAACAAATTATTTGCTGTAAGGGTGGTGAGACACTAGAACAGGTTTCCCAGAGAAGCTGTGGCTGCTCCATCCCTGGAGGTGTTCAAGGCCAGGCTGGATGAGGCATTGAGCAACCTGGTCTGGTGGGAGGTGTCCCTGCCCATGGCAGGGGGTTTGGAACTGGATGATCTTGAAGGTCCGTTTCAACTCTAACCATTCTATGATTCTATGACATTATAATATTATTGGAGGAAATTAATTCTGACATCTCACCAGGCTCCCTTGCACCATAAAAATCAATGTTTGGTCTGGGGAAAGCAGCACGCACCTTCCTCCTGCTGTAGAATGGATAGAAAAATATGTATCGTATTTAGCTTATGGTAAGACTACAAGACCTTTCCAACATTTGGAATGCACACCTGAGTTCATCAAGTAAAAAGGGCTTATGTAGGTGCAAAACACTATCATTAGCTTTATTCCCATTTTTGAAAGTTGTTAGAAGGAACCAGGGGGCGGGAGGGCAAAGCTACCTATTGGAGCTCCCTGGAAAGGCAGTAAACTATTCCAGTAGGAATAGGGGCTAAGTAGAATCATTTTCAAAATAAAAGATACTTAAGGGGAAAGTACAAAAGTCAGCTAATTGCTTGTTGCCATCTGTGTAAGCCTAAGTCCTCAGAATTGCTATTTGACAGACACCTCCACAAACAGTAGGCTAGAACCCAAAGACAGGGAAATATTTCCCCATGAAAACAAATCAGCATTTTCTTACTTGTTCACAGCAAATAGCTAACACAGCTCTTGATGTAGGTTCAGGCCTGCACTGCAACAAGGACAAGTGGTGGAGAGTCCTTCGCTTGCTGGGTACAACACCAAGATCCTCCTCTTCTCAAACCACCAGCCACTTGCTCTCCCTGATGCAGTGCTCTTCATGTGTCTGCAGCACAGAGGTTCTGTGAGTTTTCTGATCAAAGTTAGTGGCACCCAGGTAATAAACACAAGTAGCCACTGAGTATTTCTCCCAATAATCAGCTGGCGTTACTGATGGAGATAGCAACATGGTAAGTTTGGATGCGAGCCCCTCCTAACAGGATGTTCAAAATACAACCAATGGAGCTCCTCATTCGGAAAACCTCTCCTAGCCATGATGCAGCACTTCCTGTCGAGAAAAGTACAAGGAAAACAAACCAGTGATTTCACTAATAGCATATTGCCCCTGGAGTTGCTGGGCACTTGATTGCCAGGCAGACATGCACAACTGGCTGCCACTAGAGGCCAAGTGCAGAAACAACGGCTCCTCAAATGAGGGCAGCTCTTCACTGGGTGCACAATAGGGTCCAGTGGCTGGAAATGAAAAAAGGCAGATATTTAAGAAGGCTTGAGTGAAGCTAAATAAAGCGCTGCTTTATTTTGGCTGCAAGGTTTTGCTCAGGCAGCAGTGCAAGCCTAACTTCACCAAGCAAGAGAAGAACAGTACAGCTTCCCAGGCAGGCAAGGGGTCTCCATCTGGGTGTAAGTGTACCTACTTCCTCCACCAGCAAAAAAAAAAAAGTCTCTAGTTTACACCCATTCTCAGGACTGCTTACCACTGCCATAGGGTGCCTGTCGAAAGGAGGTAACAAACATGGAAAAGGGGGGGGAGGGCAAACTGACCCCAGTGTTACCGAGAGCTGAGAGAAACTGGGAAACAATTTGGTTTGCCTCAAAATGCCTCTTCCTGCCCCCCTCCACAAAGTAGGATAAAACTTGAGGAGAGAGAAACAGATCCAAGGACTGAAATACTTCCTCCACCAGCAAGAGACATCTGAGAAGTCCCATTCTCTACTCAAGAGAATGGGACACAACCCGTCTCCACTCAAGAGCCTGATAACCGTTCAGTTCAAAAGTGAGTCTATTGTGAGACAGCAGGCAGTGGCCAAAACCCCATCAGCCAGCAGGCACAACTGCAAACAAGCCTTTCGGCATAAAGAGGCTTGAATATGGATTTTTACTGCAATAGTTTATCTGCCACAAGCACTTCATTTGAATTCCTTTTTTCTCCTTATCTCAATCTCCTGTTCACAAAGACAGTCCAGCAAAACCTATTTTGAAGTGCTTTTCTTAACAGGGACTATATTTTAGGACATTTAAAACCTTTATCTAAAGAAGTTAGAGATCTCATTTTGAAACAGATACAAAATTATCATCAACCTCCTCCTCAAAGCACTTTAACAGAAGCTTTATTTATTCTTGGATTTTTGGAAGACTGCAGTCCACATATTTGCCATTTTCACCTTTTTGGTCAATTTGCCATTTTAATCCTTTTTTTTTTTTTTTTTTTTTCTGAACAAAAGACTGTACCANTATTTCCTGTTTGTGCCTCCAGATCCACTTCTTAAAATAAAGGAAGCCATGAACAAGGAATCATCAGTAAGAATCACCAGGAATATTTCCTCATTTGATGACTAGACCTACTTGGAGAACCAGTAACAAATTAATAGGTCATCAGATACGGGATAGCCTGGAAAAAACAGTCTGAATAATCAGTTTGTAATGGGTATAGAGGCCACCCATCATGCAAACTTCTCACTCCAACCAAGAAGCTCCTCCTGCTTTCAGCTTCCCTCTGTGTTTAGGCATCACTTGACACTCCAAACTGGAACCTGGGCACCGAGCAGAGAGCACAAGCTAATAGCCATGTACAGCTAGGCGAGAAGAATGTCAGGCACCAATAGAGGTTAGGGGCAGACCTGCTGGAAAGCACTTCTGAGGAGAAGGATCCTGGTAGTAAATTATCCATGGGCTAGCAATGGGCCCTTGTAGCCAAGGGGGCCAATGGAATCCTGGGCTGCACAGGGAAGAGTGTGGCCAGCAGGAAAAGGGAGGTTATTCTTCCCCTCTGCTCTGCACTGGGGATGCCACAACTGGAATACTGCCTTCAGTTCTGGGCTCCCCAGTTCAAGAGAGATAAGAAACTACTGGAGAGAGTCCAGCGTAGGGCAACAAAGATGCTGGAGGGATTGGAGCATCTCCCTGAGGAGGAAAGGCTGAGAGAGCTGGGACTCTTGAGCCAGGAGAAGAGAAGGCTGAGGGGAGACCTTCTTCATGCTCACAAGGATCTGAAGGGTGGGTTGAAGGAGGATGGAGCTCTTCTCAGTGGTTTCCAGTGACAGGGCGAGGGGCAGTGGGCACAAGCTGGAACATGGGAAGGTCCATTCAAATGTGGGAAAACTTTCTTTCTGGTGAGGGTGGCAGAGCCCTGGAAGAGGCTGCCCAGGGAGGGTGTGGAGTCCCCTTTTCTAGGGACCTTCAAGCCTTGCCTGGATGCTGTCCTGAGTGATGTGCTCTGTGCAATCCTACTTTAGCAGCGGAGTTGGACTAGATGCTTTCTAGAGGTCCCTTCCAGCTCCGACAATTCCGTGAAGAAGGAGAAGTCTCAAGAGACAGCTTTGAAATCAACCCTCAGAAGGTTGAATCAGAAAGCAGAGCAGCCTGCACACAGGAGCAGCACCAGCAGCCAAAGCTCTGGCAGGGAGAGGTGTGTGGGAGTTGCTCGTACTCACTGACAGGTTGTAGGCAGGTGGGAGGAACCTTGCTTTGCTCGGGGAAGGGAAGGTGACGAGAGGGAATGGGAACCCTATTGCAATGTTCCTATCGTGGGAAATAGAGAGGATGCAAACCACCATACTTTTTCCCTCTACATTCTTTGTGTCTGATTTTAAGAAGCCTGCTGGTGGAGTGTATTGCTGTCAGACTAATCCCAGGCTCTGAGTGCATCAAAGGCTCTGTTTATAGTTGAGGAATATTATTGAGGGCACAGTACTTCTTCAGGAAGTGCATCCTTTACAGCACCAGCTCAAAGCAAGCCTGGGAGGGTGAGGGTGGCACAGCTCTAGCATTGCCCTGCGTCCCACCAGCAGCCTCTGGATCATTTACATCCAAATGAGTGTCATGTTTTCAGTCAAATTTAGCAAAATCAGACTGACAGATGGCCCTTCCTCCCCTCAAAAAGAAAGGAGAGGAAGAGATAAGGAGATTTATTGAGTTTAGAATGAACTAAATTACTTTAATGAATTATTACTACTAACATGAAAATATTAGAAGAAAATAATGATATAGATATAATATCCACAAAACCATATCAAGCTCCCAGGATGATGATCACATCACCAACAGGCACTGGGAAAAGTCCCAGACTGGATTCAGTGACTGACAGGAGCTGGATTCCAGATCTGGAGTCAGGAACAAATGGATTGGGATCAAAGGCAGGGTCCTCCTGCGACATTGGCCTCTGAAGGAAGAAAGATCCCTCAGCTTTTACACTGAGCATGATGTGGATGGGATGGAATACCCCAGTTGGTCAGTTTTGGGTTCCCTGTCCTGTCCGCTCCTCCCCACAGCTGTGACCACCTCAATGCTTTTATGCTCCTGACCCTCCGATGGGGCAAATAATGAAATTCCCTGCCCTTGGTTGTTCTAGCAATAAGGATAAGCAAGGGCCTTGGTGTAATCAGGTCTTATTGCCCTGAGAGTGAACAGTTTCCTGAACAATGTGCTGTTAATTTCAGAGTTTAGTTAGTCAGAAGAGGCCCAGCTAAAAAAGTAAAATCGTAAAACAGAAAATTGGTTCATTTTACCTCAAACCAGGACAATGAGGCAGAGCTCAGCATCCTCCATACACTTCTCCCCAGTGCTGTGACTGCCAGTATGTCCAAGGGGGCACCTGACAAGCACCTCCCCCTTAGTCAGAGGTAAAACCTAGGGTCAACCTGCTGCTGCTGCAACTCTCAGCTTGCTCCATCTGACCTCCTCTACTCAACTGCTCCTCCTGCAGTCCCAACCCACTCCAAGGATTTAAGAAATTACAGAAATTTCCAGCACCTCTGTCGACCTCGTTCTTCCCAGACTACCATCTTTAGTGCAACTGCTTAATACATACTCCACCTTTCCCCAGCTGCGAAAAGTGGGCAAAAGACTTTTTGCTGTTCTCAAGGACTCTTGAGGGAAGAAAGGGATAGATGTCAGCTGGAGTAAAGGAATTGCTACCTGTTCCCCATTGCAAAGCAGGCTCTGACTCCAAGGAACAAAAAAAGCACCTGTGTGCTTGCAGGCAGCAAACACTTCTCACAGTGTATGACGGCACTGTGGGTCAGCTTCTATCCGCAGGCCAAGGAAGAGCCCTTTCACAGCTCTCCCCTCTGCAGGCAAGTGTAACGTCACGGGTTATCTGAAGCGAGTTGCATTTGTTGGGTACTTTTTAGTTGCCTTGTCCTCCTTTGGCACTGTGCTTCTCCAGAGATGCTTTGCATACCCTGGAGCAAGAGCCACACTTGAAACATGGCACACACCAAACAATGTCATTCTCCTTCCTGATATTTTCTCCTTTTGAATATCAGGAAGGGAAGGTGCTGTTCTGAATGACTGTAGCATAAGTAGGTGTGTGACAGAGAGGTGTACATTTTTCCTCCTGTTTTCAAGTGCAAAAGCCAGCGATTGGCACATGTGTTGGCTGTATAGGACAAATGCAACCACCACTAAAACCTCTGACGCATGTGTGGATGCCCTACTGGGAAGCCCCTGTCCCAAAAGGAGGTTCTTTTTGGTACAGAGAACATCTAGTTCCCAAGAACTGCAAAATATCTTACCCTACCAAAAGACCTCAACAGAGCCTGCTGCAGATTTTCCCCCTTTGTTTTACATTTCCTTGGCCAAGCAAAACAAGTTTTAGGCTCCACTGGACGGAAAACAGAATGCTAGACAGGACAGACAGTTTTCCATTTCACAGAGGTGATAAACCTGCATATCTAAAGACATATCTTTCAGACTTACTAAATTCAATTACTGGAAGGAGCAGATGTTGACTTTCCTGTATCCACCTTATCAAAAGCAAGAAGGGAGGAAGCTTTTTCACTCCTGAGATTTGGCCAGCTGAGACCACTTCTTACTTGAGGCTTCTGAGTACAATGCAAATGTCTCTGAGTACAGCTGAGAGGGAAATCTGTTCTATACAAGCACATTTCTCTCCATGTTTATAGCTTTTCCCTGCAGAAGCCAAGATGTGGCTATGTGAGAATCACAAGAATAAAGTGCTTTGATAATATCACTTATCCCCTATACTTGTAAATCTCTATGACTTTATCCATCCAGCCCAATTCCACAGGTATTGCTGCAAGCAACTCCTGCTTTATTTTATAAAGACAACTGGTTAAGCAACACTCCCACTACCTTTACTGAAAAAAATAAACAATAATATTTTCTATAATTGAAACCCCCAAACAAACAAAACTGGACGTCAAGCCTAAGTCTATCCCAAGACAGGCAAAGACTCAGTCTCAGGCTAATAACAGGTTTCCTAGACAACAGAACATCAGAGCTTTAAGGTCCCCTCTCATCTCATAGCTCCGCAGGCCTGGAAACAAGGAGGTTAAGGACACCACAATAGTGAGATTCCTACCTTTTAAGGGCAGACAGTGCTCACCTCAAGTCACTCAGAGTCAAAAGGTGCTAAAATGACAACAGTTTCACCACTAGGTATGTTAAGTCATTCTTGTAGCTGTTTTACATCACTTAGAATTAAACTTTCTTTCTCCGTGAGCCCTGGACATTTGCACTAAAGGTTAATCAGGCAATCTGTCTTTCAGCACAGGAATGTATTTTTAAACTTCCTCATTCACTGCAGAAATAAGATTTTTATAATACTCATGCCCTTCACAGAGTGGTATTAAGAATCTGTAACTGCTCCCATCAGTGGTCTGCATAATTAAACTGTGCCTTCATCCCTCCAGGACAGTGGGGCCATTGCAAGCTCATGCAGATCACTTATATGCTGTACTATCACTTATCTTTGACACCCACAAGATACAGACAGTAGAAGGCAGAATCAACCTCCTGAAAGAAGGGTGTAGCCGGGGGGGGTCAGTCTCTTCTCCCAAGTCACAGGTGATGGGACAAGAGGAAATGGCCTCCAGTTGTGCCAGGGGAGGTTCAGATTGGAGATGAGGAAAAATGGTTCCATGGAAAGGGTTCTGAAGCCTTGGACTGGGCTGCCCAGGGAAGGGGTTGAGGCACCACACCTGGAGGGATTCAAAAGCCGGGTTGATACAGTGCTTGGAGTCACGGTTTAGTGATGGTTTTTATCAGAGTTAGGTTGATGGTTGGACTCAATGATCTGAAAGGTCCCTTCCAAACTAGACAATTCTATTATTCTGTGATTCTGNGGAGGCGGCATGGGCGGAACCACGCCACCCCTCAGCTAAAAGCAACTTCTCAGGAGGGCAGAGACCAGTCCCTGTGCACTCGGGAAACCATAGGAGCGGCAAAGGGCACACATGGAGGAACCCAAAGCTCTGTTGGCCTGACAGGTGAGTCCTCCTAGTAGGCATTTCTTCCTAATCTCTAATCTAAATCTCCACCCTTCCAGTTTAAAACTGTTATCCCTTGTCCTGTCACTCCACTTCCTGACAAAGGGTCCATCTCCAGCTCTCCTGGAGCTCCCTTCAGATACTGGAAGGCTGCTCTAAGGTCTCCCCAGAGCCTTCTCTTCTCCAGGTTGAACAAGCCAAGCTCTCTCAGCCTGTAGTTTTTAAGTGCAAGATGTGTCTTTCTTGGCCTCTTCAGCTCCTGTTTATGTGAGGTGCAAAATCATTTCCCCATTCACGCATGGGGCAGAGCCTAGCCTCTTTCAGCACCACCGAGTTTTGCCTCCCTTAGATAGTCCCACAGGTGACTCCTTTTCACCTCCTCCCTTGTAATTACCAGGGACTGGTTAATCATCAACTTAACAAGAGTCATACATCATTACTTGTATGATCACCCTTCAATAGCAAATCACTTTCCTCAGGAAAGTTGGGGGCATTGCTTTGGATGCAGAAGGAACTTTGGGAGATCCTGGGAAACTCAGGAAAAAAAAAAAAGCTTTCATCAAGACTGTGGTGCCAAGCCACCCTCCTTATTGCAGCAGACAAATTACCTCCTGATCAACTCTGCCCAAACAAAAGTCTGGAAGGGCTGCCAGGCAGCAGCAACATTTGTTTAAACACAGCCTCTGGAAAATTAAACACTTTTGGTGCCTGTGATAGATATCACCTTCCTCTCCCCTCTCTCTCTCTGTTCCCCAAGCCTGGTGCCAGAGCCACTCTACTCTTCTGCAGCACAGTGAAGAATGGAATACAGATGAACAATTCAGAGTCAATAAATCAATCTTGTTTTACTTATTCTTGCTTCTTCCTCAGCTTTCCTCCCACTGCCGTCTCCTGCCACACAAATACACATCCATATAAGTAATGCCTTAGCTAGGGCAGCATGGATTTTTATCTTTTTGTCCCACAGTATGTAACAAATTAATTTAATCAATAGCAAGACTCTCATTAGTGCCTTCTGCAATCTGGTTACTACTACGTCATCTGGGTTGATCCTCTTGGGAACTGAACTCCCACTTGGATGCAAAGGACAGTTATGAGTTCTATAGTATACTCTTGCCCCTTTCTAACTAGATTTTTCTTTC
>VZRU01017558.1:49953-67000 GCA_013398155.1 Pedionomus torquatus | reverse complement strand
TTCATGTATTTCCCCCATAAATTTTCCTTGGGCTCTTGGGGGGGGGGGAGGAAATCCTTTCTCATTTGGTATCTCTCATTTCCCATTTCCAAAACTGAGACAGAATTGCGTCGTTTGAATTTTATGCAAGCGTGAAACTCTTGATTTATAGTTTTAGTTGACAGAATTGTCTTTTCCTGTAACTGTTTAAAATTCAGACAGAAATAGGACAAATGAACCCATCCAGGCAAGCACTTAAAGGTGTTGACAAGAGCAAAGCACCAGGAGGAACTCTCATGCATGGTTAACAGCAAGTTCAGGAGGAGAACTGAAATACAGCTGGTACCTCCCAAACTTTAAAGTCCACAAAATGCATAAGAAAATTAAAAAAACCCAAAACAACATAACCATCTATTTTTACCAGGCCAGATCTCAACTTCTTAATTTTTGGCACTTTAGTTAGGCGAGCTGAGTAAAAAAAAAAAAAATAAAATATAACCCCAAACCAAAGAAATAAGTCAAACTGAAAAAAAAAAAAAGCCCAAAGCCAAGCAGACAAGACAAACTGACCCCACCAAGTTGCACCCAGTAATTCTGGGCAAAACCCCTGATGCAGACGTAGCTATAATGACAGAGAAACTTGCATCGTCTAGGCTGATTGTGTCACTACACAGAAAAATAGTAGAAAAATGCCTTTGAATGGCATGTGCTGTGTCTACCCCGGGAGATGCACAGTTCTGCCACTGATGAGCCCTTGGAGTGAACCTGCACCACAGGCTAACATTTTTACGGAACTGAGATTATGAAGTCTATCCAAGATGTTCCTTTAAACAGCAATTTCAGATATTATGCCTGTAAATCAACAGTTTTGTAAAAGAGACAGTAGTTGCACTGTCTGCCTCTACTGTCTGAAAATCATAATCCTCAGATTTAGACTGCTCTCAAATGGGTCATAAAAGCCCCAAACCTAATCACGACAATTTTAAGCATTTGCATATTTGGCTGACATTTATTTATAAGGTACCTCCAGCTGCAAGGGATTCTTGGCAGAACCTCCATTTGTGTGTAAGGCCGCCCAAAAGATAGCACTAGCGTCTACTCCTCTAACCTCTGTTACTCCCCATGATGTAGAAAGTCTTAATTGTTTCCTCGTAAGCTTTCTTTGTTCTTCAAGCCCCCCATGGTCTCCTGGGCCTCTACAGACCACTCCTGTGAGCTGCATTAAATTACCTGATACAGAGTAAGCAAGAGAGACAGTTTCTTGCTGGCTTTTGGTGTGGAATCATGCATACAGTGGTTTGGGTTGGAAGGGACATTCAAGATCATCCAGTTCCAACCCCCCTGCCATAGGCAGGGACACCTCTCACCAGACCAGGTTGCTCAAAGCCCCATCCAGCCTGGCCTTGAACACCTCCAGGGATGGGGCAGCCACAGCTTCTCTGGGCAACCTGTTCCAGTGCCTCACCACCCTTACAGGAAAGGATATCTTTCTAGTATCTCATCTAAATTTTCCCTCTTTCAATTTAAAACCATTACCCTTTGTCCTGTCACTCCACTCCTTGATCAAGAGTTTCTCCCCATCTCTCCTGTAGTTCCCTTTCAGATGCTAGAAGGTCTCCCTGGAGCCTTCTCTTCTCCAGGCTGAACAGCCCCAGCTCTCTCAGCCTGTCTTCATAGAAGAGGTGCTCCATCTCTCTAATCATTTCTGTGGCCATCTGCTGGACGCATTCCAACAGGTCCATGTCCTTTCTCTGTTAGAGGACTCCAGAGTTGGACATAGTACTCCACATGGGGTCTCATAAGCACAGAATAGAGGGGTAGGGGTTTTTTCCCTTTGTTTCTAGTCCAGCCTTTGTCAAGGAATTGAGGTATTCATACAAGAATTTTTAGGAGATCCTGAAAAACCTGTTCCAGTGTCTCACCACCCTCACAGGACAGAATTTCTTTCTGGCATCTAGTCTGAATCCACCTTCTCTCATTTTAAAACCATTACCCTCTGTCCTATTGTTACACTCCTCATCTCTCCCTCTCTCTCCTATAGGCCCTCTTAAGCTATTGGAAGGATGGACACAACATTCTCTGTAGTTACTCTCTGTACTCATTCATTTATTCTTCATTGGTTTGGGCAGGTTTTTTCTTTTGAATTACTTTTTTTTGGGCTCTTAATCTTCCATCTCCACTTGCCAAAGAAAAAATGGTGAATGAGGCACGCAGCTCTCAGCAGGATCAGAAGCAACCCTCCCAATGAGAACAGCAAAGCTGACAGCTGGGCTTTTCTGCTCTGAGCACAGTGGGTAAATCAATACCCCAGCAGCCCTGCTGCCATCTGGGGACTTACTGGAGCAGATGGGTTATTTATAGAAACTTGTTTGCACAAAGCCAATATTTACCTGTCATTGCTGTCAAAATTTGCAATCCATCTTTGCTGTTACCCTGCTTTGTATGTTAATAGTGGAATTTTCCAAAAGAAACTACTGTAATTTTTCCCCTCCTGCCTCTGTCCTGACCTAAATGTTCCCTTCCTTGCAAGGATCAGGGATGTTAACTGTGGTAGCAGGAATGCAATCTGATTTCCACGGGGCTTTGGGGATCCTCCAGAATGCCAGAAAGCTAAAGGGATGTCAAACCTAAAGAGCCCACTGCTCTGTCTGGTTGCAGCAGCAGCAGAGCATTTTTGCTGTGCATACCTCCCAAAACAACAAAAAGGTTTCCCATTTGGAAAAAGTGGCTGCTGCTGTTACTGTTGTAAACACAACCATTATTTTCAAGCAGGGGAGAGAGAAGTTTTAACGCTAAATCTCAGTGCACATGCCTTTAAAAGCCAACTCAAATTCTACAGCTAAAGCCCAGGAATGAAATGGGGGGAGTGGGGGGAGGGCAGGTGTGGAGCTGGGGAGTGATCTGAAGCCTGGCAAATTGCAGGCTGACACACCACCAAACTATAGGCATGCCCAAATGAGAAGAGAAAGTGGAACTGACCTCAAGTTTCTCTCCCCACTTTTTTCAGGTCAGAGGCTGGGTTGCACAGCTGGGACAGCTTCTGCCAGAACTCTTGGATGGCTACTCAAAGGCTGTCCCTCCCTAGTACTATTCTCACAGAGCTTTCCATGGACAATTTTTTGAAAATAAGAGTTTTTCTGTAATCAGAGATAAAGCCCTATTGAAAATGGCCATCAAACCCAGCATGGTAAATCTGTATCACTTTGCATTTCAACCAGTTCAGGAGTGTAACTCCTGCCATAAATCACCAAAAGGCTCAGGGTTCAGAATCAGCTCCCAAGAGTGCCTTAGGTTCAACAATATAATATATACAGAACCACAGAATCTTCATAGTTGGAAAGGACCACCAAGATCACTGACTCCAACCATACATGCAGGAAAAAACCCTACGACCTCAGCCACTAGAACATGCACTTAAGTGCGACATCTATATGTTTCTGAATACCTTCCAGGGATGGTGACTCCAGCATGTCCCTCGGCAGGCCGTTCCAGTCCCTGGCCTCTCTTTCACTAAAGTCATTCTTCTAATATCTAATCTGAACCTCCCCTGCTGCAACTTCATACCATTTCCTCTGGTCTTGTCATTATTCCCTTGGAAGAAGAAGCCAATACCCACTTCTCTACTCCTTCCTTTCAGGGAACTGTAGAGGGCAAGGAGGTCTCCCCTCAGATAACTGTTCTCCAAACAAAACATGCCCAGTTCCCTCAGCCTCTCCTCACAGGACTTGGTCTCCATACCCCTCACCAGCTTGGTAGCTCTCCTCTGGACATGCTCCAGCACCTCAATGTCCTTCTTGTAGCGAGGGGCCCAGAACTGATTGCAGCACTCTAACTGAGGCCTCACCAGTGCCCAGGACAGAGGCACCATCACTCCCCTTCTCCTCCTCGGCTGCCTGGGCACACTGCTGGCTTATGCTAAGCCGGCTGTCCACCAACTTCTCCAGGTCCCTTTCTGCGAGGCAGCTCTCCAGCCATTCTTCCCCAAGCCTCTAGCGCTGCCTGGGGTTGTTGTGACCAAAATGCAGGACCTGGCACTGGGCCTTATTGAACTTCAGAGTATACCTACACTCAACTCGAAATGAGCATCAGCTCCTAGTAGGTCACCCCTCTGCTCCACCACCAGCTAGCAACCTTATGTACCCTGTCAGCTCACAGGACAGGGCTGGAGAAAGCAGTTCAGAGCTTAGATCAGGAGCAGTAGAAGCATTTTTCAATAAGGGGATTAAAGTACAAGGATTCAATTATTCTGTCAGATGAGGAATGCATTCTGTGATCTGTACGGCAAATATCAATGCAAGCAGGGCACTGCTTAAATACATGCCAGTCTGGGAACCATCAAAGTGATGAGGGGAACAAGTGAATAAGGACACTTAAAAGCAGTATGAAGTACTTTTGATTTGCTTTTGTTTGTTTCAATATTAATTACTGGGCCCTATGACTTAAAGAGCTTCCTAGCCGTTGGCTGGGAAACACGGTAAAGCCAGAAAATGGAGCAGGCAAATTTCTCGCTCTTGTTTTCTCCACTGAGACTCACAAAAAGGATCCTCTTTATATAATGTGTTTTCAGACGGTTTTTGAATATTGTTTAAAGAGCATGTCAAAGCCACAACAAAGTAATTCCTCCACTTCAGATAAGGTCTACAAACTCCCCCCAGGGTAAGTTATTAGAGAGCCTGCAGCAAAACAGCTTGTCAGACAAACAGAGCCACAGATGTGACTTTCATCTGGTGTTCAAAGCAGGGATGCCCAATTGTGAATTATTAACATTTTTAACACACATTCCTTTGAAACAAAAGGCTCCTAGATATTTTTTTTATTATTATTTAGGGGGGTTGGGAGGAGACTTTCCTGGTCTTGTCTCCTGCACTAGGAGTCCATTTTTATTCTTTTTAACTGACAACAAAAATGTTGAGAGCTGATAACACCCAGGATCTCACAGGATTAATCTACTGGTGATAAAAGCTTGTCACACTTGGACTATAAAAACAACTGCCTAACTCTTCTTTTCCTTAACATATACATCTGGGGCATACCACGGGATCTCCAGGGCTAACAGTTCTTCAGCACTCACACCAGTCCATATCCAGAACATGGCACAGCTCATTCCACTTTATTGGAGAGCTGGAGAGGGACTCTGCAAGTGGAGCCATAGGACAAGGGGCAATGGTTTTAAATTGAAAAAGGTGAGATTTAAATTAGATAGAAGTTCATTACTGTAAGGGTGGTGAGACACTGGCCCAGGTTGCCCAGAGAAGCTGTGGATGCCCCATCCCTGGTGGTCTTTAAGGCCAGTCTAGACGGGGCTTTGAGCAACCTGGTCTGGTGGGAGGTGCCCCTGCCCATTGCAGGGGAGTTGGAACTCGATAATCTTTAAGGTCCCTTCCAATTCTAACTATTCTGTGATTATTAACCAAGCTTTATATTAAGAATATAAATTCTACTATTCTACTATTCTTCTACTGTGCTGCCCCAGATCTGCTCTAGCTACCACTGTGCTATTGCTTCAAGCTGATCCAATAAATATTTGTCCTGTCCTACCAGAAAGCAAACAGTGCTCCTGTCCCAGGCCTTTGCTGGTGAAGCCTGCCTCATTTGTTAAGCTTTGAAGAGGTCACAGCTATAATAACACTTCTTAAGAAGTAAAATCTCATGGCAGTAATAAAAAAAAAAAAATATAAAAAACAACCTGAGTTTAAGTACTAGACTGGAATTTGACAAGTTCATGGATACCTAGAAATTCTGCTTAAATAGTGCTATTGCCATATTACCAATTTGCACCCTTTAGAATAAAGTTGAGTTAAAAACTTGGCAATGACCATATTCTGAATACTTCTTGAAGGTTCCTTTCTCACAATACCAAAAAAACAACTGAAAGAAGCCCAGTCCTTTACTTTATGCACTCTGTTACCATTTAGGTTGCATAGATCTTGTTGCTGGCAGCTACAAGTGCTTTTGTATGACCTTGGACACATCATTTAATCCTTCCACTTAGAATCACAGAACGGTTAGAGTTGGAAGGGCCCTTCAAGATCATCCAGTTCCAACCCACCTGCCATGGGTAGGGGCACCTCTCACCAGACCAGGTTGCTCAAAGCCCCATCCAGCTTGGCCTTGTGATCATTTTTATCTTAGTCTACAACACTGAAGACTGGCAACTACTTTCATCCTAGAGAATGGACAGGAGAAGCTAGTGCCACAGGCAGCATTAGTATCTCTCACATGCTCATTGATGCTTACTCGCACACACAGTGTTTGTGAATGCCATTTGGTGAACAAGACCAGTAGAGCAACTGAAAATGTTGTGTATTTCTGCTTTGCTCTGTGTTACCTAGGAACTTCACCTAAGAACTGAACATATTTTCAGATATGAGCTTACTTCGTTTAAGAAATAAAATCCTGATGTAAGTAGTCCTCTTGATCTATGCTATGGCACGTCATACAGGTCACTTAGTTCTCTATGTAGATCTATGTGGCTTAAAGGGCACTGGAAAATGTTGTGTCCTAAAATATGCAGCAAGACCAAGGGAATAGAAGTTTAATGGTCTCCTCTGCTCTAATGTCTATTACTGAATGAGTTCCAGGGAATGGGACCTAGATGATCCTTTGCAGTTCAATGTTCATTAGTCTTTTCTTGTGACTGATTTAAAAGAAGAAAAAAAAAAATAAAGGAAAAAAAGCTGATTGCAGCCTTCAAAGACTGATTCTTTCTTCTTTTATTCATTTATTTATTTATCCATTTATTTATTTGTTTGTTTGTTTATTTATTTATTTTTTATTCCAGAATACAGCTGGTTTCAACCTCCCAGCTGGCAAAGAGGAGACTCCTCACAGTAAGCACTTTGCTCCATCTGGGGACTTCTCAGTCAGACACAGCTGAAGTAGGTGCCTGATTACAGGCCTTGGTCAAGTGTAGCAATACAAGATGATTCATATTAATCAAAATTCTCTAGAATCAACACAAAACAAATCCAACACCACTACAGAACTCAAAAGAAGTCTTTCTTAGCCTATCATTCTTCCCTTTGTCTGAAAATATCCTCTTGACAGATGGCAGACAAGTAATAAAACATTCACAGCGGCAAAGGACCAGCCCAGCCATCAGAAACACCACTGGTATATCTTAAATAGAAAATTTCCTTTTGGTGTTCACAGGTTGGTTTGGACTAAAAGGAAAACTTTTCTCAAACATGAGTGCAATGGTGCTCCTGATACCTCTGGGGTTGTCAGAAGCCATCCATTTGCCCTCAACAAAAACCCTCTGTCTGCCTGTCTCTGATGTGCCTGAACACTGAAATGAAATGCTTAGACTAAGACAGATGTGCCAAGTCTCCTGATCTGTGAAGGGATAAACCAATATACACAGGTTATTTTAAATCCAGTTTAAAGCCCAATTCACAGATCATTTAGAGGGTCAAAGAAAGAAACAGGAGAGGGGGAGGGTGGATTTGCCTGCTGGATTTACCATGGTACTGAGATAAAAGATCTAAATGTTTTCTTGCTCTGTTCTCCAGAGGGCAACTTTCCTCTCTCAATGCTGTTTTGGTTTTGATGCCTCCCAGTGCAGCACCAGCCTCTCCTTGGCCACTGGATCCTTACTGGCAGGACAGAGGGAAGGATGCAGGAGTAAAAGATAAGTGAAGCAGACAAGTGTGTCAAAGGAAAAGAAAGGAAAAAGAGGAAAGTTACTGAAAGTTGAAATCCTCAGAAAAAAAGGGGTGACTTTGGACAAGATTCAAATCTGTGCCTCACAATGGATACAAATACTACCCCAAACTGGTAGTATTTGTAGGCAGTGATGTATTTAAATGTTGAGAGAAAGCATCTGGTTTGGAATCTTTTAAAAATCTAATACATAGGAAGTGGATCGGCTGGTTCAGTCTATTGACTGTAGATCAAATTCCAGATGATCACACAGTTTAATATATTGCTTTCACCAGCAGCAAATGAGATTCCACCTTACTGGTCAAGCAATAACGTACGGCTCCAGAAACATAAGTGACAAGTATCACGTAACTAATGAGCCTGTAGGAATCTAAACTGTCCCTCAGATCGTAAAGGTTGCTAACATGAACTCTATCAGAACATAGGTCTTCTTGCTCACAAACATGATCAGGATTATGAAGTTCGCCCTCATAAGCAGCATTTTCCACCATGTCTCTGCATAGGCATGGATAGGCTGAGAGATGCCAGTCACTGGAACCTTCTTTATTCTGTGCAGGAAAGCGTTATAAGCCTAGGGAACAGGGAGGGTATTTTTAATTAATCCAGCATAAACAAAACTGCCTGAAAACATAGCAAAGAACAGAGGCTCAGCCTTCTGTAGGTCAAACCCAAGGGCTACATTCATACCCAGGGGCAACTTCATTATCCTCAGCTGAGCTGCACAAGGGATTAATTTAACCCTCAGAAAAGGGTGAGGAGAAAGTGGGAGAGAAACAGAACAACCTATTAAAATAAGAGCTTTGAGGGTACATGTTCATAGAGTTTAATTCAAATTCCTTCTTTCAGTTGCTGTTTTTCGTGCAAGTGGGTCCATATAGTAACATTAGCATTTCTATTCTGCTCCCTCTGATGTTGTCAGAGCCCTTTCTTCTGTTACACATTCTCAAATGACTTTTAATTTAAATTATTTATATTCTCAAACCGCGTAAGATCTGGTTAAGCACTCTGAGATTTGCTCACCTGTCTACTTGAATTTTTTTCTTTTGCTTTCTTTTAACAGATTCTTAAAATGCATCTGTAAGCCAGAGAACAATTATTTTTTTATTATGCTGCTTTCTGTTTTATAGTTAATTGTTTCAGTTGTGGGCTGCAAGCAATGTTCCTATTTCAGAAAGAGAATGCTGTCAGGTTCTAAATGGGACTGTGTAGCTTAGGTGTAAAATTGTGCAGCAGCCTATTATTCCATCAGCTGTAACTATTAGGCTAGAAAAAGAAAATGGGGGTGGAGAAGCAAAGCATCAACAGCAGAAACATCCTAGGACTCAGCATTTTTTTTGTACTTAGGGGCATATTTTTGGTAGCCTATTATTGTATTTCCAATCTTTTCTTCCTTGAAGGTGACTGTTACTTGGCCAACACAGTGAAGATGCTACCTTGTCTTTTATTTATTTTAATGAACTTATCCCACTTTAACTGGGAGCAATGGAAAATGTAAATGATGCAGGAATCATTCAAATACTTTTTCCAGTCCCAGCACTTGTAGAAACAAGATGGAAAAGGACTCTGTAATGGACACCTAATTGAAAGTGAGCTAGCTACTGCCTTAGAAAAAGGACAGATGGCCTGTTCTCTCCCTTCCTCTCCTTTTTTTGAGGGTTCCCTCGTTCCTCCCTCCCCAAGAAGCCAACCTGCAAGCCTTCCCATTATGCAGCAGGCAAATATCTTGTTCTGAGAAAAGGCATATGCACAGGAGGACACATTGGCTCTTGGCATGGCACAATCACATAGTAGTCAAGCAGCCCATGACATGAAGTTCAACCAACAACCCAGCTAGCATCACTAGTCTAGCCTAAACCTTAACAGTGCCCAGCTATTGCCTCTCATGTATTTTCACATATACTGTAAAGTAAAAGGCTCGCATTTTAGCTCTTGCAGATCCAAATTTGACTCTAAGAAAATAAAGTTTAAAGAAAGATTCTTTACATGATCCTTCTCTACAAAACTGCTTCTGTTAAAGGAAATTTCACATAGAATCATAGAATGGTTAGAGTTGGAAGGGACCTCAAAGACCATCCAGTTCCAACCCCCCTGCCATGGGCACAGACACCTCCCAGCAGACCAGGTTGCTCAAAGCCCCATCCAGCCTGGCCTTGACCCCTCCCGGGATGGAGTAGCCACAGCTTCTCTGGGCAACTTGTTCCAGTGCCTCACCACCTTCACAGGAAAGAATTTCTTTCTTCTTTCTCCTTTAAAAAGTAGAATCTTTGGTGCTTTAACTACAGAATTGTCGTTGGCTAACAAAATGGGTTTACATCAGTAAACTTTATTTCAGGGCCTTTACAAGGAAATCTCAAACCCTACAAGTCTGTTTATACTTGCTCTGAGCCACAGCACTGAACCTTCAGTATATTTTATACCTGCAACAGCCCATTAACTCAGGACAGTGTTACTGCTCACATGTGTCAGAGGCAGAATGTCAGGGAGCAAGAGTGAAGTTCTCTTGCTGGGTTCAAGGTGGCAAAACAAATCTGTGGTGGATGGAAGAACTAAAGCAGACTGTGTCAGTCTAAGTCACCAACTGCACCTGAGATAGTGCACTGTCCCTTGCTGCTTCTCAGAGATACAAGCCCACCATATACAAAATAATTTCCCATTCAACGTTGGTCTTGCTATTTCCATTCTGGATATGGTATGGATGTTCTCTCTTCCCTTCACAACACAGACTGTCAGCTACAACAAATCTCAGCTTTCAGTTCTACTCTTCCCATTGTTAATTCTTCTTTGCCCTCAAATACTTGGAAGGACTTGTAAGCTGCTTTCCTCCCATAGCATTTGCTGGATATTTTTTGGCCATCATTCTGTTCTGGTAATGTAGAGAGTGAGTGACTCTGACTTCACCTTTTCCAAGCTTTTGAGACAAGCCCCTTTATTAGTTTATCTGGTTTTAAGTAGAATACTAAAGACTTCTAGAAGACATGACCTTCTTGCCAGTCTATGTGATAAAAGAGAGCAAAGGTTCTAGAAGCTGTATGTTAATTTAGTATATATCTAATAGGTAGCCAGACTGCTGCTTAGTACTATGTGTGTGTCTGCAGCTTATTCCTGTTATGCTTAGAGGGTAGCTTCTGACAGATCAATTTGGCCAATGTAGAATTTATTATGCCTCTCCAATAACAAGCTGGAGCAAACCTGAGTGCCCACTGCTGTCAATGAAAAGCTACTGGATGGCATCTATAAACATCTGCAGTCTAAGCCCTGATACCACGGAAAACAGGCTCTGGCTTCCTGGTGGACAACAGGATGACCATGAGCCAGCAATGGGCCCTTGGGGCCAAGATGGCCAATGGCATCCTGGGGGGCATCAAGAAGAGTATGATCAACAGGTGGAAGGAGGTCATCCTGCCCCTCTGCTCTGCCTTGGGGAGGCCCCATCTGGAGCACAGGGTCCAGTTCTGGGCTTCCCAGTTCCAGAAGGACAGGGAACTGCTGGAAAAGGTACAGCAGAGGATTAGGGGCCTGGAGCATGTCTGTGATGAGGAAAGGCTGAGGAACTTGGGTTTTTAGTCTGGAGAAGAGAAGGCTGAAGAGGGATCTGATCACCAATAAATACTTCAAGGGTGAGTGTCAAGAGGACAGGGCCAGTCTTTTTTTCCAGCGATGCCCAGTGACAGGACAAGAGGAAATGGGCACAAACTGAACACAAAAAGTTCCATCTCACATGAGGAGGAACTTCTTGACTTTGAAAGTGGCAGAGCCCTGGAAGAGGCAGATCAGAGAGGTGGTGGAATCTCCACCTCTGGAGACATTCCATACCTGCCTGGACACGTTCCTGTGCAACCTGCTCTGGGTAGACCTGCTTTGGCAGGGGGGTTGGACTAGATGATCTCCAAAGGCCCTTCCAACCCCATACCATTCTGTGATTCTGTCATCCAGGTGTTTATGTTTCTGTTTCTAAATTCCTTTATCTTAGGAGTGATTTTCTAAAATAAAATTGAGAGGAATATAAGATAAAAAGATTTAGTATTTAAAAAGGGATCCACCTAATTCTGAAGGTCCGTTACCAGCATTTGGGGTGTGAGGGGTGTTTGCACTGTGATATGCCTAAGAGCCAGCTCTCCTGCTCCCTTTTTCTTTCTAATAGCAATCTAGAACACATAGGGTAGGAAATCGGCACTGGAGGCGGTGTAGCCAATCATGCTGATACTTCAATGAAATCTTTGATAGTTAATGTGAGACTTCCTCCCTGACTTACTCTGTGGTAAGGTAGGTCTTACTAAAGTAAAGCACTTAGGTAAAGAGTAGACTGCCCATCAGTGAGCGAAGCCAACAGCCTGTATAAGAAAGCTCTTTTTCATGCTGAGAAGTCTGAAGTCTCAACAGAGGTGAGACGGTTTAGCAGGAGCAACTTTTGTCATTACTGCAGTAAGGCTGTCCTCAAAAGACCCAAAGAGAAGAATGACTTCTGATTACACTGAAACCAACTACTAGACTGGCCAAATTCACCCAGAAGATAATCCAACAACACTTAACTGGTTGCTACGTTAAGCTACTTTATATTTAAAGACCAGAAAGTCCAGTGTGGGTCTTGATGAGACCAACACAACTGACTACAGGGGGTTTGTATTATCATGTTTAGAAATCGGTGGTTAAGGAACCCGAATTACCAGGGGATTAAAAGCAGACAATCTCACTCAAGTGATCAAATGCTACTGTCCAACACACACAGTTTAATCTTCCTCTCTATCAAATCTGAAAATAGGCATAAAACAGCAGAAATCTGCTCCTCCTCTTCCTTCTCAAACTCATACTGAAAACCCTTTTTTATGGGTAAAATATTTTCAAAACTCAACTCCTCCTCAAGACTGATACCAGCAAGAAAATAACTTAAATGATAGGTAAAATCTTTAGGCTGTTCTACAGCCTTGTTTCACTTACACATCAGTATGATATATGTATTAATTTAGTTACTTTTATTGAAGATGCCTTTTAAAATCGCCTAGAGTCACAGCAACCCCCCCCTCCGCCCCAGCAATACAGAAATCTTCATGTTCTGCTGAAATTTCTATTTCCAGCAATGAGCCTCTGAAACATGTTAGGAAGAAGTCTTCTAGGATTACTGGGCAGGCCAAAAGGTGAAGTATTCCTAGATATTTTTAACATCTGTACACAGAGATCAAACTTTTTCTTCTTACACCAGCAATATCGAGCATCCTGGCTATCTCCCCTATTTCATAAAACTGCATTTCCCAGCAATGTCTAATAATTGGATTCTTGCATCATACTCATGTTCTATCAAAAAAAAAAAAAACAAAACAAAACACCCAAAAGCTCCTGTCCCCAAGACTAAGGGACTCAGCTTTCCTCAGAAACCTCATCTACTTTTCAAAGTAGCTCAGATGACATTGGGGTAACATTTGCATATTGGAGTAATCCCACTGAAATCCATAAAATGGCTCCTATGACAAGTTCTGCTCAGCAAAATGGAGAAATACAGAATTTGTTAGTAAGCAACCTGTTCCTCAATAAAAATTAAATGCACTTGGGCTAATTACCTCCTCCCTTTCTCACAAATACAGAGAAAACTGAAAATAAATAAACAAACTAAACTGTAAAAACTGTAACTAAGACATTTTTATTTTTTTAAATACATATAATAATGTAGCGGCCCCATTTCGTGCCATTATAGCAAGACCTGCCCACATCCACTGCAGGGTTAAAGTAAATGTAAAATGTTCCAGCCAGAATGAAAGCGCTAAGCGTTCAAAGCCAGGCTCGATTATCAACCTACCATGATCTAAAACGTACGTGTCTACTTCTGCTGAGTCAATGCGGTTTTAAAAATAGTGGATTCCTTGTTATAAAAAAAGATTCCTTACGTCTTTCCAGGCTGTTAGGGTTAGCGTGGCCTATTTATAGGCACTGATGAAAGGGAAGAAGGCTTCCTCTGCTCTCCTACTGTTCACTGCAGGTAAGAGGAGCCTGCAGTTTTTTCAGCAAAACCTCTGCTATCTCTGGCAGAACTGGAATTATCAACAGGGGACAATTGCACGGCAGCGATATAAATCAGGGCTATTACAGAATGGCTGGGAAGGGTGGAACAATTTGATTGACTGTGCTGCTGCACTGTGGCAGCCAACTTGGCTTGCAAGTACTTTCTTTCTCTTCCTTCCTCCCCGTATCCCAAGAGCAAAGCAAATAACAAGCTGTTATCCCCAGTGGGACAAACATTCTGGGTTTTCTCTATCCATAATGAAAATTTTTGCTTGTTTTGCAGCTGACTCACACAGAGCTCTCCTTGACATCTTTCATTTTCTTTGGGAGGAGGTGCCTTTTCACTGACTTCATGGTATAATTTGACCACTTCACTCCACAAGAAAGACAACCCCTTGGTTCTGGGGACCAGCCTGAAAACAATGACAGTTTTAATGCTTGTTTCAACACAGCCAAGGTTCCCCCTTCTGCACTGGTGTTCCCTTCAAGCAGCTCCCGAGTTTGCATCCTGAGTGACATGTCCATTTAATTACAGAAACACAGAACAGCAGGGGTTGGAAGGGACCTTCAGAGATCATCTAGTCCAACCCCCTGCCAAAGCGGGTTTCTGCAGAGCAGAAAAAAACCCAAAAACCTGCCAAAGCGGGTTTCTGCAGACAGGAATGCATCCATGTGGGGTTTTAGTATCTCCAGAGAAGGAGACTTCACCCCCTCTCTGGGCAACCTGTTGGGACCAGTCTTTTTTCAGTGGTGCCTGGTGACAGGACAGGAGGAAATGGGCACAAAATTGAATATTAGAAGTTCCATCTAAACTTTAATGGTGGCAGAGCCTTGCAGAAGTCTGCCCAGAGAGGTGGTAGAGTCTCTATCTCTGGAGATATTCAAAACCTGCCTGGACAAGTTCCTGTGCAACCTGCTCTATGTGGACCGACTTAGATGGTGAGGTTAGACTAGATGATCTCCAGAGGTTCTTGCCAACCCCATATCATTCTGTGATTCCAGTGCTCTGGCACCTTTGATAGAAGCAACAAATGCTGCTGAGGTGACTGGAATCGCAAAGCATGACCGCTGTGCTCTGGACCAAAAATCCCACGCAAGCCACTGCATTCACCTTTCATGGGTGTTCCATGGCACTGGCCATAAATGAATCCTCCAAATGGGCTGTGGCATCCAAGATGCACAATTCCCTCAGTAGGTCAGACAGTTTTCCAGCACCAATGCAGAGGCCATTGAATGTGACACCAGATGAAGGGCATGATACTAAAAGATCTAGATTCAGACCAAGGTGTCTGCCTGTGCAAGAGATCACAATGAAAAGATCACATTTCTTCATAGTCACAAGAACTACACATTGTGATTATCTCTTGGCAGCCCACAACAACCTCTGGGATTTTGGTGCAATAAAGCCTTTAAATCATACCTCAAGCAAACTTCTGGAACAAACAGCAACTGAGCTCTGGTGTTTAAAACCGTATCATTAGCTGTGGGGCTTTCCCATACTTTTTACATTACAGAATCACAGAATGCTATGGGGTTGGAAGGGATCTCTGGAGCTCATCTAGTCCAATCCCCATGCCAGAGCAGGTCCAGCCAGAGAAGGTTCCACAGGAACATGTCCAGGTGGATTTGGAATGTCTCCAGAGATGGTGACTCCACCACTTCTCTGGGTAACCTCTTCCAGGCCTCTGCCACCCTCAAAGTCAAGGAGTTCCTCCTCATTAAACATGATGGAATTTCTTATATACAAGTTTGTGCCTGTTCCCTCTTGTTCTGTCACTGGGTATCCCTCAAAAAAGATTGGCCCCATCCTCCTGACACCCACCCTTGAAATATTTATAGGCATTGATTAGATGCTATAAATTACAAATTTGTCATTTATCTCTCCAGCCAAAAAAAAGCAAGTTTCATTAAATCACCAATACCCGATACCAATTAACAGAACTAGAAAGGTGACTATTTCCTTCTTGGTTGAAACCTGACAACAAAGTGGTTTATAATCCAAAAAAATCTGACACACATCCAGCAATTGTTTGTCTTACCAAATCCATGATAAAAGCTATTGCTCAGATTTGTATAAGCCTGAAACACCAAAGAAATTCTTTGTTAGAAACTTCTAGTTGATACCTTAAAAACATAATAAAAATTCAAAGGCTTGATATTCACTGGCCTAGAACTTTTAGCGGTGAAAACTGCAAAGTTCAGCCTACTGTAGAGGCCCATGACGTTCAAATGACGGAAATCCCACATGCAAAGGCAGGCTGATCTATAATTTCATGCATGAACAAGCACATCTTATTTTGCAACTCACCTATACCATTTCTGTACCATTAGAAATGAACATTAAATCCACCTACAACTGAAAATGGGGCTTGAGACATTCAAAGCATAATTCCAAAACATGGTGCTGCTGGTTGAAATAGGACAATAATTTGAACAGGGGATTTTAAAACATAAGTTGGGAAATGAGAACAAAGAAATTTATTTGTGAAACAACTTTGAACAGTCTTTCCACTCTTCTATTAAGTATTTATCTGGGTTATAATATTATTCAAAGGCAGAAAAATTCAAGACCAACTATTAACATACAAATATAATCCAAATTCTTACTGCAGCTACAAAGCATCAAACGTATTTCTAAACTCAAGCCTTTGCCTATTTACGTACAAAAGCAGTAAGAGGTGTAGAACTTTCATGAACATCATGTACCTCTGCAGCTGGAGCTGTTTCAAAGCAGGAGTCTGAGAACTTGATTAGACAATAAAGAACCTCACATCAGGGAAGTTCCCCTTTCTGAAAGCTGAGCAGGGCTTCTGTCACCCAGGCTTAATTTCTTCCTGCAAAAAGTGAGTATGGGGAGGGGGAGAGGAGAAGGTCCCTTGTGAAGGCACAGTGAGATTCAGGAGAGAAGACTGGTTGGCCGATAGCCCTTCCTGTGGCTAGAGCCACAGGTGCAGTGAGATAGGGTGCACCCTCAGCAAGTCTGTCAACAACACCAAAATGTGTGGCACAGTCAACATGCTGGAGGGAAGAGATGCCATCCAGATGGACCTGGACAGGTTCAAGAGGTGGGCCTGTGTAACCTCATGAAGTTCAACCATGCCAAGTGCAGGGTCCTGCACCTGGGACACAACAATCTCAGGCACATATACAGTTGGATTGAGAATGGCTGGAGAGAAGCCCTGAGAAGAAGGACTTGGGAGTGCTTGTGGATGAGAAGCTCTACATGAGCCAGCAGTGTGCGCTGGCAGCCCAGAAAGCCAACTCCATCCTGGGCTGCATCAAAAGAACCAGCAGGTTGTGGGAGGTGATTCTCCCCTCCACTCTGTGCTCGTGAGACCCCACTGCATCCATCTCTGCAGAGGGCCATAAAGATACTCAGAGGGATGGTGCACTTCTGCTATGAAGACAGGCTGAG
>VZRU01017558.1:10947-44703 GCA_013398155.1 Pedionomus torquatus | reverse complement strand
TTTTTTCTGCTTTTTTTTTTTTTTTTTTTTTGTGTGATGCACAGGAGTTTTCAGATTAGCACAGCAGAACGCTGAACAAAATGGGAGTCAAGCAAATCGATGGGCTTTTCACGATTCGTTTGCCTTTGTTTTACTGCTGTTTCAATTTTATTCTGTGCTTGGTGATGCTTTGTGGTGTGCACCTGCCATCTGAGATGCAAGCATGCGTGTACTCAACAGGGAGAGAGAACTTTCTGGGCCTTGGCAACTAACTTTTCCTTAAAATGTTGTTGTTTTTTTCAGAAACAAAAATAAGAACCCTTCTTGAGGTTTTATTCTCATTTGGAGTGAGACTGCCTGCAACTTATTTGGATGTAAACGTACCAAGCCACCTAAAGAAGAGGATTTTGGTACAACTACTCACTTGAACAACAGAGGAAACAAAACCACAACTGATGCCAAAACTGAAGGCTGGTGGCTCTAGTATCTGTTCACTTAGAACATGAATGACCATAATGTTTTCACCAAAACTGAAAAAGGGTTAAGACCCAGGGAAAGAATGAAATATAAGTTAGTATTTCTGGCTATGCATCAAGCCTCCCTTCTGGATTTGTGCTCTGTGCTTCCAGTATAGACTAATTTATAAAAATGAGGTTCTGCAAGCAGATGAAGGATAACTCAATAAATTTAAAGCACATGGGAACAAGTCAGAATCTGTGGAATGCTCATGTCACTCAGGTTTTCAGTATTATTGTCGCTGAGGCAAATGGAGAGGATATAACCTGCTGCTTTTGTAAAAATCTTGCTCTTCCAAGAAAAACATAAGACTGAAGATCGGATCAATGTCTGGTGGCTTCTTGTGAAAGTCAATGGAGGTATGCCAATCTGGTCTGGCACCAAGCATTTTAGAAGACATATGAGCCCACCAAACCAAGTGTTTTCCAATGCAACTAATTAAAGCTACCCCAAGACAGTGTTTTTCAGCTTCTGCATCCTCCCAACTGCTGCCAGCACGCCACAGCTCTTACTGAAGCCTACTCACTCTTCTGTTGCTGGAACTCTTACAGCCTGAGAATCTGAAATGCCTCTCCCACATAGATCATCCCCAAGCACTAACAACAAGCAACTGTTCTCAGCAACCATCAGGACAAAAAGCGAACACCAGTGTGCCTTTGGCCACAACACGAATTTTTCTACCTCTGTCACCGCTGTGGTTCAAAGCCCTCAGACAGACTGATCCCATGCAGTCACCAAAGCTCAGCAGTTAGAGCTGTCTTTCTCCCTCCCCATACCCCTCCTTTTATCTGCTAATGCACAGGGATAGACAGGCAAACAAATCCCTTCAAACAAGGTTATGGGAGATACAGGAACTCTATCGGTCACATAGCATTTGCCTAATGCTCGTGAATAAACTGGAGAGGTTTATGCTGTTTGAACTGGAAAGCTACTAAGAACTAAAATATCATCTTAACAGTTGTAGTGACCTTAAAAGACAATGTTCTTCTCGGTTTTCATGTTATCTATATGGAAATAAATCAGAAGGTAGTAGATATAGAATTAAAAAAAACAAAACAAAACAAACCAAACAAACACCACCAAAGATGCAGGTGAGCTTCATTTTGATGCAAAATGACCAGCCTGGTGGAGCCAGGAACAAACTGTGCCCAGGTGTGCTAGAGTCCAAGCTCTCCCTCAGCTTTTTAGGGAATAACTCAGCCTAGATAAAGCATTCACCTCCAAGACGGACAGTGGGCACATCTCTTTGACTTGATTGCCGTACATGATGGGATTTTCAGCTACATCATTGCTAAGTAAATACAAACGCATGATACATGCCCCTGGGGAAGGTGACATGGCAGCTAAATATCTGCTTCATTTTAAAAATGTCAGTCTTGGCACTTGCATCACTGCTAAACAAACTGAAGTTTTGCAGTAAGAGCTAAATTACTTCTTTTGCAGAGATTAAGATAATTATGTTTTTAAGCCCAGTGCATAGGATTCTCCAGGGACATCATTTCAATAGAAGGAGACCCAAACATCCCTGGAAAACACAGGGAAAAGTGACTTACATTCATGTATTCAGAAAAGGCAATAACTTAATGAGGGGTCCTCCTGCATTAGCGATACATTGAGTTAAACACTCAAAAGTACACAGAGGAGCTTACCACAACCTTCCTCAACAGACACTCTCTCTGTATTAATGCACTGAATTCTATGATCCATGTCTTTCTGATTTATTTTGATCAAACAGATCTTGGAAACACTGACAAATCTTTTCCATACTAACATCCAAGGTGACAGCGATTCCCTAAACTGAAGGGAGAAGCTCCATGGACACACCTTCCTGCCCCAGCTCGCTAGACAGTCTTCCCAATAGCCAAGCTGACCAGCTAAACCCTATCCAAAAATCACATTCTCAGCCTGAAAACCCCAGGCAGCAACATGACTTCCCAGCAGCTCCCAGTGCTGGGAATGGAAGCTATGCATTTAACTCTAAAAGCAATACAAGCCACCGAAAATGGATCCCTAAAAAGCCATCAGCTTCATAGGATGTTTGCCCCTACTTGGGTTGCTCTAAAATTCCTGATACATATGACTAGTCCAGACACAGAGTACTAGTACAGAAAGTTGGGTTGTTTGGTGGTTTTGTTTTGTTTTGTTTTTTTTCCCCTGTATCTTTTTATTCCTATTTCCCTCTCCTATCCATTTTCCCAAACCAGGTGACATGACTACAGTCTCCAAGAGGGTTAAGCAGAGAGTCAGTCATCCCCAAAGCTCCATGCAGCAAAGCTCCCCATCTAATGGCAAATACCTGATAAAATACGACCAATACTGAGGCGAATTCATTACTGGTGTAACTCAAATAACCCCAGAGGGGTCACAGAGGGACGGATTTGCACACACCCCCTTCCAGTCCCCCCCCAACTCCCCACCTCTCTCTCTATATACCATTTCTGCTTTACAGAATCAAAAGCAGAGTCCTGACAGGAAAAGGAATCAACTTTTAACTCATGCCCCGCAATGGTGAAAAAGGAAACTCTTAACATTTACCATGCTCTCACCTGTTTCATCAACAAACAAGAATGCTTTTGAATTACACCTTTTTTTTTTTTTCCCAAAGGACAAATTAATCAAAAAAGAAAAAACAAACAAACAAACAAACAAAAACCCCAACAACCCAAAACCTAACATAAACGGCAGGAAAAGCAATGATTCTCTGTGCTGAGCACAGTGATAGGCAAGAAGCAAATCATATTTTCTTGGCTCAGTACCTGAACTTGTGCTTTAGAAACGACTGTAATAACATGCCTGGTATTACTGTACTGACACCACAAATAACTGGTGACCACACAGGGGCACCTCATACTTTTGTGCCTCCAATATTTTGCTCCATGTGGTTCACTTGCCTTTTTAAACACCAAGGTCTTCTGAAATGTCTTGGAGAATAAAGCATCCTTCCACAGACCGATCTTAATTAGGCTCAACGACCAACACGGGCAATGTAAACAGCTAACTAGTTTGTCCCATGCCTGAAATCATTAGGAAGAACATGTCATGCTACATGTGAAACAAAACTGAGAAATCCTTCCTGCTATTTGCAGTTGCTATTAATTTTGCTTTTCCCATCCCTCAACACAGTTTTATCGATCTGTGCCTGGGCTGAAATAGCAGGAAAAAGCACACGGATTTACTTACAGAGATCCCGTAGCTCCATCGTTCCCGGTGACAAATTTGCCTCCCACACGACAGCGACCAAATGACTTAATGCTGCTTTTTGCGGAAGGCACAATGCGCGCGGGCGGCAGATGGTCTCCGATGAAGCTCTCTAACAAGATCCGTCCTTGGCGTAGCCATGTGAGAGGAACAACACACCCCCACCCCCACCCCAAACCCTCCTCCTCTGCACACCTTTGCCTGTTCTCTGCTCCCTGTGTCCGTGTAGCTTGGCTTATGTTGCGGGTACCCGATGGCAGGTCGAGCTCCCATTGGCACGGGTGGGCGACGGCAGCCAATGGCAGCCCATTCCCGTTTTGGGGAAAAAAAAAAAAGAAAAAATCCCAACAAACCCACCCCTGCCCATTTATTTAGCATCTTGGGAAACCATCTTTCCCAGGAAGAGTGCCGCTCCCCCTCGCATCCCACCAGCAGACAGTAGGGGGAAAAAAAACCCAAGCCAAATACATGGGAGCTCCCCATCACTGGGGGTCCTGGTGAGCCGTTTATTTTCCCAGGGTCACATGCTGCAGCCCTGGTGGAGACCCAGGCACCTCTTGGGGGCCTCAGGGGATCGTGCCGGAGCTCCACAATTACTCGCTCCATCACCATGGAAACAGCCTGGATGCAGCGGGGTTGGATTTGTGTAGCACATCTGCTACCAGGCTCATAATCAATGGCAATCACATCTCTTTTTTTTTATTTTTTCCTGCTTTTTCCTTTTTCTCTTCTTTCACCACTTATTTGATTGTGAGTTTGCTTTCTCTTTTCATAGGTGCTGAGAAAGTACACCCAGACAGAGCTGAGCATACACTGACTTTCTTCCTGCACAAACAGACCACATTAGCTGTATAAACGAGAACAAGAGGTATGTATGTACACCACAGTATATATACACAAGCATCATTCACTTATATATGCATGCATTTGCTACAAAGGTACACCCCCAGTGTATCCCAGTAATACACTTTACTCCTATTTCAAGTTCAAATAATGGACCAGCACAACACAAGACCGCTGTAGGGGCCATCAAAATATCACATTTCACTTTCTTGTTCCATAAACTATCCAAAACGGAGTCAAATTCTGACACAGCTATTATGAAATTCCCTAAACAATTTCCTGTTTTTCCAGTGGGCTTACAAAAATTCTATCTGGCACCCACAGACAGTGATGTGAATCTTCAAGCAACTAATTCTACACAGGCCCTATTCTGCCCAGGGTCTGATGAAATGTGCCACCAGGAAACCTTCATGCACAAGAGGGTTGTTATCCATGGGCATAAATCTCTGTGCCACCCTCTGACAAGACAAGGAAGGAGAGGTGACTAGGTCAGAAAGGAAAGAAAGCAAAGGGTCTTGGCAGTTTGGGGTAATTTCTGGCTGCTCCTCAGACTTTCTCTGGGACCACTGAAAAAGCCTTCCACCCCCTCCATGCTCCTGGTACTGAAACTGCAGAATGGGGAGGATATGTAAATACATCCATCTATATCACAGACTATAAGACACTGAGGTCCCTTTCAGCCCCATATCATTTTGTGATTCTGTGATTAAAATGGTGTTAGAGAAGAATTACAGATCAAAAAAAGAAGGACATGTACCTTTTTCATAAACTCCTACTTGCAATTTTTTTAACTAAAAGAAGAATAAAAAATGAAGGCCTCTCTGAAAAAAAATATAGTCCTGTATTGCTGTATGTCACATATCCACTGTATTAATCACTGTAAATGGTGGCATTTTAAAATGCATCATGACAGAGTCTAGCAGGTAGTTTCCTACATCTCCTGGTAGAAAAGGCCCATCATAGTGAAATGTTTTCTACCAGCCTTCTGTGGGCCTAAATCCAGAGTCCAGGAAAGTCTTTGAAGCCCACTGGTCAAGCACTCAAGAGAAAAGCCAAGAACAGAGAGCTAAACCAGGCTTTTCCAGGCATCTATCACTCAATTATCGTTTTTTGACAGAGAAGTAAGCATTTACAAGTACAGTATTTTTTAATAGCTCAGGATGCCACAAGGATTCACTTCTGCAATGCTGTAGCTCTTCCAGCTTTTCCTTTTCCTTTAGAGCAGCATCACCTCCTACTTCCTGCAGCACGATCACTATAATCATTTCCCAGAGCTTGCAGGTTTTTGCAATCACTCTTTTAGTTCTGAAACATTCAGCTGTGGGAATCACAGAATCATCATGGTTGGAAAGGACCCCTGAGATGACCAGGTCCAACCATACACACACAAAAAAACCCCTACACACTCAGCCACTGGAGCATGCCCTCAAGTGCTATATCTACATGTTGCTGAAATAACTCCAGGGATGGTGACTCCACCACCTCCCTGGGCAAGATGTTCCAGTATCTGACCACTCTTTCACTGAAGTCATTCTTCTGAACCTCCCCTGCCACAACTTCATACCATTTCCTCTGGTCCTGTCACTATTTCCTTTGGGAGAAGAGGCCAACACCCACCTCCCTACAACCTCCTTTCATGCAGTTGTAGCAAGCAAGGAGGTCTCCGCTCAGCCTCCTCTTCTCCAAACTCAACATGCCTACTCCCCTCAGCCTCTCCTCAAAGGACTTGTTCTCTAGACCCCTCATCAACTTGGTACCTCTCCTCTGGAGAGGTCCTCCAGCACTTCCATGTCCTTCATGTAGTGAGGGGTCCAGAACTGAACACAGCACCCCAGCAGAGAGGCACCATCACGCCCCTACTCCCACTGGCCATGCTATTCCTGATACAAGCCGGGATGCTGGTGGCCTTCTTGGCCACCTAGGCACACTGCTGGCTCATGGTCAGCCTGTAGTCGACCAACACCCCCAAGTCCTTTTCTGCCAGGCAGCTCCAGTCACTCTGCCCCAAGCCTGTAGCACTGCAGGGGCTTGTTGTGACTGAAATGCAGGACCCAGCACCTGGCCTTATTGAATCTCAAAAGGGCAGGTGTTCAATGTGCATTTTAGGTGGAGGGAGGACTAATCAAGAAGCCTAGACTTGCTCACAGGACTTGGGGGTGTGGAGGGTGGGGCACATTCAAGGCAGTTCCATTCCTCTCTTTCCACTCCTTCCATCTAAGTCCCACCAGGGAGAGAGAAGATGGTCTGAAGTTGTGGAGGATACCCTACCATTTGTCTGTGTATGATGAAGCAGCTCAACAGTTCCATGTTGAGTTCACCAGCTGTTATATCTTATGAACTGGAAATATTGTCAATATGTTCAGCTTAAAATAGTCATGCCAGCCACAAAGAAATATATGAAATGCTACTGGATGATGAAAAACAACTGTCATATATCTAGTGGTTCTATGTACTGAAATTTGGTCTTTTTAAGCCAATATTAAATTGGTAAACTTCTTAACCAAACAAATTGTTCCTTTCTGTTGTATGATACGTGAAGTTCAAAACTCTTCATTAAGGCTGTCCTTCATTAATGCACTGCTGCAAGCAAAGGTAATGATTATCAGTGCAACTCTGAAGCATCCGGAGAAAACTTCCCTTGGTCCAGTTTCCAAAACTCTTTTGTCTGCATTTCACCCAGTAAAAAGGAAAAGACTGCGTTCCAGATTCGGGCAACCAGTCAAGAACTCCGAAGACCCCTTTTAAGGTCTTTTCCTGCCATAGGAAAGGAACAGAAGTGAAAGAGATCTCTGCTTCTGACAGCAGCAAGCTGTTAGTTTTAAAGTGAAGAAACCTCACCCTTTGTCACACTCTTTTCTTAGTAATCTCCCCTGTAAATTGCATTTCTTTTCCTCCCAAGGTTGTGGCACAAGAATAAACAGACTAAGAAATTCACATCACTCTAAAGCAGGACAGGGCATGAATACCTAAGAAAGCTTTTAAAGGGAGATCAAAAATTCATGGCTAGAAAAATCCAGGCAATTTCAAAGCAACATAATAAATGAGATTTGAGAAAAATCTTCTAAGACAGGGGGATAAAATGATGTTGTTCAACCAAAAATGATCAAAGATTTCCATGAAGGCGTCACACAAAAGCTGTTACTTGCCAACCTGACAGCCGCTCTTGGCGGCATGCTGTCATGGGCCAAGACCCATTTTTGTGTGGGAGCTGAAGAACAATCAACGGTGATATAATGCTTACTCATCCTTACAGATCGTGGCTTTTACTTTTTTTTTAGCCTCGATACCACCTTGAAGAGGAAGGTGGTTAACCTACTAACACTTTCCAAGTCAGGGACTCACTGATTGGCTCCCAGTGACTGCTCTTCCAATGCCATAAACGATTTGTCAACTCTGAGTAAACTTTCCAGTCCTTTCAAAAATCCATTTGCACCAGGAACAGCTGTTCCTATTCTTTTATTCTAGGAATACCTACAAATTTCCCTTGCACCCTGTATTTAAGTGGCAATTAGGACTATAAATACATACAACAAAACAAAAGCAAATACTTCAGAAACTTTCAAGGCCACATTTCACATTTAATTTGGTTTCCCTCAAATCCCCTTATCAGAAAACCTTACGACTCCTTTACCAGGAGCCCCCTATACTTTATTTCAAATAAGCAGGTTTTGTTTGGCTGGTTGGTTTTTTAATATTAATGCATCTGAGAGAAGTTTTTGGATAGCAACACATAACCCAAATTAAAATGAAAATGATGCGTCACAGCACAAAGAGGTATCTACTCTTTCTGCCACTTAAGACAGCCTTACCTCAAACCACTGAGCTTATCTGACTATTAACAACCAGTGATATATAAGCTGCTGAAAACACTGTCAGGAACACAGCTTTGCAAATCAGATTAGATGTGACCTTCAGAGGTGATCTGCCACCGTAGCACCCAGGAAGGTCTATATGAATTAAAAAACCACAGAACCTTTCATTCTACAAAGTCCACCACCCAAGAACTGTTCAATATTAATTTTTTCCTCCCCTATTTCAAGCACAGGGAGCATTCAAGCCTCTACCTGCGCCACTAAGCTAGTCATTCCACTTCTCAGGATGCATCCACACATTAAAAGTCTTTGAGATGCAGGGAAGTGCAATAAAGAAAATATCCGCTCACCTTATACGAATTAAATTGGAGCTTTCTAGAGCTTCATACAACAGCCTTGGGCACAGACAACAGCAGGCAGGATGATGACTGTCTAGGGGTGTTGTATCAGCGATACTTCTTCATCTTCTCTGAAAACTGAAGTTCTTCAGCTAAGCCAAAGACAGCCTACAGACAACAATCTTGTAACTGGCTACAGGAACTGACAAGAGTATTTCTCAGTTTTCCTATTGCTAAATGATTACACATAGCCGGAACACTGAAAGGAGACTTCCCAATCTAGACAATGTAACTGCAGGCTCCATTTCCCCCTCCAGTGTTAACTCCAAGAAGATCTAAAACTGCTTCATGTTTAATGTGAAACAAAAATATCCCCATCTTAAAAAACAACATCAACAATAAAAAAAAAAACCCAACCATCACCAAACAAAAAGAAGAAAGCCATCACAACCACACATCAGAAACCTGGTGTAAAAAAAGGATGAAAGAGAAACTAAGATGCTTTGAGGAAGATTATTCTGTCACAGTGAATAGATCTAAAGTTGGGTAAATTTTGATACATGTGCACACCAAAGAAAATGATTTCTAACCTTGACACTGGAAACAGCAGAGCCCTCTCTGACCAACAACTTTAAGTAATGTTTAGGTTTGGAGCCAGCGTCCTGTGCCATCAGAGTTAGTTTGCCTTTGTAAGCTATCATATTAAAAAAACTCTTAAAATATGCAATCCTTAAGTTGTGCCATTTCAAACAGACATAGCAGTCATACAGCATGAGAGGGCACTGAAGAATTTCCAATCAATTATAGCAGATCCAGAGAAAAAGGTTTCGCAGTGCACATCATCAAACTGAAAATTCCCTATGCAGCACTCTGAAGTACACAATCACCAGGGCCGCGGAGATTACCTTTTTTACAACCCTACAAGAGTGCTACCCACCAAATCTATCACATTCTTGTCTGCAGTTGGGGTTAGGATTTCCCTGCTCCCTCCTTCGCCCACTTTGTTCAAATGCATATCATCATTTTGTATCAAAACCCCTTTGCAACACGCTGAGAGAATTTTCAGTCCTGTCATCTTGAATTCAAGTTTTTTGCCTTCACTCATTCGGTTTAGAACACACATGGTGAGGGCAGAACAATCTTAATTTGCTACAGCGTTTTACCTGCAACGTCCTTCTACCCTTAGCCACTTCTCGCTAGTCGTGCTTTGCACAGGCTGCCAAAGAAGCAACACAAACTGGATTTATCTACAATCCAAAAACAGTCAGAGAACTCCCTTGAATGCTTGGATCTCTGCAGGATAGGAAGTGAGGAACGCACATTGTACTATGAATGCCGCTGGAACAGATTATGCTGTGAACATCTTTGGTCCTGCCTCTCTTACACACACGTGTGCTCCTCTCCATCATATTTATTACAGCATTGCAGTTTTTTTCTTCTGGAAGATGCAGATTAAATCTCTGCTCCATCATATGAAATGGAAGCAATGACTTCTTTTACTTTTCTGCTTTTAACAAAGCTAAAGAACAACAGGATGGACAAAATAAAGGAAAAATTAATCTGTTTCAGTTATCTGAACTTACTCTGATGCTGTCATGGGTCACTGTCGTGGTTTCAGCCACATTTAACAAAACCAGATTGACAGATGTCCTTTCCTCCCCCAAAAAGAAAGGAGAGGAAGAGATAAGGAGATTTATGAGTTTAGAATGAACTAAACTACTTAAATGAAGTATTAACACTAAAATTGAAGTAAGAAGAAAATAATGAAATAGACACAGTTCGTACAAAACCATATCAAGCTCCCAGGATGATGATCACATCACCAGCAGGCATCAGGAAAAGTCCTAGACAGGACTCGGTGACTGACAGGAGCTGGATTCCAGATCTGGAGTCAGGAACACATGGATCGGGGTCAAAGGCATGCGAACAGACAGGGTCCTCCTTGAACATCAGCCATTGATGGAAGAGAGTTGACCTTTTGATCTCCCTCAGCTTTTACACTGACCATGATGTGGATGGGATGGAATACCCCAGTTGGTCAGTTTTGGGTCCCCTGTCCTGTCTGCTCCTCCCCACAAGTGTGACCCCTCAACACTTTTCAGCTTCCGACCCTCCAAGAAAGCAAATAACGCAATTCCCTGCCCTTGGTTGTTCTAGCAATAAGGATAAGCAAGGGCCTGTCTGCACCATCAGGTCTTATCACCCTGAGAGCAAACAGTTTCTGAACAATGTGCTGTTAATTTCAGAGTTTAGTTAGTTAGAAGAGGCCCAGCTAAAATGTAAAATTCTGTACTGGAAAATTGGTTTGTTTTACCTCAAACCATGACAGTCACCATTTAAATAATAATAATGTGTGATTATTTTTTTTATGATGTTAATTACCTCAATAGGTACTTAGGAACTACTTCAACAAGATATTATTTACCCCCTTGACTGTACCAGCCCATGTGTCAGCACATCTGCTGCACGAGAAGATTAAACCTGTTGAACTCATGCTCTCTCTTTGCTAATGGGGAAAACATCAGTAGTGTGAGACCTGAAGCAGGGGCTTTGGGTTTTATCCAACAAGCTCTTAAGACTGGCACTAAAAAATCTCTTATGTATTTGCCTAGGCATTCTGGAAAAAGGAATGGGATTTTTATTCAGGACAGTTTTTCTACATGCATGTTTTAAGTTCAGAAGCTTCTAGTCTGCATTATTTAAGAGTAACAACTAGACACACAGCAGCCTTTGGAGGAACTCTATTAGTGTGATCATGCACCTTTAAGACCAGAATGACAATGCTGGCTGCTGATGTTTAAAAAGAGTGTACTGAAAACAGCCCAATTACAGAGTTACCTTTGCTTGATTCACCTTCATAGCAGCTGTTCAAGGATCTCCAAACTGTTATCTTTATAGCTGTGGATGGGGCCTATCCACCATTTATCACACTTGTTTCACACTGCTTTATCATCACAGGTTTGCAAGGAAGGGTAAGTGTCAGAAGGCTCTGGAGCTGCAGAAAGGGATTGCCAGGGCTACAGTCAATGAGAACAAAAACCCACAAGTCTAGTCTCCAGGTCCAGCAAGCGCACAACATACTCTCCTGAAACAATGAGCTCTGCCTGCTTCCGCCTCACGCAGGCATGAAAGTTAAATTAATGCTCACATAAGCTGAATGAATAGTTAGGGCTGTTTACCACGGAGTTATTTTTTTAGCAAGCATACTTTAATTAGCAGAAATTTACCAAATGGACACTCAGCTTTAGCTAGAAAGGGCAATACCCTCCATACACTCACAGCACACAAACCTGAGCTGCTAACACTCCCGTACCATGTCAGTCCCTGGCAATCTGTGTCTGCTCCTGCGGGTTTCCTCCCAGAGTCTCCCCAGATTAAACTGGGCTTTGCAAACATTCCCTTCTCAAAGACACCACCAGCAGCCACATTCTCAATCAGTGTATGTGAAAATGTGACACTGAGTGTGATGTCCTGCACCTGGGACGTGGCAATCCCAGGCACAAATACACTTGGGCAGAGAATGGCTGGAAAGCAGCCCCGAGTAGAAGGAGAAGGACTTGGGAGTGCTCATGGATGAGAAGCTCAACATGAGCTGGCAGTGCGCACTGGAAGTCCAGAAAGTCAACTATATCCTGGGCTGCATCAAAAGAAGTATGACCAGCAGGTTGTAGGAAGCAATTCTCCCCCCCTCTACTGTGTGCTCATGAGACCCCACCTGGAGTACTGTGTCCAACTCGAGTCCTCAACAGAGAAAGGACATAGAACTGGTTGAACGCCACCAAGATGATCAGAAGGATGGAGCACTTCTGCTATGAAGATAAGCTGAGAGAGCTGGGGCTGTTCAGTCTGGAGAAGAGAAGGTTCTGGGGAGACCTTAGAGTAGCCTTTCAGTATCTGAAGGAAGCTACAGGAGAGCTGGAGAGGGACTCCTTGTCAGGAAGTGTAGTGACACGAGTAGGGGTAATAGTTTTAATTTGGAAGAGGGAGGATTTAGAATGGATATTAGGAAGAAATTCTTTACTGCGAGGGTGGTGAGACACTGGAACAGGTTTCCCAGGGAAGCTGTGGCTGCCCCATCCCTGAAGGGGTTGAAGGCCAGGCTGGATGGGCCTTTGAGCAACCTGGTCTGGTGGGAGGTGTCCCTGCCCATGGCAGGGGGGTTGGAATTCGATGATCTTTAAGATCCCTTCCAATTCTAACCATTCTATGATTCTATGAATATACATACCCTGCATGCATGGCTCCTGCACAACAGAAGCATGCCCACGCACGCCCATTCACAGCCAAATGTGGTATAAATAGCCTTGCTATATAAATAGTCTTCTTCAAATGAAGCCTCTTGCTTAAATAAAGTTGACATAAATACCCTTTTCTTTTATGCTGCCTGTTGCATGTCATCTTTAAGCATGGAAAGCAGCAACCATGTTGGCATGAGTGGAGAAACCCCAGCAAAGCTTATTAACACTCTGCTCTGAAAGTAAACAGAAAGACCCGTGAGCTTAGCAGCCTGATGTAATGCAGCACCAGTGAAGATTTAGTGAAAAAGAAAAGGCAGGCAACCTTTTTTTTTGTGTGTGTGCCTCTGTGATATCAAGACAGATAAATATTAGCACGACAGGCAGTAAGAAAATGAAAACCATTTGAGGAGATCCTAAGCACTAAAGCCGCTGCCCACGCAAAACTAAAGTTATAAATATAAACCCTACATTCTCAGTTACAAGAAAAAAAAAAGGGGGGTGGGGAAGTGGCGGGAGTAATAGAAAAAGTTACTTTCATGGAATAATAGAATGGTTAAGAGTTGGAAGGGTCCTTCAAGGTCATCAAGTTCCAACCCCCCTGACACAGGCAGCGACATCTCCTACCAGACCAGGTTGCTCAAAGCCCCATTAAGCCTGGCCTTGAACCCTTCCAGGGATGGGGCAGCCACAGCTTCTCTGGGCAACCTGTTCCAGGGTCTCACTGTCCTTACAGCAAAGAATTTTTTTCTATATCTCATCTAAATCTCTCATCTTTCAATTGAAAACCATCACCCCTTACCCTAGCACTGTACTCCCTGAGAAAGAGTCTTTCCCCATCAGATGCTCAAAGCAGCTCTAAGGTCTCCCCGGAGTCTTCTCTTCTCCAGGCTGAACAGCCCCAGCTCTCTCAGCCTGTCTTCATAGGAGAGGTGCTCCAGCCCTCTGAGCATCAGAGGTTCCAACAGGTCTGTGTCCTTCCTGTGCTGAGGACTCCAAAGCTGCACCCTCTCCTCTCTGCACCTTTGGAAGGACACTAGATGATTGTTCCTACTCCTCATTGTGTTCATGCCTGTATTCATCAATATGGTTTCATGGACATTTTCCGCCTTAGCCTTTTCAAAACATTTCAAGAAACTGGTAAGAGTGTTTTCTCTGAAGATGGGTAGGAAGGACCAGCTGTCAGAAAGGACTCTCTGAACCTTCCTCCAGCAACCTTCCTTCACATTCAGCCCACACACCAGGCCCAGCTCTATCAGTGTTCTGGCTCATTTTGTCAGGGCTATTGCATCTGCTCAGAACATTCTCTCCACTACTGAGCCTCTCTCTAATCGATCTTAAGAATACGTAATTCTTCACTCTCAATCACCCATGAGCTAAAGATGCTGGCAATACCACAGCATGGCCACACTTACCATCTCAGAGGTAAATCCCACCTTGTACTCACTCTTTTTGTTGAACCTTCTGCTCTTTGCACATGGTAGATGGAATGATTACCTCATCTTCCAAGTAAAGAGACAAATTTATAAAGGTAAAGCAATGCAGAGGCAGCTGCAACAGTGGGTATAAACTCCAAATTTTCTTCTCCTTTCACTCCCCAGCCTCTGAAGCACAATCATATTTGTAGTGCTAAGACAGTAGTATTTCTACCTGTTAAATGACTGCTTTATTCAGTGTTGCACCATTTTCATTCCATTAATGCTTTCCTTTAAAAACACTTTAGAATTGGTTTAAAAAAAGTAAAAAAAAATAGAGGTTTAAAAAGATTTCAGTCTTTCTTAATCATGCAGGAATATACTTTCAAAGCAGAATGCCAGGAGTATTCCACGTGACTCCCATTCATGTTAAAATTAGAGTCACCAGAATAAACCCCATATGCTGCTTTGAGAAGGTACTGCAACTTGTCCAAGGAAAATTTCCACAGCTTAATGGTGCCTGCACAATTTTTTCTGCCTGCTTTTCTTCCTTTGATTCCTGAATATATTTTTTAACAGCCTTTAGTTTTGTTTTGTGGGTTTTTTTAATAACACTTTGTACTATTTGGAATAACAGAAAGAAGGGATTTGCTGGTTATCATGGTTCCTCTTCAGCCCTTCTATTTTAAAATTATCAGTTTAATCAGAATAGCTTTGCTCTGTAGAATGCAAAGCTTCCAATGTCACTCCTTTTTGGTATTGTCACTGTGGACAATCTTACTGTTGGACAGGCAGATGCACTGAGATCTGGCTGAGTTCCACACCTGAGCTCTTCTCCTGTCTAGTGGTGCTCAATATTACTGTGTAAGCCTGAAACTAATTATTCACATCTGGACTTTTTTCCGGACAGGCTGAGGCATAGTGTCTCCTCGGCAATAACAGCACTGCTGCTTGTACTGAAGCCAGACAACACAAACGGACAAGTTTCTGCTTTCAAGATCCCACTCTCCCATGTGGATTTTCTGCCCAACACGGAAGCCCACACACCCACCAAAAAGCCAGCTGCAGCAGTCAGCTTGCCCTGAGTACAGCTTTTCCTCGATTGTTGTGGTAATCACCAGGAGCACTGCATACACTGTGCTCACGTATGCACTTACTGATAAATACTGGCTGATGATTACATTTGTCATTTATGACTGTGGTATCTCTGGTTCAATAAAGAGAGAGGAAATGTTAATTTTGCACAGCTTCAGTTCTCTTGTCCCTGCCTTGTACATAGAATCATAGAATCATCCAGGCCAGAAGGGACCTCCAAAAGGTCATCTAGTCCAACCTCCCCGCAGTTGCAGGGACACCCCCAACTACACTGTGCACAAAAAGATGCTGAGAATGCCATCTCTTCGTTTTTTCCTCATCTTTCTCATTACTGTCCTGAGTTGCAACACATTTTCATTTTAGTCGTTTGCATCAAAAATGCAGCAAACACTGCATCTAACCACATTACTTTAACCTTTAAAGGATGTAACCAAAGGGAAAATATTTTGCTTAAATGTGGAAGGTGCTTCCACTAAAGGAAAAAAAAAAAAAACAAACCAACCCAGCCTCCTCACTAGCAGAACTGTGTATCAGAACAGGAGGAAANTGGAAGGTGCTTCCACTAAAGGAAAAAAAAAAAAAACAAACCAACCCAGCCTCCTCACTAGCAGAACTGTGTATCAGAAAGAAACGGAGACAGGGTTGTTCTGTCATCAACACCATGACAGGAGAGGTGTGGGCTACCTCTACCACTGATTTTCCAGGCAACGTGCAGCACGACATCATTTACATATCTTTGTTATCAAATTAAAAATTAGTTAGCATCACTTTTCCTTTCCCCTTCTTCTTTACTCTTTATATATCATGTCAATTTATACGATGGTCAGAAACCCTTCTTTAAAAGAAATACATGAAACTTCCCCAGGATGCTGGAGTGACAGGCACAGGGAGCAGGAATCTCAAAGCAATGATGCTTTACCTAAAACAGAGGTCTATGTACGAGACAAGCACTTTAAAAAAATCCCACAAAACAGCCACCATAAACCAACACACACCCCCTAAACCAACCCACTAATAGCCAAACACTGCTCCACAATTGCTACATGCACTGCCTGCTTTAAGTAGGGCCACTAAAATGATCAGAGGGTTGGAGCACCTCTCCTACAAGGACATGCGGAGAGCATTGGGGCTGTTCAGCCTGGAGAAGAGAAGGCTCTGGGGAGACCTTAGAGCAGCCTTCCAGTGTCTGAAGGGAGCTACAGGAGAGATGGGGAGGGACTCTTGATTAGGGAGTGTAGCCATGGGACAAGGGGTAATGATTTTAAACTGGAAGAGGGGAGATTTAAATTAGATACTAGAAAGAATTTTTTTGCTGTGAGAGTGGTGAGACACTGGAACAGGTTGCCCAAAGAAGTTGTGGATGCCCCATCTCTGGAGGTGTTCAAGGCCAGGCTGGATGGAGCTTTGAGTCTAGTGGGAGGTGTCCCTGCCCATGGTAGGGTGGTTGGAACTTGATGACCTTGAAGGTCCCTTCCAACCCTGACCATTCTATGATTCTAAGTATTAGGGCTCAAATACGCTAACGAGTTCCTATGGTTAGACAAGTTACACGTCAGCTAGCAGCAGTAGTAGCCAGCAGTAAATATTTAGTAAAACACACTTGCCTAAATGTTAAGAAGAAAATCTTGAAGAAATGCTTCTGACGTTACATTTCTGAAGAGGCTTGAATGCCCCTGAGTAATAACAGCTCAGCCGTCAGCGCTAAGACAAGTTAAAATTGCTTTAAAGGGGGTCCCTGGAGTTAATGGGCAAAGCCAGACTTCTTAAAAGCCATGACTGCATCTATCACAAGGATCTTTTGCGCTATCTTTAACATTAGAAAAAATTTATGAGATAGGAGAGACTCAGCACCAACCAGTTTCATACTGCATAAGAAAGTATATTTCACACATAAAACTACAAAATAAGTCAGGTTGCTAGAAAATTCTAGGCACCATCAAGTCCTACAGGCACAGCAGAGCTAACCTCAAGCTTAAGGCAGATTGCTTAGGGCCTTATCTGGGCAAATTTGGAGTTTCTCCAAGGATGAAGATTTTATCATCTCTCTGTGCAACCTGTTCCCAGTATCAGCATTTGGGATTATTTTATCCATACATCCTACCAATTTCCTTCACTGTAACTTATCTTTTCTTTTCTCAGTGTGTACTTCTGAGAAGGATATGCACCTTCGCTTCAGCTTCCTGTTAAGGTAGTGGAAGAAGATACAACTGGATCCACCCTCCTCTCTCCAAATCTTCCAGGATGAACAAATCTAGTTCCTTTACATTCCCCTTGAACATCACATGCTCCATCCCTTCTTAATCATTTTGGTGGTCTTTTGCTGGACCATACCTCCATTTCATCAACCTCTCCCCATTATTGGAGCATTAAACAGGGCATGGTCTTCCAGCTGCTCTCTCAAGTTTGGGGGAATAACCCCTCCCTTTGACCTCCTGCAAGTTATGCCTCAGCTAATGCAACCCAGCATGCAGTTAATCCACATCACACAAGGGTGCACTGCTGATTCATGGTACTCATCAACACAGCAACCATCTTACAAGCAAACACCCACAATTACATTTGTAAAACATCAGATCAGTCTTTCCGAGTCCTCAGTTTGACTTGGCAATCACCTCTCCTTAGCTTGCTGTGATGCAGAAATTAATATCAAACCCCAGCCACCATAAAAACCAATACTAGACACTGAAGTGTTACTCTAGTTCTAAAATGAAGAAGCATAGAGAAGGAAATTAGAATCATCAAATTCTTTCAAATGATAATAACTTAAGCAAATTAAGCAGCTATGAAACACCCTGTTCTCTGGAGCTTGAAAAGCAATAAGGTAATAAAAAAGAAAAAAACAATCTAATGCATGCAAAGCTAAGTTTTACACAGAGATTTTCTTTATTTTCTCCCCAGGTAGAGCCACCACTTTAAAGATTTTGCTTGAACTGGTACCTTAAAGATTTTACACAATGAAGGGCCATTTAGGCCATGTATATATGGGAAGCCATTGGCAAGCTGCATATATGTGATACCTTCTACCTGAGGTTTATCTCCCAGGTTGATGGAGATAGGTCTTTTCTCTAAGTAAATTAAACTTTGCAGCTCACTGTATGCAGAATTAGGTTAGATAAAAGAGTATCTAGTTATCTACCATCATTAGTAAAATCTTGTATATACATCATTACTCATGAAAGAAGACTTTTTTTGGTCCAGATAGCTACACTTTTAGGAATAAGAAGCACATTCATGCATGTAATTTTGACTTTAAAGTGTTAACAACATCCTTCAGATTTCTACCACTGCTGAAAATACACAGCTACCCATCCTGGCTTCACGTACTGGCTTCCAATATTCCATGACCTCTAAGGGTCTTTTCTGCTCTCTAGACAGGAGACACGGCTGTGCAAAGTATTCAGCAGGAACCCCATCTATAGAAAGTGAGAAAAGTCATTAACACCCTTCTTAAGACAGGTGGAAGCACTGTGAGATCCATGCCATTCCTCCATGGAAAGGGGAAAGACCAGAGGAATAAAACCTGCTAGAGGTCAGAGTATTCAACATGGAGGGAGGCTAACGAAGCTTCATTTCAAACAGAAGGAGAAATCCAGTAAGATTTCTACATCCAGTCACTAGTTTATATACATACTTTAGAAGGAAAAAATCACATACAGGCCTTAAAATGCAGAATGAGTATCAGTTATATGACAAACAGATCAATTAAGATTTTAAAAAATGATTCTCCAGGAAGGAAACAGCCTCTTAACAACTTCCAAATGTCTGGCTTAGACAGAAAAGAGTTCCTGGAAGGAATCAGAAATCTTGACAGCTATGAGATCACATCCTTCATCTTGCATATCTGCTTCTACAAAAATATGGTTGTTCAATTTTCACACATGGTGACTTTTGAAACTTTATTTTCACTATGAAGGGCCGATTTATTGCTTCTGAAGATGTTGACAATGTGACAAAGGTACAGTGAGATCTGTAGTTTCCATTGGGTTCTTGGTTAAGTACAACAAAAAATTCCAGGCAGCTTTTCCTATTCAAGGAAAATGGATACAACCACAATTGTACAGTTCTTCCTGCTGACGTTCTCTTATCAGCCACACAACAAAGATCAGCCTGTTTCACTGAGACAGAAAAAACAACGCTTAAAATCTGAAGATACATCTCCAGAGAAAGAAATCATACCAGAAAATTCAAAGCATATGTAGAAACTATTTCCCTGGATGCTTCCATTCTTTATTGTCAGAGACTTCACATTCCTGATGCAAGGATGCTTCTTGAGCACTTTGGTTTCATGTTCATGGCATGTACATCTTCAATTGACATGGTAAGATCTTTAATCAATTGCCTCTGGTGCTTTGTTAATATACTTACATGGTATCCAATATGCTTAGTGAAGAGTGTGGCCAGTAGGTGAAGGGAGGTCATTCTCCCCCTCTGCTCTGCACTGGGGAAGCCACAACTGGAACACTGCCTCCAGTTCTGGGGTCCCCAGTTCAAGAGAGACAGGGACTGGACAGACTCCAGCGTAGGACAACAAAAGTGCTGGAGGGATTGGAGCATCTCCCTGAGGAGGAAAGGCTGAGAGAGCTGGGACTCTTGAGCCTGGAGAAGAGAAGGCTGAGGGGAAACCTTCTTCATGTTTAAAAATATCTAAAGGGTGGGTTGAAGGAAGGTGGAGACAGACTCTTCCCAGTGATTTCTAGTGACAGGACGAGGGGCAATGGGCACAAGCTGGAACATGGGAAGGTCCATGCAACGATGAGAAAGAACCCCTTTTGGGTGAGGGCGACAGAGCCCTAGCAGAGGCTGCCCTGGGAGGGTGTGGAGTCCCCTTCTCTGGAGACCTTCAAGCCTCACCTGGATGCAGTCCTGAGTGATGTGCTCTGGGCAATCCTGCTTTAGCAGGGGAGTTAGACTGGATGCTCTCTAGAGGTCTCTTCCAACTCCAACAATCCTGTGATTCTGTGAAATCTCTATCCCTGCACCCAGTTTTTAAGGTGACGCTCCTTAGCTTTCCTATCTATTCCTAGGGGCCTTATTTGTCTGCTTGCTATGACCAATATACAAAGGTAACTTGAGGATATGTGAGGGAGCCTATGAATAAATTATCTTTCAGTCATCAATAAATCTACAACATTTTTTCTATGACTATTCAAATCAACAATGTAGAGGTGAAAGGGCAAAGAAAATGGGGCCTTACCACTTCCAGAGGCACACCTACCACCTTCCATCTTCCAGTGAGCTGTTTTGCTCTCTACATAAAAGCAGTAGAACCCAACTGCACACATCTCAGTTTAACTGCCATTCCCAAGTAACGACTGTCACTACTGCGGTCTCAAGCCCAAATATTCTGTGGGGTGCAACCTAACATGCCCTTCAGCAAGTACATGCTAAACCCCTCATTTCTGTTTTCCCATTCATCCAAGTTGCTGGGAAGCTGAGAAGAGTTCACGTGTCCTGGTTTAAGGTAAAACGAACCAATTTTCCGTTTTACAATTTTACTTTTTTAACTGGGCCTCTTCTAACTAACTAAACTCTGAAATTGACAGCACATTGTTCAGAAACTGTTCACTCTCAGGGTGATAAGACCCTATTACACCAAGGGATGATGCAAAGAGACCCTTGCTTATCCTTATTGCTAGAACAACCAAGGTCAGGGCATTGCTTTATTTGCCCCGTTGGAGGGTTGGAAGCCAAAAGCATTGAGGGGTCACACCTGTGGGGAGGAGCAACAGGACAGGGGACCCAAAACTGACCAACTGAGGTATGCCATCCCATTCACATCATGGTCAGTGTAAAAGCTGAGGGAGATCAAAGGGTCAACTCTCTTCCATCAATGGCTGATGTTCAAGGAGGACCCTGTCTGTTCGCATGCCTTTGACCCCAATCCATGTGTTCCTGACTCCAGATCTGGAATCCAGCTCCTGTCAGTCACCGAGTCCAGTCTACAACTCTTCTGGATGCCTCCTGGTGACACGATCAACAATCCCAGGAGCTTGATATAGTTTTGTACGAACTGTATCTATTTCATTATTTTCTTCTTTTTTTTTTCTTTTAATATTAATACTTCATTAAAGTAGTTTAGTTCATTCTAAACTGTTAAATCCCCTTATCTCTTCCTCNTTTTTTTTTTAATTTTAGTATTAATAATTCATTGAAGTAGTTTATTTCATGCTAAACTCCTAAATCTCCTTATCGCTTCCTCTCCTTCCCTTTTTTTGGGAAAGTTTACCAAACCAGGTCAGCCTAGTTTTGGTAAATTTGGCTGAAACCACGACATCACATTTGCACACCAAGGCCCAGTTTCGCCTGAGGTCATCCTTAATGCAGCCCATTCAGGACTAACTCTGCTATATCTGCCCTAATCTAAAAGTAGAGATATGCAGTAGTGGCAATAAATGCCGTTCTACTGGTAACCCATTCTAATGGTGACTGACACGTTCAATCAAGACAACATGGGGAGATATAAATTGCTGACAATAAAGGGCATTTGTACAACAGTAGATGAGATCAAAAGAACGAAGCACTCTGACTTTGCTTACCAGACATGTCTGAAAGATTTCTGCTGCTCTTTTCCACCACGCTGCTATTTAGATTACAATTACTTAAAGTGAACCAACAATGCAAGCTCTCTTGCTACTGTAAGAGAGACTATAAAAAATTCTCATTGTCATCTGCATCATTCATCATACTAACCTCATTTCAGCCGAAACAAAATCCCTGAGACATCACCTCCCTCCCCCCTCCCTTCCCTTTATTATTTGCCTATAATAAAGTCTATATTCCAGGGAGGTCTCGGGCTGAATTCCATGCATTGTGATTCACGAAAATGAAAATCTGGTATTATATGCCCACTGACATTCACATCAGCAGCAATTCATGCAGCAAAAAGCCATATGCCATGCACCTCTGATTTAACTGTGCTACAAAAACATCCTAGAAAGAAGAAATAGAAATAAAGAGACAAGAGTAGTTTCCCGGGATCTGATTATTATCCACACTTTAAAACCAGAACAATGGGCAATACCACAAAATATGCTGTTTTGTTGACAGTTCCTGTTAGGTTATATTATTTCCCTTAGTGACTAACAGACTCTACATACAAGCAAGGAATTCTTTCCCAGTGCAAAAGGTTTATAGGAGGAAAAAAAAAAAAAAAAAAAAAAAAAAAAAAAAGTGGTTAGCACACATCACCTATGCTCATTGTTTCTCCTCTGGTTATCAGGCTTTCCACTCAATCATCTTTTTGAAGCCCAAGATGTTTATTGGTTTGATCAGCACTCACAGAAATGAAAACAAATAGCACTTTGAAAATATGAGGTACCAACAGTTATAAAATTGACGTCTCCAGGGTGTTAAGCAGATCCGCGTGCCTTCTGCATTAGCACACAGGCTTCATTAGAAAACCGGGGGATAAAATCTACCCTGCCAATGATGACTGGGTTTTTCACAACAAAGAGATTTCACTGCTGAAACCAACAATGACTTTCATCACTGGGGAAAGCATAAGACAAAGAATTTTCTGACCAAGGAATACATTCCACTAATTTTTATACTAATACTATTGTTTTTCCTTCTTTCTTTCTTTAATAACAGATGTTTTGTTGAGACACCCTGTCCTTTCCTTGGTTTTTGGTTGTTTTTTGTTGGAAGAATCCATCTCTTAGTGTACCCATCCAGGCAGATCAATGGGCAAAATTTCAGCTTTAAAATGCTCCTCCTTTTGCCCTCCATGAACTCATTGCATATGTGATCATTGCAGAAGGATAGTTTAGCCAGGATAATAACTAGATGTGACTCTGCTACTAATCACTTTCAAAGCCTTCTGGCAAAGACAAAAAATAGCAAAGATAGCATTTTTAATGAAAAAAAAACCATCTTTGAACTAGAAAAATAGTTCATAAGCTACAAGGTGCAGAGAAAGGGCAAGTGTTGCTCCTTACTGCTTCATTATCCCTTCTAAGTACTTGGATTTCACAAATTAATTTTTTAAAATGTATTTGCATTTTTGATAACTTTAGTTAAGACTGAAAAAATTTCAAAAGGAAGCAACAAACAGGATTTAAAAATGCACTACTCTTGCTCAGTTCTTTTGAGCTTGACAGTCCCAACCTCTGGGATATGAATATATAAATTACAGACTGATGCCTCAGGAAGTGGAAGGCCCCATCTTCAGATTCTTCAACAGCCCTTCTCTGGTTTCCGCTGCTTGAAGCAGCAGAGGAGTAATAAACTGGGTTTGACACACACAGTGTGACACGCTAGAAGATCTGGCAGGTGTAGATAAATGCACAGAGATGGAAGAAACTAAACAAAGCCATTCCCAAATGAGCAGCTTATGAATCTAGGCAGCCTTGTAATATCCAGGCTACAGAATGTGCAGTAGGAACAATGACCTAACCCTAGGGAAAGGTCTCAAACAGGGCTCTTTGTACATTGGATTAGATTGCACTGCTTAAACCAGACCTTTCTTAAGGAAGCGGTTGCTAACGGAATAGACCTGACAACCTTCCTGCACCCCATTATGCTCTTCCAGGAGATTCCAGCTGTATTTGGTGGTGAGACACTGGAACAGGTTGCCCAGAGAAGCTGTGGCTGCCCCATCCCTGGAGGTGTTCAAGGCCAGGTTTTGAGCAACCTGGTCTGGTGGGAGGTGTCCCTGTCCAGGGCAGGGGTGTTGGAACTCAAATGATCTTTAAGGCCCCTTCCAACTTTAACCCTTCTATGATTCTATGATTTGGAAGGTGATTTTTCTCTTCCATTAAAAAAAACTCAAAGGACACATTTTCTGTATAAGCTATGCAGCACACTTGCAACACGTTAATTGCTAGACTTTTTTTTTCATCCATTCATGCATTACACAATTACTGTTACAATATATTTATAGCAGTTATCTGTTTCAAATAAAACCTAATAAAGTGCTAACAGCCTGAGGTGTGAAAATTTGGAACTTAATTTCTGCTAATCTGCCTAAACTTGGGAATACAGAATTCACTCCGTGTGAGTATAATGTATTCGCAGTACCCTTGATTGATACAAACAAAACATTTCCAAGGGAAATACAGCTAACAGAGAGATGCCATCATTTCAGTAGCCTGGTGCTTCCTACAGGTAAAATGCAAACAGAATGGCCTTCCAAAGCTTCTCTCAGAAGAAGTTACATTAATCTGCTTCAGAACTGCTGAAAAAACACCCATAAGAAAACAATAAATGCTTTAGAAACCATCTATGAAGAACTATTTATCAGCTCTTTTCTTTCTTATCATCAAAAGGAAAAGCAAGTGACAGACTGACCAGAGGATTTTACTTTCAAGTTAGTTTGAATTCGATTTTCCTCTTGTTTGAGGTAACAGTTCGTTCACAGAATCACAGAATCTTCATGGATGGAAAGGACATCTGAGATCACTGGGTCCAACAATACACACAAACAAAAAAACCTACAATGTCAGCCACTGGAGCATGCCCTCAAGTGCCACATCCACATCTACATTCTGAAACACTCCAGGGATGGTGACCCTACCACCTCCCTGGGAAGGCTGTTCCAGTGCCTGACCACTCTTTCACTAAAGTCATTCTTCCTAAAATCTAATCTGAACCTCCCCTCCCACAACTTCAGACCTTTCCCTCTTGTCCTGTCACTATTTCCTTGGGAGAAGAGGCCAACACCCAACTCTCTACAACCTCCTTTCAGGCAGTTGTAGAGGGCAAGAAAGTCTCCCCTCAGCCTCCTCTTCTCCAAACTCAACAAGCCCACTTCCTCAGCCTCTCCTCTTAGGATTTGGTCTCTATACCCCTCACCAGCTTGGTGGCTCTCCTCTGGACACATTCCAGCACCTCAATGTCCATCTTGTAGCGAGGGGCCCAGAACTGAACGTATCACTCAAGGTGAGGCCTCACCAGTGCCCAGGACAGAGGTACCACCAATCCCTTAACTCCTGCTGGCCATGCGACTCCTAATACAAGCTAGGATGCTGTTGGCCTTCCCAGAACTATCACTTGTCATCTTCCTTTAAGCATACCTGTGAGAGGGTGGGAAAGAGGGGCACAGCCACAGAGGAAAGCAAAGTCTTTGGGGTGGAGCTGCTGCTGCACCCTGGAGCTGTGATGGAGGGGCGGGGGAAATGGAGGAGGCTGGAGCAAATGGCCAGACATCTTGGTTCTGCTTTTTGTTTGAGCTCTATGTGCCTTTGCCTCCGTCCTGTAAAATGGGGTTAATTGAAGACTCAGTCAATGCTGAAACAAGCAGAAGAATGCAAAAAAAAAAAATTTGTTAGCACGATTAGAGGAGATTACTTGAGTGTGGTAGGAGACCTGCTCCTCGTCCAGATGTGCAGCAAAGCCCTGCCTCTTCCAGGTGAGGCAAGGAGCTACCATGGCAAGACCTAGTGCCTAAAACTGTGAGAAGATGAAAGTCACAGGGTCATGTTGGAGAGGACCTGCCCACAGTCTGCTGCTGGAGTCTCTCAGATTTGCAGAAAGCCTCACAAAACTGGTGACAGCTCCTCTCCTGTGGCCACCTCACATTGCTGCCCTGACCCTTCCAACTCCTTTTCCCTCCTTACGTGTGACTTTTGTTATCTGATGGTGGTGTTGGCCAACAGCACGTGTTTCTATACAAAATACCACTCACATGAGTATACTCCTTAAAATCCTGCCTTTAACACTTTTGAACCTAGCTTTAGACAATTATTCATACTACAGCGTGACAATAGAGAAACTCAGAAACCTGGTGGCATTACATTCCCAGACTGGCAGTGAGTGAGGAAATAGTATTTTTCATTTTTATGTTATGCTTGGTTACCTTTTCTGTTATCTTGTCAGAGAGCAAGGATAAATGTTCACAAGGTCTGAACATGAGCAATAAACACCTTTTGTGGTTAGCAAATGCATCTGTGTTTGCTTTGCTATTTAATTACAGGACTCAATTCGGGCATTTATTGTTTGCATCTGCTGCCACTGTGAACAACGTCCCCTCTGATGATTACCACAGGAGACAAGTGTGTTATGTGGACACCTGTCAGCAACAGGTACTGCCAGCATCTCACTGGGCAGCCCCCACTCCTGCGCAGGGATGTTGTGCCGTTGCTTGGTGTGTCAATGAACAAGCTGGCTCAGGGTATCCAGGTCTGCTACTGGGGAATGAATAAGAGCTTTGTCAATAATGCTAAAACGGAGTTTTGCGGATTTTCTGAGAACCATAGAATCATACTCTACTCTGCACTCATGAGACCTCACCTGGAGTACTGTGTCCAGCTCTGGAGTCCTCAACAGAGAAAGGACATAGAACTGTTGGAATAGGTCCAGCGGAGGGTCANTAGATTGGATATTAGGAAGAAATTCTTTCCTGTGATGGTGGTGAGACACTGGAACAGGTTGCCCAGGGAAGCTGTGGATGCCCCATCCATGGAGGTGTTCAAGGCCAGGCTTTGAGCAACCTGGTCTGGTGGGAGGTGTCCCTGTCCAGGGCAGGGGTGTTGGAACTCAAATGATCTTTGAGGTCCCTTCCAACTCTAAACATTCTACAATTCTATGATCTTTTTCCTTCCACACTGGGACCAAAAGCACTAGATTTTATTCTGGTTTGTTTTGGTTTTTTTTTTTTTTTTAGGATGGCACTACACTAGACACAGAATTAGGAAACTGTTCATATAGTTCTGTCTGCAAGTCTGATAAGACAAGCTATGGTTGGCCTTGCAATTAAAATAATCCATTTACTGACATTTCTTCTTATTAGCATGTGAACTTCAAACCTACAAGAAGTAGCAGACTTAATTCTCTGAAGAACAGAGGTAAGAGGATAAACTTCTTCCCTACATAACGTCCTGTCTGTGGTCTCCTCATCTCATGAGAAATAATATGTGTATTTTAAAAGAATATCGCTAACAAGACAGTGAGCTCAATGTAAATTCCCATTAGGGCAACACAGGTGCATTTGCTTTAGTACAACCAGTGAGGATCAACACAAAATTTTCCATGAAGACTATACTTTCATTTGGCCCCATAGCAGGCATTTTACAGTGGGGCAATTACCTTGAATACCACTTATTATAATGGTAAAAACAAACAAATAGAAAAAAACAAGCCCAACCAATTTAAGTACACCTTAGTCTGTGCAGCAACAGGGCCTGAGTCCCTTGAGCAGAGCGTAGGTGGCTCCCACATGAGGGACAACTGACTGATGAGTGCCTATTAAACGTGCAGGCTGGTGATGAAGATCAATACACGATGCTTACTTCTGCTGCAATAAAACATGGAGAATTATGTAAAGCTCGGGGATGAGATGTAAGCCATGCTGTCTGCTCACAAATGACTGTGGAGGACAGATCTTGTAAGAAGTCCTTTGATCATCTGTAGGCTCAAAGAAAAACAAAAAGGTTTCAAATGGAAGTGTTGCCACTTGCATGTCTGTCTATCCAACGGCATCTTAATTTCTCTAGAAAACTTACCAGACATGAATTATGTATGTCTTAAAGTGTTATAAAGGCATAATGTAAGCTTAGCTGCCTGACTGGATTATTCTATTCAGATATCTACCAGTGTACTGAACGAATGTAAAAAACAGTTCTAGGTCTAACAGTATCACACTATGACCGGAGAGATCCAAGGACTTTTTCTAATGCAAGGGTTGACAAAAGGTGTCTGTTTTAATGAATGAGAATCAGAGAAACAAAGCATGAGATCATAAATATTTCATTAAAACTCCATAAAACCCATCCAACTATGAGCAAAGAGCTGTTTTAATTCCTTTTTTTGTAGCTTTACAAATTGACAAAGCTATGTAAAATCTCCCCAGCACAGAGGAACCATGACAGCGCACGATGCCATTTTGTCCTCAAAGGGAAGTGTTAATCTGATGCTTAAAAACCCCTTAAGAATTGGCACTGCAACCCAAGAAGCATCCAACCATCTCACTTCTTTCAGCACATATCACCCTCCAATGTGAGATAAGAGGAAATACATCTCTATATGTGCCTGCAGACCTCCTAGTCTCCCAATGTACGAGCTATTGCGATTAATCCAACATTTAAAACTAAACAAAAGGCTTATTTTCTTCAACTACGATTAAAGATCAAAGCAAGTGGATTAGCTCCTTAACAGAATCTCCTGGTCTCCAGACTTACCATCCAATCTACCGAGGGCATCCATCCAATTTTGTTTTGGAGATTTTGGGGGAGGAAGGGAAGGAGGAGGAAAATAAATGATCCCATCAGTCAGATGGGTAGTAAACCATAGCAAAGTGGGTGTTTCGTACATTACCATTACAGTTAAGTCATTAAAACTTAGTATTAGTAAAACAAAGAAAGAATAAAAGAGTTTTTCCACAGTAACTAAGTTACTGCACCTTGTGAGGCCGGCTTTTTTCACATTCACTCCGTTCCCTGGGTCCACACAGCTTTCCTCTGCAAAGTTTTCAAAAGTAACTGCGTAGAAACACATGCCCTTAGCACATAGGAAGGATGCAGAAAGAATATCAGCTCTTTGAATCCTTTGATTATTAGAAGGTATTTGTGGTAGTAGCAGAGTTTTCAATTGGATATAGGACAGCTTAGTGCCTATCCTGGGGAAGTTTCTGATTTGTGGGATCAGATTGGGCTGTATGAAGGCTGTACCGCCATCTGGTGGGACCTGAATAGGCTGGAGAGTTGGTCAGAGAGGAACCTGATGAAATTCAACCAGGGCAACTGTAGGGTGTCGCACCTGGGGAGGAATAACCGCATGCATCAGGACAAGTTGTGGGCTGATCTGCTGAGGAGCAGCTAGGAGGAAAAAGACCTGGGGAGTCGTGGTGGACAAGAAGATGACCATGAGCCAGCAATGTCCCTTGTGGCCAAGAAGGCCAATGGCATCCCAGGGGCATCAGGAAGAGTGAGACCAGCAGGAGGAGAGAGATCATCCTCCCCATCTGCTCTGCCCCGGGGCAGCCCCGCTGTGTCCAATTCTGGGCTCCCCAGTTCAAGAAGGACAGGGACCTGCTGGACAGGGGACAGCAGAGGGCTACAAAGATGATGAGGGGCCTGGACCCTTTCTCAGATGAAGAAAGGCTGAGGGACTTGTTTTTTTCTTAGTTTGGAGAAGAGAAGACTGAGGGGGAATCTGATCAACACCTATAAATACTTCAAGTATGGGTGTCAGGAGGATGGGGCCAGTCTTCTTTCAGTGGTGCCCAGGGACAGGACAAGAAATAACAGGCACAAACTGGAACATAAGAAGTTCCATGTCAACATGAGAAGGAACTTCTCCACTTTGAGGGTGGCAGAGCCCAGAGAGGTGGTGGAGTCCCCATTTCTGGAGACATTCCAAACCTCTGTGTAACCTGCTCTGGGTGGACCTGCTTTGGCAGGGGATTGGACTAGATGATGTCCAGAGGTCCCTTCCAACCCCATACCATTGATTCTGTGATTCTGTAATATTAACGTGATATTATCACCAAAGCCTACTGCTGGGTAAGGATTAAAAATGGTGTTGTTTAGTTTGGTGAAGCTTCAGCACCATCAGCACTGGCAGCTGTCACCCACATACCAGATGGGTAAGCCTTGGGTACCACTATATAATGTTATCATCCCCCACAAATCCAGAAGTGCTTCACAAACCCACACAACAACAGTTTGCTTCACTCACAGATCCCTTTAGACATTAATCAGCTGAGTAATGCATATCACTACGACATGTCACTTGAAGAGGATAAAAGCCCAAAAATCTCCTGATGACTAAAAGGAAGGATTTAGATGAGCAGAAGATAATTACTGAACTGTTAGAAGTTACAGTCACAAGAATTAAGTATTCATTCCCCTTTACAAAAGCAGATACAAAATCAAGAGTGATTTTGGCAGGCAGAGATCCTGAGCTCATCTCTCATGCAACGTAGTGCCACCACTAGACACAAATTCTGGTAGCATGATGGCACATGTTTCAGATTTGCCCCAAGGAGTTAAGGACCAATGACACACGAAGTAGGACCTACCAACCACCCTGCTGAACCTGGAAGAGCTGGTGGGTGAAGTCACAGGACTTTCAGTAACAGAAAACACAAATAGCATACTAGTCAGATCAGAGAAGAAACCGCCTGATCTTCCATGAAGCTCTATAACAATGTCTAACACCAAAAAGCCAATTTCTTTTTCTTTTTAGGGTGACCTGGGCTGTTGCCAGACACAGAAGCATTTTTTCCTGAATCCCTTAGGATTACTGATAATATTCCAAATCAAGTTGCGGGAAATGATATACACAAATTCTTCTACTGAGAGAAAAGGCCTGTATGTAATAGGCAGTTGCCAATACATTTTTTGAAAACAACCACATATTATGAAGTAGTCTTAAAAAAATTGTTGCCCTTTAATCCCTTGACTTTAGGTTTCTGTACTCTTCAGTAAATTATCTTGCTATTGCTCCTTCTGTACCCCTGAATCATTAGGTAGGAGAAGAATGTCAGAAATTCCATGCAAGAACAAGCCTCTAGGTCATTCAGCTACAACAGCACACGTTTTGGACTTCCCTTCTCTCTTTTGCCAGGGCCGATGGCTCTGGTACTGCTGCCAACCATCTTACTTAAAATAACTTAACAAAGGTTATTCCACACTGTGTCCTAAGGATTTGCCTTCACCCTGCAGTGGAAAATGGACATTTAGAGTACTTCAGTAATAGTCAGCTCCAATTAGAAGTCAGGCATGACCATTCTTGGGACTGGAGCATGTCCCTTATGAGGAAAAGCTGAGAGACCTGGGGCTGTTTAGCCTGGAGAAGCCTGAGAGGGGATCTCATCAAGGCTTATAAAGATCTAAAGGGCAGGTGGCAAGAGGAGGGGGTCAGACTCATTTTATTGAAGCCCAATGACAGAACAAGGGGCAATGGGCACAAACTGGAACACAGGAAATCCTGTCTCAACATGAGGAAAAACTCCTTTACTTTGAGGGTGATGGAGCACTGGAACAGGTTACCCACGGTGCGGCGTGTCCTTCTCCAGGAATATTCAAAACCTGCCCACATTCCTGTCCAACTCGCTCTAATTGGCATGGGCTTGGACTAGATGATCTCCAAAGGTCCCTTCCAACCCCTACCGTCCTGTGAGTCTTATTAGGTCTCATTAACGTTTGAGTCTGGTGACTTTAGAGTGCTTGTATGGCACATGCTGACACAAGGCAGCACTATTGCTTTTCATTCTCAAGCAACAGCTCCATAACCAACATCTAGTCTCAGGGAGAGATTCAAGATCCTGTTAAAGGATTCCAACAAAGATAAAGATACCAGCTGGCCACCAAAAGATGAGTTTGCCATTCTTACAAAATGTCAAAGATGTTGTTCAGCCTCATGGTAAATTAGGCAGTTAAAACAGGATGTCTAGGGATTATTAAGACAGATAGCCCTGTGCTCTACAGCTTTGCTGGTAAATCAGGAAATTGGCTGAAACTTTCAGAATTCTGTCTCACCACAAAACGGGCACAATACTGAGGACTGGCTTTTGTGGGGTCTTTGGCTGGTTGGGTTCTTTGCTTTATTAGGCTAAACTGCACAGCATTTTGTCAGGATTGTGTCCACTCCTGAATATTTTATCATTTTAGTGCCCATACGAAATGAAAGGGATGCACAGAATTATCACTGCAGTACTCTCCTTGCATTATTTACAGCATTGGAGGCTGTAGCACTTTAGCATAATATAACATAAAACATAACATAAATATAACATAAAAAGGCCAAATTTCCCCTCAAGCCAGGTTTTCAGTTTCACAGTCTGCAGTTCCTCATGACTGAAAAAGGTATATGAACCTCCTTAACACCTCCCTTCCCCTACCCCCACTTTCTAAATGCTGGCTCTCTGATATGCAAAGAATCAGAACAGATGAAACTCCACAGCATTCAGCAAAAGAGGGAATAGTAAAACCTGTGACTCTAGGAAAAGAATACATGGCCTTGTTTCACCATCCTGCCAAGTTATTCCCACCCTACCCCTTTTCTTGCCTTGTTAAAGTCCTCTGAAGTTGCCCTCATTTCCTTCCACGTCTTGTTCAAGAGCTGAATGCAGATACAGAAGAACTCCTCAAATGATCTGTCATGGGTGAAGAACATGGGATGGAAATCGTTGCAGGTCTCACTGGCTAAAAATAGAAAAACAAGAATGGGTGGAATAACATGTGTACAGGCAGAAGCTTCAAAAAATAAGCATATAATACAATCAGCCACAAAACTGAAAACACACTGTAATTGAGAAGAACCCCATTTCTAGTAGCAAAGCATTATACCAAAAAGCCAGCCTTGGTCTACAGTCTTGAATGAAACGCAGTATAGAGCCTATCAGCAGAAGACGAGAAGCGAGAATAAGAGGAAACAACCACCTGTTCACCTGAATATTCTCTCAATGGGTGTTTGTGCCAAATTTTGTTGTTTAGACTGGGACGGAAAGGCACAAGCTTCCTCATCAAAACAACAGTCTTCCCCCACTGCTAACAGCATGTACCACATTGCCTGCTGAGAATCGAACACCAAACCCCATCAGTCACAAAACCCTATTAGATCAACTGAGCTGAGATGTGAAGCTCTGCTGACACAGCAGATAATCTACCACATTGTACATGGGTATACCGCAGCAGGAACCAGAGAAATCTAGACAGACATATAGAGGAGAACGTAAACTGATTACATATGACAATTTTGACATAATAATGACAATTCTACCTAATAATAACTATTAGTTTTGTCCACACAAGACAAATCTAAACTAGAAATGCTGACAAAATTAAACACCATCTTAGTATAAACCATTTAATAAAACTTCAATTAACTGAAATTTATCTAGCCAATTTCTCAGGTTCGCCAAGCTGTCTCTATGTACAGCAGTTGCACTTCATCAAACAGGAGTGCTCTATTGGCAAAGTGTGCATTTATCCAAATACTGTGGGCCTCTTCCGACACTCTAAATGAAGACACAGTAAGCAGAAATAGAATCATAGAATGGTTAGAGTTGGAAGGGACCTTTAAGATCATTGAGTTCCAAGCCCCCTGCCATGGGCAGGGACACCTCCCACCAGACCAGGTTGCTCAAAGCCCCATGTAACCTGGCCTCAAACACCTCCAGAGATGGGACACCCACAACTTCTCTGGGCAACCTGTTCCAGTGACTCACCACCATCACAGTAAAAAATTTCTTCCTAATATCCAATCTATATCTCCCCCTTTCTAGTTTAAAATCATTACCCCTTGTCCTATCATTAACACTTCCTGACAAAGAGTCCCTCTCCTGCTCTCCTGTAGGCTCCCTTCAGATACTGGAAGGCTGCTAGAAGGTCTCCCCAGGGCCTTCTCTTCTCCAGGCTGAACAGCGCCAGCTCCCTCAGCCTGT
>VZRU01017557.1:952803-977180 GCA_013398155.1 Pedionomus torquatus | reverse complement strand
CTGAACTCTACCTTTTCATGGTCACTGCAGCCAACACTGCCTCCAACTCTAATGTCCTTCACCTGTCTCTCTTTGTTTGTCAGCACTAGGTCCACTAGAACACCTCTTCTTGTTGTCTAGTCCACTACCTGAGTCATGAAGCTATCATCAATACCCTTGTGGAACCTCCTGGACTATACATGTCTGGCTGCGTAGCTTTCCCAACAGATATCAGGATGATTGAAGTCCTCCATGAGAACCAATGCCTGCAATTGTGAGGCTTCTTTGGGCTGTCTATAAAAGACCTCATCAACTTCCCCATCTTGACCAAGTGGCTTATAATAAATTACCATGGCAGTGTCCCTCATGCTGGCCTGACCCTTAATCCTCACCCACAAGCTCTCGATTTTTTCTTCATCTGCCTCCAGGGAGAGCTTTAGGGATACGTCTTCACTCTCCATCCATTCCTTAACATAAAATGCCACACCTCCAGCCCTCTTTCCTCACCTGTCTCTTCTGAGCTACAGTCTACTCATATGATTCATGCCACCAGGTTTCACTTATGCCCACTATGTCATAAATTTTCAGCCACATAGTAGCTTCCAGCTCCTCCAGTTTGTTGCCCATGCTGCGTGCATTTATGTAAAAGCACTTCAGCTGGACTGTCAGCTGTGCCACCTTCTTAGGGGAACACCCCTTGAGGTGTCTCACAGGTATTTCTCTGATGTCTTCAACTACCTCAGGAAGTGCTGGTTCATCTCCAGAAGACTTTGTAGTGCAGCATCAGTAGTCTGCCTCAGGGCTATAGGCTGAAGGCCCTTATTAGTACCCAGTCCCTCTAACTCTGATGTGATACCCCACATCTCATCACAGACAAGCCTGATATTATTACCCCCTTCACACCTAATTTAAAGCCCTGACTTGGAGAGAAGTTTTTAAATAGTAGAAGCATTAAGAAAAATGGAAGACAAAATGAAAATATTATTTTTAGACTTGGCAAAAATAGTCAATGAAAGACAAGGATTATTTTTTTTTTTTATATTTTATAAGCATTAATTTATGCTTTTTATTTTCTATTCACTTGCAGTGTCTCAGTGCTGGTTTTCTTCTACTCCTATACATTGTTTCTCATCTGTTGTAATTCTGAATACGTTCCTTCTAATGTATGAACACAGATATTACTTTCCGTCTCTGGCAATGCTAAATTCAATCATGTCACTGACTCCTTCCTGGCGATACCATTGATCTAATAATGGTGTCAACTTCACTTCTTGTATTTTGCTGGTCTTGACGAATTAATTGCCTTTCACATGCACTCTGTACAGTGTGTCTCATAGGTAGAATAAAACTTAGAGAGGAGTCATCTTAGAGTACATTCCTTTCTGTGAGTTGCAAATCTCCTGTCCTCACATGAGCATTTAATATTCACTGGGTTTGGTACATATTTCACCTAAGAATTTCTGGAACCAATAAATACTCAAGAATTTTATCAGGGAATCTTTAAGGTGAGGTAGAAGATACAATTTCATCCAACTTAATGTATTTTGTTTGTTTGCCTGGAGTTTTCAGTCATGAAAACAGAAGAAATAAAATACAGGTCAATTCAACTTTATTGCAAAACTTCATTTTCTTAAAATGATACAAGCTCATCTTTCCTCAGTTCAGTTTAGAGCAATGAGAAACTGTCTTGTGGAAGCTACCATTCCTTATAATGAGCCTGTCTTCTATGATCATAGTATTTCATAAAATTACAGAAATTTCTGATGTTGGTATTATTTTGTTTTTGGTTTTGTTTTTCTTTTTTTTTTCTTTTTTACTTTTTCTCATTTATCACTTAAATCCCAGTTCTCTTGGAAATACTTATTTTCAGAACTTTCAAGATGAAAAATGCCATAAAGAGTAGGTAAAGCTGAATTTTGAACAACATGGTGTCTGAGTAACTGATTACTTTGGTTATGATGGACCAGTCTCTCTTGGTATGTTCTCCCTGAATCTGTATGTATGTTAGATTAAGAAATGCTGAAATAAATAGAAATAAAATCTTGTTTGAAGTATACTTAATATTATAAACAAAAAAGTACACAAAAGCAATCAACAAACAGAAGCAATTCAAGTATTTTTCAATACCTGAAAAAGTTCTGGCTTCAGTGACAGGCAGAGGACTGAGTGTGTTATCTTTTCCTCTCAGATGGATGATGGTTTATGTTGTTTTCTTCTTTTCTTTCCTATTTAGTTGACAGGTCTCTAATTGCCCAGTATGCCCTTTTAGAAATAAACTTTCTACTTCCTATAGACCATTAAGCTTCAGATTTGTCCCTGATGGCATGCCCTTATTCATCTTCTCCAGTTTTGTTTCCAGTATCTCAACTCTCCTGTAGTGACTATGGTAGCACCAACTCATTATCTACTTGTTTTGCCCATTCTTTGCTCATTATATTGTTACTGTTTCCATATAAATGTCCTTGGAATATTAGTTCTGTGTTTTCCCAGCAGAATGTTTTTATGTGTGCAGCTGGTGAGCTTCCTTCACAAAACCTCAAGCTTCCTTTCTGTTGCTGCACTGCTCCAATAGTTTATTCCCTATTTTGACATGAAACAAGTACACACATAAAGGTACTCTGCTGGGGCTGCCTGCTGCCTCTCAACTGGAGATGTAAAAACTCAGCAGGAAAGGAACACCAGCTTCAAATTTCTTTTTGTTGCCCCCAACTGTGCAGGATGTTGCCATGCTGTTAAATCCAGCTGACTTTGTGGAAGATGTAAATTTGCTAAGATCTAAGGGGGTTACGATCTTCCAGGTTCCTGATGCTATGTTCCACGGGAAGTCTTACAGCTTGCCAGTCATCAGTCTCCTCTGGCTCCTTTCCAGCCCTTCTTATTTACTCTTACTGACTATGACCAACACTAGATTTATTTTCTTTCTTTCATTTTCAAAAATGTTTGATCCCAATTTGTTCATATATCTTCCAAAAAGGTGGAAGATATAAGCTGCAAATACACTTTTTGCCAGAAGAGAATTATTTTTTTTTGTAAATTTTTCATTCATATAAAGTTGTACACTAGATCTAACACAACTTCTATTAAGCATTTTTTCCAGGGCACATCTGTAGGTTAAAACTGTTTCTTAAGTTTCAGTTGGGCATGCTACTTGCAGCTATTGAAAGGCAGTATTCAGTTTAATTCTATGTTGTTTTTTTTCCTCTGATGAGTATTCTTCCTGTTATTTTTCCCCCAATTCTCTCTTTTACTGACAATTCATTTCCTAATGAGCTACCTCATGATGTAGCTTTGTACAAAGCTTCGAGCTATCACACATATAGCTTTTATTATGATTTAAGAATTTTAAAACTGATTATGCATAGAATCTAAAAGGAGTGGGGGAGAACATCAATTTGTACATCAGCCACATATCAGTGGTGCAGGCAGCAAATGGAGTTAACAACAATGAGACCTGTTAGATGTGTTCTAATACTGGAAGTGCTTGGTAAAATAAATAAATAAATAAATAAATCACCTTTTAACAAGGAGAAAGGAGTAAATTCACTAAATCAGTTACGTCTTAGTCACTAGTGTTCTTATTTGTTACACTGTGTGTGTATCAAGCCCATCTTAGACTTATTTTAATTTAATTTTTTCCATTGTTGAGATGTTTGGATAAGATATTCAAAAAATTCTTTGCTTATCTTATGCAATCAAGGTATTGATAAGGTATTCCAAGAAGTACTATGCTTTAGTTAATGTGACTAGACTGGAAGGGTTTGGGATAAGCATAGCACTGGTGACTGAAGGTATCACAAGCCTAAGAATTATAGCCAGCTTGCTTCTTGCACTGGGCGATTTCTATTTTGTGGCCATAAATGATGTAAAAATCATATTGGAGTCCATGTCACTAACATACTTATTCAATTTGAAAATGAAAACAAATGAAAACAATGAAAATGAAAATTCAAACCTTAATTTTTTCCTTTCTAAGAATAAGAGGGGTAACAAGTGTTCTTTGCTATAGTAGTAAGCAATGAGATTTTGTCTATTTTTTATATTTTGAAAATAATTTAATTTATAATTGTATTTTTGTCATATTATAAACCTCTGTTTTCACAAAATACCTGCTGATGTCATATCACTGAATGAAAGACAGAGTTAAATCAGTTCAGCTCTAGCTTTGCACACAGTAGCAATGCAAACCTCGCGGACCATAGCCGAGATGGTAACTTGTAGGAGACAGCAAGTGGTGCAGACCTGGCAACCACACTGTGCGCATTGCGATCTCCTCCTTGGAATCAGCTCTACTCTGTTTCCATAGGGTGGATGCATTTACCTCGTGGAACGCACTGAGGGTGTTTTGGAAATCTATTTTGCTCCTTAATTTCATCCACAAGGTATCCAGGCTATGCGCTCTGAAACTGCTCTAGAGAGGGAATGAAAGCAGCGAAAGTAGGGACAATTGGGAAATTTGTTTCTAAAGTCCAAAAAAAAGAGTCCGCCCTGACTGATTTGAAAATAAGAAGTTAACCACAAAATCTAGCAAAGTGAAATCAGGTGGGTAGTCTCAAATCATTTCCTAAAAGAACACTCTTCAATTTGAGTAAACTGTATTTGGAAAGTATTATAATAATCATTCATATCTTACAAATTTACTGTCAGTGAGACTCCTTCCTTGGCACATTCAGGTTATATTCTGCACTGAAGTGCTGAATTTGCCCCTCTGATGGGGAAATGTAACAGCTGAACACCTCCTTGTTATGTGCTGTCACTGGTAGCTTTTGATAAGCCCCTGCATGAACCACTCATCATAGCTTTGACCTCACCTGTGTACTTGCCACAAAGTATTTAATTTCCATTTTTTTTATTTGGGTAGGCATTTTTTTGGTTATGTTTATTATATTATGTATATCTTAAAGCTATACAACAAAAGAAACCAAAAGACAACTCACTTATCTGCAAAATCTTTACTTCCAGTGATGATGGTGCATTACTTTTTATACAGTATACTTTCATATACTGAGTGCATGGTGTCTGTGGTCTTTACAGATATTATACCACTTAGTATGACACTCTCAGATAGAGATTTGTTAGTTTGTGTGGACTTCACAGGTCTACAGATCTAAAATAAGAATTCTTTTGGTGTGAGAATGAATAAAGATTCCAGCGCTCAGTGCCTGAACCAGATTTTTTTTATTTCTTATTTTTTTTTTAAATTTACCTGAGTAATAGAGGTTGGGTAGTAGAATTACATCCTAAAGCACTATTCTTTACTTAGTAACAAAGTTTTGGGTTGGTTTTTCAGGTTTTGGTTTTGTGTTTCTTTTTTAATCTCTTCTTGTTAGGTGAACAGCCATATCTCAAATTCGTATTCTGTTCTCAATTCAGTCCTATATTACAATTCATTTAATTTACACATGCTGCAATTTTTTTATAATGAGCTCTCACCAAATAAAAAACAAAATGTGTGACTGAAGTACTACTGTTTTGACAAAATGCTAAATTCATAACAAGTTCCCTTTGAAATATGTTGTTCTGCTATTTCACGCTCCATTAGCTTTACCCCAGTTGCCCAAATTCTACATCAGATGCATCAGTATCTTCATATTCCACTGCAGTGGATGTTAGTGAAAATTGTTGTTGACTTCGGTAAAAATGAAATTGTAAACAGGTTTAGTATCCACTGACAAAACTCTGTGGTACTTTACAAACATTTTCTGTTAGCTAGAATAGAGTACAGGCCATCAGATATATTTTACTTAAGATATGAGTTCTGTCTTTTTTATTAATTTGCTGTATAGTTTTGCTTATGTCTAGTTTTCTATGCTCAGTCTGCTTATCTGTAAACAGACTGTAAAACCTCACTTACCTCAGAGATATGATGTAAGGGTTAATTAATATCTCTATGATGCTTTGAAGTCTACAGTGAAAGTCCCTATAGAGTGTGGAATACCTTTATTATTATTGCTACTTTTACTACTTGCAGTAGTTTGCACTATTTTTTTCACTTTGTCTCTAGGAGCTCTTGATATCTTTTACAAAAAACAATAACAAACAAACAAAGAAAGAAAACCACAAAATAAACAAACAAAAAACCCCCAAACCTAAAAATTACATACCAACAATGTGAGCAAGATGTACATTTAGCAGCTTTTCACCCTACTCATGTGGCTCTAAATCAATTTGCCACAGGGAAACGTCTGTTGGTACATGTCACCTCTCTTGCCTCTTCCTCTATCCAAAGTTTTTGGATTTTCTGGCTTCTTTATCCTTGTATCCAATAATATTTTTTATTTTATCTGGTTCTTTATGATTTAATTTCTAATGTCTTGCACGCATTTCCTTTAGTCACTTGCTCATTTTTATTAGGTTTTTCATTTTGCTGTCATTTTGTCTCTGTTTCACCAGCCATCTGGCCTGCTAATTTTCCTCTGACTTTTAGTACTTTCCTCATCATTGCCTCATGTACATTTGAAAGAAGTGATTACATCCTGCTGTCAGGCTTCTTTTTTTTTTTTTTTTTAAATCAGGAGTACATCTCTCTTTCTCTTACTGAGCTTACTGAGCTATTTTTTGTGTAGATGAAGTCATCAGGAAGAAAATAACCATATTTTCATAACCCTCCATCAGTTTTATAAATAAAAGAAATAAAATGTAAAGGAGAAAAAATAGTAAAGGGTGTGGTTTACCTCAACTAAAGTTAAAACTCTACTTTGTAGAAATGAGCATCCAATAAAGTCCCCTGAAAGCAACTTTAATATTCAATAGAGGCAGTGATTTTAGGGTGTGATTTAGATGTCTATTTTATACGTATATGCAAGCATGAGATAAATATCAACCTACTTCTCTCTACTGTAGAACTTTTTGACTATTAGTTTAGCTGAAAAAATCTGCATTTGGCCAATGAACCCCATACTCTGACTCTGTGTTCATCTGTGGATATCAAATTATACCTATGGCTGGTAAATGTTTGAAGAAGAACCACAGGAATAGATACAAGTAGGCCCCAGGTGTATGGGTTTTTTAAAATCAAGACAAAAATTTTCAAAGATAAAGTAATTCAAGGAATTCATATGGTCTATATGGTTTAGTAATCAGACAACATTACCATAGTAAAACCTTCAAACTTTTATAGTTTTTGAAGTTACTTATTTATTTCATAGATGGCAGCTAGTTGGGTTGCCTCAATTTTGTCTTGCTCAGGTTTTGGCTTGCTCAAACACATTAATAATTTTTAAGAAAGCTAAAAACCCACGGTTTCTGATGAGATTCAGTACTCCTGGAAAATAATCTTCAGATACTTAAATGTGAGCATCCAAATCTGACGCAAATAACACCTTAGTCTGCCCAAATCCCAGTATGTTATGTCATTTACTTTCTTTGTCAGTGAGAACCCTGACTGATTTCCTGAGGCCATTTGGACATTTTCTCCCCAAGCTAATATGATTCTAGCTAATGAATTTCTAATTATTGCAAGATGATATCCTTGGTCTTTACCATTTTCTTAACACAATCCATTTTAATCACATATATTGATCTTCTCTTTTGTAGGAATTAGAAATTGTTGTGTTCCTACAAAGGTCAAAAACTGCTATACGATAGTCTGTGGTACGTGTCAGGCCAGGGGTACAAGTCCTGTTGCTATTTCTGAGCTAAATAAATACTACAGAACTTGTATGAAAGGGATGAAAATCAATGAACTAGTGCTCCTTCATAGATGCAACATCCTATGCTGGACAACACTAAACTCATTCTTGACAAAATTAATTGCACTATCTCACCTGGAATTATGGTTTTAGCCATCTATATTGATGCAAGGTGGTTAACTACATTTTCCATGGTAATGAAAACAAGGGGTTAGGGTATCTTTTTTGAGGTTGGTGTTTGGGTTTTTTTGATAGTTACGAGTAAGCACTGTTAATGCAAGCCTTCAGGACTCACACTAGTTCTGGTCCAGAAATCACATAGTCACGGTACTGTGATTAAGCTAGTAATGTCTACTTAAAAGGACATTTGCTCAGTCATTGTGTTGTGTGAACTGCAATTGTACAATAATTTCTGATCAGAGGCAGACCATGGCTTAGAGCATGAAGAGCTTGTGCTTCTTGGAAAAGTATGTCACTTTTCCTTTTGTCATAGTTTACAATTCCTTTTTTCACTGCAGCATGTATCTCAGTTTGTTAGAAATAGTCACAGGTATTATGCCTTGAAATACTAGCAAAGTTTTCTCAAGCCTTATACCTTTTCTTTGGGGAGTACAATGATGGGAAGGTATACAAGAGAGAAGCATTTGAATCTAATCAGTAATGGTTACTCCTGTCCTATAGTAAGCATGGGAGTATTTACTATAGCTGAGGAGACCAAAAATGTCTTACATAGTAGAACCTGTCTTGTGTCTCATGAATGGGCTTGTCTGCTTCAAAATTAAGAAAGGTTAAGCAGGGACAGGAAGCAGTTCCTTTCTCTAAGCATCTGTTCACTTTAAAATATAACAGATTTGTTATCAGTATCTGTGGTTCCTGGGACAGAAGACAGACACTAAATTTCTAACTGGAGTAGATCTTGGGAAACATAGACAAAATGAACCAGGACTGACTGAAATTTTTCGGTCATATCACAAAAGCTACCATTCAGCATTTACCTTGATATTAAAACTTTATTCCTGAGATGTTACTGTGGTTTTAATGTCACTATATGACCTGGCCAACCCACTTCAGTATTTGTCACAAGGACGTAGCTGATGTTCAAAACCTGTATCAATGATTCTGAACTACATCTTGCACTGTTGCCACCGGCATTATGCTATTCACTGCCTGCAAATTAGGTCGCTGCTAGTCCAAATATTCATACAACTGTATATGTGAAATCACCTCACATGCCAGAGGCTGTTTGGCTGCTTTCAGATTATGTAATAAATGGCATCATTTGATGGAACAGCTCTTTGCTTATTAAGGTCTTTAAAGGTAGAATTGTTTTTATCCTGGGAATATACCATGACAAACACAGATCATCTAGCAAGAGTTGTTTCTCCCTGACAATTTTCCTTAGTCCTCACTTTCAAAGAACTCAAAACGTTATCTGCTTTTTGTGAAATGTGTCAGTAGCTAATTCAATCACTACTTTTAAATGACATAGGAAAATATAAATAAAGCAAATACTAATGTAACCCCAGGGTGAACACGAACATCTTTGACACAGCAGGTAAATTCCTAGTGGAGATTACATTATATATATCAAGACTGAGAGTGTCTGTAATGTTTCCTTTATTCTTCAAACTTTACCAATTTCTGCAACATTGATGTAGGAAGTAGAATTGATACCATGTTGTTCTTTATCAGTATTTGGAAATCATCTAGTATTCTTTGTATACTAGTGAGAATTTAACAAGAATGAAACATAATAATATGTGATTTCTTTTAAAAATTTGGAAATATATTTGCTTCCTGCAGATGTGAATCATTCAACAGAATCCTTGACAGATATACTTTTTAACAAAGTATGTATGACTCTGAAGGATATTTTTCTTTATGGATAAATTTCCTTAAATTCTGCTTCAAAATTAAGATAAGCTAACTAAACAGTGGCAGCAACCAGTTGCTTTCTATAAGCATCCTTTCTTTTAAAATCCAACACAGTGATTGTTGTTGAAAAATCTAACACATTATCCTTAAATGACAAACATATTCCTCCTGGGAAAATAATACAACTGCATACTAGACATTGCCACTGTAACTAAAGCATGTTACTCTTTATATTGCCATGTTAATTTCACATATCAGTAGATCAAGAAAGTTTAAATTAGCTTGCTACCTGGGAATATTTTTGTATAATATCATTTGTATGACATTTGAAGTTGTGGATGCCCCATACCTGGAAGAGTTTAAGGCCAGGCTGGATGGGGCTTTGAGCAACCTGGTCTAGTGGGAGGTGTCCCTACCCATGGCAGGAGGGTTGGAACTCAATGATCTTTAAGGTCCCCTCCAACTCTAACCATTCTATGATTCTGTGATTCTGCTGATCTTAATGCTGAAAGGAATCTGCATAAGGAGGAAATGTCTGTGACAGAGACATCTAAATTAACACTAAGTTAACTTTTTGTACAATTTTCTACATCTTATTAGCTTTGAAACTGAGTTGACTGTTTGAAAACAAAGGAGATACTGGCTCAGTTCTTTTGGGAGGAGTGTTTTCTGTTGGTTTGTTTGTTTATTTGTTTTTCCTTTTTCCTACTATGTTTTCTTGTTTTATTTTGCAGTAGAACTGGGGAAAAGAAATATGAAAGGGAAAGGAGTGGAATATGTGCTGAGTACTTCATCTGCCTTATGGCAGCCCATCTGTCTGCATGAAGTGTCTCAGATGTCTTGGTCTCACTCTTGGCTGCAACCCTTCTCTGATTCAGCAGGAGTAAGGAAGTGAAGGTGCATCTGTACTCTGTACTGGTGAAGCCTTACCTGGAGTACTGCATTCAGTTCTAGACCCCTCACTACAAGAAGGACATTGACATGCTGGAGTGCATCCAGAGGAGAGCTACCAAGCTTGTGAAAGGTCTAGAGAACAAATCATATGAGGAGAGGCTGAGGGAACTGGACATGTTTAATTTGGAGAAGAGAGGCTGAGGGGAGACGTCCTTGCTCTCTACAACTACCAGAAAGGAGATTTTAGAGAAGTGGATGTTGTCTCCTTCTCCCTAGTGAATAATGACAGAGCCAGAGGAAATGGTCTGAAGTTGCTGTAGGGGAGGTTCAGATTAGATATTAGAAAGAATTTATTTTACTGAAGGAGGGGTCAGGCACTAGAACAGCCTGCCCAGGGAGGTGGTTGAGTCACCATCTCTGGAGGTATTTAAGTAACATGTAGTTGTGGGGCTTCAGTGAATGCTCTGGTGGCCAAGAATGTAGGGTTTTTTTTGTGTGTGTATTGTTGGACTTGATCTCAGAGTTCCTTTCCAACCATGAAGATCCCGTGATTCTGTGAGTTAGAGGGAGGGAAATGCTGAAGGATTTTGATAGGGAAGATGGCTCACGGCTGAGGTCAGGATTAGGCACATTTCAAAAAGAATACTTGTAAAGAGCAGTCAGAGCTTGGTCTCTCTGTGCAAAGTAGGTAGGATAGTCTGGCCTTTATGACTTGCATCTGCAAAATCTGAATGTGTGATGACCAATGCCTTATAATACAAGGTTAGTTACTTTGTGTGTTAAAGTAATAAGCTTCCTATATAGTCTGGGGCTGTATTAAAACCAGTGTGTCTGAATTTGCCATTTATATTAGGAAGTATGATACATGGAGATCAAAAAGAGGCGCAGTATTACAGAAGAGACTTATATCTAATGTCCAAATCAGTCTATAAATATACCAGTCTATATTTAAGTATAATTCAGTAGTCTGACTGTAACATGACTGTATCAGCATGAGAATCAGAATACATCTATCCTGTGTGAAAGAAAATATATGCTACATTAATGCAGTTGTCCAATCCTTCTATGAACAGGTGGATGGATCTGCTGTAGGTTGTAAAGTTATGTCTATAGTTATGCTGTCCAAAGATTTCTTCAATAATATTCTTACAGTCACGTATACATAAGTCAGACCTATTAGTAAGGCTGTCATTTTCCACATTGAGTATTTGTTGGTAATGTTACAATGCAGTGACCTAATATAATAATTTATGTCTTTTTATGCACAGCAACAAAAGCATATTAAATAATTTGCAATCATTTCATGTACTTCACTTTGCTATTTTAACATCCTTTTATATGTTTCTGTATATTTTTTGTCAGCATCTTTTTTTTTTCTTCTTTTCCTTGCTGATGAGAAAACATAGGAAGTACAGTACCTTTATGTTTTTCAACTCTGTTTCTTTTGCCAATGTTTTATAAATATTGATCCAAATGATTAATGGCAATGGTATCACATGCCAATGTGTCATCCACATCCAAGTCTTTACGAATAAAACCCTCTGGTTTGGAAAGACACTCAGAATTACAATAATGATTCAATAATGAAATAATGAATCACAATACTTGAAGCCTAAATAAAAACAAACCTCTTTAAGTTGTCTCAAAATATTATCACTGAAATACTTTATGATTTTTTAAAATAAGTACTTACATCTGCTGTATTATACAATGCTGACTTGATTCTTAGGTTATATGTTTGGCCAGAACTCTCAACTAGCAGCCACATTTTTTCTGCTCTTAAAGTTAAATGATATATTTTAACCCCAAATAGGACAACCTACTTGCTTAGTGTGGCAAGATGTTAGTCTTTCTTTTACTTGCAAGGGGATTAATTACACTTAGGTACAATAGGTACAAGCCAAACAGGTAATAAACATTCCTGTAGCAAATCCTTAATGCCTGATTTACAATTATTTTTGCTTCAGTCAGTTATGTTTGACAATCAGGTCTGAAGAGTAAACAGAGTTTATTATCAGAGAAATGTTCTGATATTAGATTATTTGTTTACAAACAAAAAATATCTATGTCTTTTCTATTTTCCACAGTAACATTATGGTTAACTATACTTTTTTTTGGTCTCTTTCCAGAGTTCAATGGATTTTCTCACTGCTCATTTCTGTCTCTGTTTTGAAACTAAGATGTGTTGCAGACGTGCCTGGACTTCATGCTGATCTCTGTGCTTTCTGAAGTCTCCCTAGGCAGATGACAGAAAAAAATTCTTTTCATCCCTGTAATGCTGTGTTAGATGTGGCTACTCAGCTGTTTTATTTTCCCCACCAACAAATCGACCAAGTACTTTTGGCAAACCCAAAACCATGCTGAAGAAGGTACAGTCACAACATCCCAAGAAGAGCAGTCGAAGAAATGGACTCTTGGGACATAATCTTTCCAGAGTTCTGGAACAGAAAAGTTAAAGGCAAAGGAAAACCTACCCTAAAAAAAACATTTTTATATGACAGAAATCATAATTTCCACAAAAAGGTAAACAATTTAATTTTAACCACTCAAAGATACTGTAAATTACCAAAAAACCTGTAAAACATATTGTTTGTTTGGCTAAGGATAGTTCCTAGGTGGATGTTTGATGGGGAAAAAAAGGAAAACGAAAGAAAACTCTCATTCAGGATTTTAAGTAAATGTTTGGGATGTTATACCATATTTAAAACATCCATACAAGCCTGTTGTATCCTTTGTAATCATGAATGTGACTAAACCAACTTAGTGCTGGTAGGTGAGAGTCCTTGAGATTCAAATTTGATTTCTTAAATTTTCTCTTAATTTGGTGGCTTGAAGGTTTTCTCAACTATTTCAATACTGATAAATGCTCTGTCAAGATGCGATAAATGTCATTTTGCACTGGAAGATTAATCATGACAGAAATGAGCATGCTCCGTGAACAGCATTAAGAACAAGAAGGTCCAATTCATTTAATTAGTTACTATTTCCCTAAAGCTTTGAATGTGTGAAATGTTGTATAAGCCGTGCAATATTTTATTATCACTTTACACAAGGTCCTAGCTGGGCGTAATGAGTGAAATTTGGATTTTCTCATAGGAAATTGGACCAAAAAACTGCTGTCAAGCAGGAATCCTGGGAATTGACCAGCTAAATGGATTAGAAAAACCTGAAGTCTGACAACTTTTACTGTGGAATTATAGATTTATTTTTTAATAGAATTTGGCTCTAAATTCATTAAAAATGTTAATACAGGAAACAATTAAAAGCCAGCAGAAGGAATAGGGCAAACAAAGACATTAATCAAGGGTTCCTCAAAATGAAAAAATCTCTTTAGAAATTATACAAAATATCATGTGGCAGCAGAGTAAAATCCCAAATTGTTCTCAAATGTACTGCAGAATAACAAAAGTCCAGATGGAAGAGGGCTTGAAGTACTGCATTCATTAGGACTAGTAAATCATGCATTCTTTTGAGATATACTAAATTATATTGGATCACAGTGTACATTACACTGTAAACTGAGTCTCTGAGAATATACACGTACAATCATAACTATGGGCTTGGCTACATAAATACTGAAAAAATCAAACCTAGCATTACATTCCTCCTTTGAAAATACATAAGTGAAATGTTGTAAAAAATAACCCATCTTTTTTCTTTTCCACTTCTGATGGAGCTTTTTTTATGAATAATTCACATTATTTTCCACAGAGAGGGAGAATAAGAATCATTCATTGGATTGTAACTGAGTATATTTCCTTTCTGTAATCAGCTTGGGACTCTGAAGCAGAACGACGAGGTTGACTTAGGATCCCCTTTTGTATCATAGATATTAAGCAAATCACTTCTACTGAATATCCCAATTTGTATTCTATGACTTGGGAAAAAGAAATGTGTTCTGAATTTTCAGTTTGCCTTTACTAAACAATGCCCTGTGCATTACAGAATCAGTGAAACTCAGTCACTGAATCATTGTAGCCAATTTTCTTTGAAGAATATGCAGTATATTGTGAACTTTGATTTTATATTGCAGTGTTTTTATTGTTAAAGGAATAGATGATGCAATGTTCTTACACTCCTCCTTTCCCTCTCATCCCACCGCCCTTCCCCCTCTTCATGGTATCGCAATTTCTAGTAACATTGTTATCCTCTCTTTTTATGATGTCACCAAATAACTTCTCTCTGGTCTTAAGGAGTTCACAAATGATACTTCTAAACTAATCCTCTGCCTAGGAAGGAAGCAGGAAGCAAGGACTGTATTTTTCAGTATTTTTCATATGCTATCACCACTCTTTTCTCTTTTTTTTTTTTTTTTTTTATACGTTAAAATAGTACACCTTCCAAAAATAAATCAAAATTATCTTTATTGCTTTCAACTCTCATGGCAGATATGCATTGTGAACATCAAAGAAAGGATCGTGAGAAAGCCACAGTTACATGATTAATGCTATCACAGAAGTCTAAAGAAAGAAAAGCCTAATTTGTCATTTTAGCTTATCTCCAGGAATGCTGACTTGATTTGATTGTTGTAACCTCAATAATTTGCCAGGAGATTAAGCCCCAAGATTCTGATGTCATATCTGAAAATAGTATTCCTAATGCTTTTTGAAAAATTAATCCTTTGTCTATTTCCCTGCCAACACAGCTTTGTATTTCATTGTGTATTTATAACTGTTTTGTTTTGTTTTGCTAGTTTTCATGTCACATTACTGTTTTCCCTAGCAACCCTCACCAAGCTTAAAGGATTATATTGTAGGAAGTTACTTGCAAGACTCAGTTAAATTGGGACTTTGAGCAACCTTCTCTAGTGTCTTTGCCCATGGCAGGGGGATTGAAACACAGAATCATAGAATCATAGAATGGTTAGAGTTGGAAGGGACCTTAAAGATCATTGAGTTCCAACCCCCCTGCAAATGGGCAGGGACATATCCCACTAGACCAGGCTTTGAGCAACCTGGCCTAGAGGGAGGGGTTGAAACTTGATCTTGAAGGTCCCTTCCAACTCTAACCATTCTATGATTCTATGAAATTCTTCCCACTTTTAATTTAAAATTATACTACTATAGCTTAAAAGTCCTAAAATACAGTATTGTATTTTTCAAGAATATGCTATATTATTTTAAGGACAACAGGTGTGATGGATCATCAGGAGAGCTACTGAGCATCTTTGGGAGGGGAAGGCTCAATGGGCTATACAAATAGCCAAGAGAAAGTACTAAGTCCTACATTGATGTCAATGAGGAACAAGGATCCTCTAGTTTATGCAGAGAAACTGCAGGACTGAATTGAGGTGCACAATCCTTTATAATTCTGGTCTCTCTTCTTTAGTTGCTTTGAATTTACTCTATCTAAAAAGTAAAAGTAATAAAAATTTAGCATCCTTTTTTCATTCACTTATATATTTTCCTAATTTCAAAAGCTTTCCATCCTTTTGCAACAATTGTTTATAAAAAGAAATCTCTGAACTGAGAACCCTTAAAGTAATTTCTAATGCAGTGTCATTTCAGGCAACAAGGTAATAGAAAAGGGTCCTTTTATATTTGGGAAAACCCGAGAGCTCCAAATACTGAACTGAAAAGACACAATGAAATGCCAAAGGAGGATGATTAGTAAAATGAGAAAAAATGATGCATGTGCTGGTTTCAGTGAAATCACAGGGTGCAATGTGAGGTGCAACTGTTGCCTTAATCCTTATATGATTTAAGCTATGGCTGTTGTTATTCTCCATGCCCTGGAAGAATCATAGATCAACTGTATCAATTCCATTTTGTGGAATGACTTTTAGAAGACAGAAAGCTTTATAGCAGGGTACAATGGGTAAGCCATCTCAGATGGAAACTCATTTTCCCAACCACCATTGTTACAAATCCAGAAATTATTCTAAATCCAGAAATTATTCTGCTTAATGCAGAATAATAATAACCAGCTTAATGCCTTCTCAAGTCTTTTGCTTGTGACTACAAGTGGTCCCAAAATGAAATAAAGATCCTTGAAAATATTTGTTTTTAAAATTTATATTACATATTGTTCAAGAAATTCCTAAGAAGTACTTTAAACTAATAAGTGAATAAATGTAAAAACAAATGTATTTGAATAAAAATAAGAATCTTGGAACTATGTTAAACTAATCAGAAGATAACTAAGAAAATATATAGGAAAGACAGGATGTAGTACATTAAAATTATTAGTGAATAAATGTAATAAGCAGATCTATCAAAATCCCAAAAGGTTCTATACTGAGTAAAAATTATAATGGGACAATTATTATTAACACTAGCTGACTATAATATCAGTTTTTACAAGGTCAATGCTACAGAGAAAAATTGAAAATTGTATGAATAGGTCATTATTATTCTGAATATGAAACGAACATTGGAAAATCAATTTTGAGAGGCTGTTGCTCTATTACTTTATTGATCAAGATTAAGAAGACTAAGTGATCAACAACATAGTATATGCTTTGAAAGCCATGGCTGTTGCAATCTTTAGGAAGAGAGGACAGCTCAAACATATAAAACAGTAATATTTATACCTCAGTTCAACTTAATTACAATTTGTATTTGTGTACCATTACCTAATCTCCATCTGCTTCTCCAAAAACAGTAGAAAATTATGAGGATACCAGACATATAAACTATTCCTTAATAATATCCCTTTAGAACTCTTGGAAGAGAAAGTAACAGAAACAGAATTAAAATAAACTACAAAAGCCCTCACAAAAATCCTAGGTATGAATCAGAAGAAAGATCAGATGAAAAATTATTACTAAGACATTACTTATTAAAATGGTTAATTGTAATAAATATAAGAAGAAAACTACCTCCATTTTATTAAGTGATCCTAGTCATGAACAAATGAATATTTATGAACCACAAACAGTGGATAGACTGCACTTTCAAGGCCAAATATAAGTTTAGCAAAAGAGGAAAAGCTGACAATTAATAATGTTACAAATTTGTCTTTAAGAAAAAAGAGAAACACTGATGATGAAGAAAAAAGAGAAACACTGATGATGAAAACCTGGAAAAGATGTGTTTCCCTTACTTGTAGGGAAACAAGAAAGATGAAGAAGGAAATATGTGGATTATGGATTTTGCTACAACTATCCAGAAAATTGGGAGACTGCATAAAGAGTCTCTGACGGGATTTTTTTTATTTCTGACCTATACATTTAGCATCTGTTATGTATTGTGCATTTGTTGTAGATGCACCTCTGTTTAGCCTAGCTGACCTTGAAGTAAAATTTATTGGTTACCTATTCAAGTTACTTTTAATAAATTGTCTAATCATTAGTTCAGTTGTTAGAAACATTGATGGATCTCTTGATCCTTCAGTGTCTTTGAAGATTTCTTTCCCTTTTTCTGGAATATAGCCTGTTTGGGGGAAGTAGGTGAGGTGTTGGTTTTGTTTTGGAAAGTTTATTTTTACATTTTATTTATATTCCATTGTGCTTAAGTCCTTTGATTTAAAAAAAAAAAAAAAAAAAAAAAGGTAAAGACATTAGTACACTGCCTGAAAAGAAATTTTAGAACTATCAAAATGCAATGATGTCATGAAGATTTGACATTTTTCCTCATATTTTAAATGTAATGCAACCCAAAATCTGATTGATTTAAACTGACTAATACTTGTTTTGTACTTTCAGAGGGTTAAATATGTTTTCCCTGTTTTCCTGATTAAATTCCAATTAATTATAAGAGAACAATCTAAGGTGTGTGGAAAATAAAATTCTTGTGTTGAATTGTGTCCTTGAAATGTATAGTAACACTTCCAAGAACAGGTATATTATGAATGAAAAGACAAAATATAAGTTGGATGTAGCCTCTACCAAAGTGCGGTGTGACTTGCAGTTCTTTTCATGGTATGGGAGAAAGGCAAACATCTACTTCTTGCAGCTTTGGTGATCTGTGACTTTTTCTGGTTACAACAAGGTCTATATCTCCTTTTTGTATGTCACAAGTGGTTTGGTTTTGGTCTTTTTTTTAAACAGTTGCTAAAAGTTTTAATATGATTCTGATAACCACAAATAAAAGTAGTAACTGTAAGAGATTTTTTAACATAAAATGAAGTTATACAGAACTTCCCAGTCCCAGTCATTCATCTGACCCAATGTAATATTAAAGATTTGTCTCATTATATTTGGCATTTTCCAGTCCTTAAGGCTGTGTGGGAGCACCCAGACAAACCAGTTTCAGAGCACAATTGGTAAGATGCAGGGAGTTGACATCGACTCAGCTTCATGTCCCCCTTGCCTTGTCCATGCAGAGATAACACGGGGGGAGTTGCAAAAACGTCTCAGCCCAGGGTTGTCTCAAGACTGTATCATGATAAGAACCAAAACCCAATGGAACCTTAACAAAAGGAATGCCCTGAGTCCCATCCCATCTCTATTCCCCTGACTTTGAGTGCTAGACATCACAAAATTAGCAACAGAAATTTAGGAGCCACTGCACCACCAGAGGTAAATAGTCCAGATAGGGTAATATATTTGTGCAGAATCCTGCTCCCCACTGAATCATGAAATATAAACTGTAAGGTCTGGGGAGAAAAATGGGGAATTCTCCATGGATACAGCTTGCCTTCAGCGGATCCGTCCCCACCTTGTCCAGGATGCTGTACAGGGTAACTTCCCAGGGATTGAGCAACTTTACCTGAGGGAGAGGGTAAGTGATTAAGATACATACGTATGGTATATGGCATGCTATTAAGGTCGTGATTGGTGCACTCTTTTAAAATATTAATATCTAGCACATTTGTGGTTTGTGTTGTTATTTTTCAGAATCACTTGTAGATTGTAAGAGTGTATTTTGTGAATTGTTTTGAAATTGCAATAGTGTGGTTGCATAGAACCTGCAATAGTGACATACTGGACCTGTGAGTGAAGTCCAAACAAATTGTTAGTTTGAACCTCCCAGTGAAGTCCTTTTCCCTTTTTGCCACAAAGGCCCAAGACTTATAAACGTTTTTACAAGTCCTTCATCCATCAAAAATAGCATCTTAATTTATGTTAGATCATAATACCAGAGACTTAATTTTTCTGGAAAGTCACAACCAGTTAAATGATCACGTGGCTTGGACACAGTCACAGAATCACAGAATGATATGGGGTTGGAAAGGACCTCTGGAGATCATCTAGTCCAAGCCCCTTGCCAAAGCGGGTCCACCTAGAACAGGTTGCATAGGAACTTGTCCAGGTGGTTTTTGAATGTCTCCATAAGAAAGAGACTCCACCACCTCTCTGGGAAGCTTGTTCCAGTGCTCTACCACCCTCAAAATAAAGAAGTTCCTCTTCAAGTTTAGATGGAACTTCTTATGTACAAGTTTGAGCCCATTTTCTCTTGTCCTCTCACTGTACACCATTAAAAAAAACTCACCCCTTCTTCTTGACACCCACCCCTTAAGTATTAATAGGCATTGGTCAGATCTCCCCTCAGCCTTCTCCAAACATAAAAGACCCAAGTCCCTCAACCTTTCTTCATAAGAGGGATTCTCCAGTTCCCTAATCATCTTTGTGGTCCTGTGCTGTACCCTCTCCAGCAGTTCCCTGCCCCTCTTGAACTGGAGAGCCCAGACTGGACACAGTACTTCAGATGGGGCCTCACTAAGGCAGAGTAGAAGGGCAAGATAAACTCCCTTGACCTGTTGGTCACACTTTTCCTGATGCAACCCATGATGCCCTGTTGGCCACAAGGGCACATTGTTGGCTCATGGTCATCCTGTTGTCCACCAGGACTCCCAGGTCTTTTCCTCAGAGCTGCTCTCCAGCAAGTCAACTCTCAACCTGTACTGGTGCAGGGGGCCATTCCTCCCCAGGTGAAGGACCCAACACTTGTTGAATTTCATCAGGTTTCTCTTTGCCCAGCTCTCCACCCTGTCCTAGTTTTGCCAGATGGTGGCACAGCCTTCTGCTGTGTCAACCACCTCTCCCGGTTTTGACTCATCAGCAAACTTGCTGAAGGTATATTCCATCCCGTTATCCTGCTCTTTAATGAAAATACTGAAGAGGACTGGAGCCAGTGCTGACCCTTTCAAAGACCATGGAGAGCAGTCCAGCAATGACTTTGGTCAGCTCCCTCAGCACTCATGGGTGCATCCCATCAGGACCCATGGACCTGCAGATATCCAGTGTATTTAACTATTCCTTACCTTGGTCTTGTTCAACCTAGGGGAAGTCTTCTTCCATCAGGACTTTCTCTGTTTCTGCCAAAGTGTGGGAGTCCTGAGGGCTGGCCGGAGCAGTAAAGACTGAAGCCAAGAAGGCATTTAGCAATTCCGCCTTCTTTGCACCCTCTGTCACCATAGCACCCGTCTCAATTAACAGCAGACCCACATTTTCTCTCTTTTCCCTTTTGCCTCCAATATACTTGAAAAAAACCCTTCTTGTTGACTTTAACATCCCTTGCCAGGTTCAATTCCCAGGAGGCCTTGGCTTTCCTTGTTTTGCCCCTGCATATTCTAATGGCATCCTTGTAATCTTCCCAAGTGGTCAGTCCCTTCTTCCACTCAGTGTAAACTTCCTTCTTCCACCTGAGCTTGTTCAGAAGCTCTCTGCTCAGCCACACAGGTCTCCTCCTTCCTTTGTCTGAATTTTTTTTTCTTAGGGATGCACCAACCCTGAGCTTGGAGAAAGAGATATATGAGAATTGTCCAGCTCTCTTGAGTTCTCCTGCCTTTCAGATCCCTAACCCCTGAGATTTCTCCAAGCATTTTCTTGAAGAGGCTGAAATTATCCCTCCTGAAATCCAAAGTTTTAGTCCTGCTTGTTTTGTGCGTATTCCCCACGATCCTGAACTCTGCCTTTTCATGGTCACTGCAGCAACACTGCCCTCAACCTTTATGTTTTCCACCAGTCCCCTGCCTTAATGGTAAATGTGTTGATGTGCTTGTGATCAATGTCTGATCTGATTGCAGTACTTACCCAACTAAATATTTGGAACACTTATGTGTCATTTTTACATGCCATGGAGGGTATTTTTGTATGTCCTATACTATGCCTCTGAAAATCTATGAATGTTTCAAATACCTTTTTAAAGTAAGTTTTAAATATTTAGGTTTATAGAATGAAAGCAAGTGATGGTAATAATACTTATATTTCCTTCCTTTTAAACAGAAGTTCATATCTCACCTGATGTATTTATAAAGTGGTTGGAGTTAACATTGTTACCTTTGGACAAATATCAATATTACTACACAGTCAATTTCCCGCTTCATAATGCCAAAGTTATTTTGAGTTTGCAAGTGCTATGCCAGTGACATCATTTGGTGGAGAAATTTTGTCCATGCAAAAAAATATACTAAATTTGGTCTTTTCAACTATTGATCTATACTTCACAATGATTAGAACAGACACACTTTCAGTGGAACTTATGTTTAATGTTTTCTTTATCTACAAGGAAGTAGAAACCATAATGTTAATTTTAATATGTTGTTCATTATATATTAAGTGCACAATCCCTTAAAATATTTAAAGAAGAACTTAATGACTCTGAATTTTCAGTGTACCTGAAAACTTAAAATCTCATTTTAGTGGTCTTCTTTCTTGTTATGTGCGTGTATGTTCCATTATTAGCAATTCCAGTTACATATGCATGTGTGTGTCAAGACAAAATAAAATAAAAACTTCTACCTATTCGTAAGTGGAGACAAAGCTTGTGGAGTCTAGAGAGCTACTCAAACTTCTACATAAGTGAAAAAAACTCACCAAAATCATAACCCTGTGCCATTTTAATTGGGTACTTGAACTGTCTGCCCTTACTTCAGATACATATAATTAATTTTACGTAGTTTTTCATCAGGATTTAAAATCAAAGACAGGAAAGTGAATTTATCCTAAACGGTCTTAATTTTTATAATATCAATGCAATCACCACATTCTTAGATATGGTTTTCACTAAAATTTTTACTTCTTGCAAGCTACATGTTTAATGGTAAAGAAATAATTTAAAAAGTACCAGGCTTCATCTATTCAGCTGTATTCTCATGTTCAGTTCCTGTGTTTTACTTGATGGGCATTGTAATCTGAGTAATTACAAATAAAAGCCATAAGTAAAAGTTCACCTTGAAAGCACTGTAATGAATGCACAGTGTAAAGAATCCAATGCACATTAAAACAGAAGCTATAGCTGCCAATGTTTCCTTGTCAGTCTTTATTTGGAGGTATGTCAACAAATAAGCTACACTAAAATATCCAAGAGAAAAAAGAGAGATTTACCATTTTGCCTCTATCCCTTTAAACATGTATTGTATTAGACCTCCTACTCTGTCCAGCCCTTTTATTGAGGAGAAATTATCCTTGCTAACCTTGTTATACAGTCTCAAGAAACTTGATTCTAGCTACTGTAGGAGGCACACTTAAAATGAATGTAGTAATTTGAACTTCTGTTAACTTTCTTTTTGGAGTTTGACCCCACTTTCATCCAAGCTCTCTCTGGAGTTGTGCTCTCAGAGTGGTGCTTAGTCCAAGAGTTCTTTCAAAGAGGCACCGAAGAAAAGACAAAGAAGGTACTCAGACAAAAAATACTACTAATAATAAAATAAAACAAAACCAAAACCAAAACCAAAAGCAAAATGTTGTTTAGGTCAGGAATGGAATATCTTTATGAGCTCTACATGTCTTCTGACATGACACATTTCTGTTAAATAGTTGTAAAGGTGTATATGAGCTTCTATTACTAGCTACCCCAGAAGAATGACTTTTCTACCCAGAAGAATGCATTTTCTGAGTCAGGCTTTAATCTGCTGTGTACAAGGATTTCATTCCATGAAACAAATGAGACAAGATTGTACTCCATACCCAGAATGCCAGTGGGCCAGAGCACTATGAATATGTGTTTTTCTAGATAAACCTTGAAATGTTGTTACTTTTATTGAACATTACTCCAAGTGTCCTGGAATCAGGAATTCTGGAATCCAATCTCCACAGGTTTTTGCATGCATTTGAAAATGCTGAGACTTTATTTAAAATCTTTAACATTAAACATTTTATTTCAAATCCCAGACTTTGGGAATAAAGAGGTGGAATAGGATTTTTGGCTTCTATTTGACTGTAGTTTTGTAAACAAATTTCTAAAACTCAAAAACATAAATTGAAGTATCCCCCAAAAAATCAGTGTTGTTTTTTGTTTTTTCATTTTTTAAAAGTGATATAACATTTTGAACCAGTTGTATACATTTTCACAATAATATTTCCACTTTTGTACTGTATTAATATGAAAATATTCAGTTTTAATGTTCATATTTCTTTAAGATCTTACATAGTCTTTGTCTGTTACATTCATTTATATTGATGTTTTCCCTTGCACAACTGGTGAGTTTTGATACCTGTTTAAGCAGACAGCTTTATCCGGGAATCTCTAAGTGATACATCATGACAAATAACTAAGACATATTCCAAGTACTGCTGGTATTTCTCAAAATGCAGAGATTCTAAAAGATTAGTTTTCACTGGAAATACGTATGGGCAATATTGTTAATCTTGTAGGTGACAATCTTTCTACCAATAGTGTTATTTGCTGTTTATTGTGAGGAGGCTGGCATACTAGTGCTGTATGAGACAATGTCTAGATCCTGTTCCGGAAATAGCATGCAACAGCAATTACTACACATAAGTGATTTTGAAAAGACTGTACAAGTTCACTTCCTGCAAATTCTTCCAACGTTACCCAGTAAACTTCATGCTCTCAGGTACACTTCAGCACACATAGTGCACCCTCTCTGTTCACTGCTGTGAAAATATTATTCTAAAGAGCTGCAACACAGCCACTGTCTTAATTCATGCGTTTTGGATGGGACACTCAAGATGACACTGTTTTAGAGATAGACGGACATTATACAGGTTTCAGTGCAAGCATTGTGTGTTGTGAAGGATGACAGTCTCTGCCACCTGGTCTTAGGACCAAAGAATAGTTCCCGGTTTGTTGGTTTTGGTACAATATATATATTCCATAAGGCTTGTGAATGCAAGAGCATTAAAAGATTTAATATCATATGTAAAAAATAATA
>VZRU01017557.1:906911-947272 GCA_013398155.1 Pedionomus torquatus | reverse complement strand
TGTTTGGAAAATATTGGGAGGGGTGGTTTTTTTTTTTTTTTTTTTTTTGTTTTTTTTTTTTTTTTTTTTTTTTTTCACTAATCTAATGGTGAATTAGGAAGCAAAGCAGACTTTTGAGGATTTGGGGGTTGCATTTGGAAGTCCCTATTCTTCCATTAATGCAGGTCTGGAATTTAGAATGTACATGCAAGCAAGAAATTGCAGATTTGGTTCTTTTTTTTTCTCAAGAAATATAAAATAATATAAAGAGAAGATCTCTTGGCATATGAAAAATTTTCAGGAAGGACTTCCTAAAATAAACCCCAGTGGTACAATGTCTCAAAAACCCTGGAACTCTCTAGGTGTGCAAAGTGCCTACTGAAAGGGAATTAGGACCTGATTTTTTAAATTATTATTAAATTGTATGCACCTACCTGAGATGCTTCAGTCAGAGACATAAACACAACAAGCATGTTATAGCATCAGTGAAAAGATGAGCTTGTCCATAAGGTGATTCAAATCCTAGGTTTGTAATTTGTGTCCATGACCATATAGTGATACCAGGACAATTGCAATCCTAATTTAGATTCCTTAGAAGGCCATGTAACTTTCCATGAAAGTAATCCACTCCTTTATTCCAAACAACACCCTTCCTTTTCTGCTTATATCCTTGTGGATATTAAGAAAGCAAACTTCTATTATTTTTCAAACTCCACAGCTGAGTATTTCTCATTGATGTAGATACAAGGGACTTTCAGTCCTAAAAATGTATCTGTTGGAACAATTCTAGAGTGCCCTCTAGTACACTTAAAGAGGCATAGAAATGCAGCAATAAACCACACAGCAGAGTGAGAACGACATGTTCTTTCAGAAAGGCAGTCTTTTCCCATGTGGTATGTCAAAGATAGATCTGCTCTTTTCATCTGTTTTGTATGAGGGGAGACAAGGTTGACTGTATTTCCCATAGGAAAATGAGGTATGATAAATATGGGAACAACTCTGATGACTTTACATTCATGAAATCTGTAGGCATATGTTTCAAGACTACTGTAACTAGGGAAGCAAATTTTGCAAGAAACAGGAAAAAAACCTATTTGACAAGCTAAATATTAGGAAGTACTTTAACTGCTTGTGTATATGGACCTATGAAGGTTTATTATAAAAATAAGTCACTGAACCACAAAAATATAAAGATATACATATATGTATATATGTACATATATATACACATATACATATATGTATATATATATATACATACATATATATGTATGTATATATATACATGTATATTACATACTTATCTGGGGAAGTCAAACAAGATGAACAAACAAGTTTTGATCAAACAATTGTTGGTTAATTTCAAAATTCTGTTCTTTTCTCAGATTCATATACTATTAATAGCTACAAAAAATCAATAAATTCTCTCGAATCAAGGTTCATCAAACAGTTATGAAACTGGGCATGACATGACTTGCTCTCTAACTCTACTGTGTATTAAATTGTTCGGACAAAAAAACTCCATTTCTGAAAAATAAAGGACTGGGTATTGTAGCACTGAAAGGCCAAATGTTAAGATCTAGTTCTCTGAGCAAGACTGTGCTTTAAAAGTGAGTTAAAAAAAAACTTTACCTTTTTTTTAATTATTTATTCTTTGTAGTTATTTTCCACATCATTGCATCTAATGTTGCAAAGAATCGAAGCACAAAATGCCTCAGTAATGCTGACTGAGACAGTGACTCATTGGTCACTCAGTGATGTCTTTCATTCAGTGAAAGCCTCAGTGATGAAGCAGAAGAACAAAGACATATATTTGTCAGGCTGTGAGGGAGACAGTGTGAGAAACTTGGCCTAGGACCTAACAGACACTCAAAAGATGTTTCAAGNACTGTATTTCCCATAGGAAAATGAGGTATGATAAATATGGGAACAACTCTGATGACTTTACATTCATGAAATCTGTAGGCATATGTTTCAAGACTACTGTAACTAGGGAAGCAAATTTTGCAAGAAACAGGAAAAAAAACCTATTTGACAAGCTAAATATTAGGAAGTACTTTAACTGCTTGTGTATATGGACCTATGAAGGTTTATTATAAAAATAAGTCACTGAACCACAAAAATATAAAGATATACATATATGTATATATGTACATATATATACACATATACATATATGTATATATATATATACATACATATATATGTATGTATATATATACATGTATATTACATACTTATCTGGGGAAGTCAAACAAGATGAACAAACAAGTTTTGATCAAACAATTGTTGGTTAATTTCAAAATTCTGTTCTTTTCTCAGATTCATATACTATTAATAGCTACAAAAAATCAATAAATTCTCTCGAATCAAGGTTCATCAAACAGTTATGAAACTGGGCATGACATGACTTGCTCTCTAACTCTACTGTGTATTAAATTGTTCGGACAAAAAAACTCCATTTCTGAAAAATAAAGGACTGGGTATTGTAGCACTGAAAGGCCAAATGTTAAGATCTAGTTCTCTGAGCAAGACTGTGCTTTAAAAGTGAGTTAAAAAAAAACTTTACCTTTTTTTTAATTATTTATTCTTTGTAGTTATTTTCCACATCATTGCATCTAATGTTGCAAAGAATCGAAGCACAAAATGCCTCAGTAATGCTGACTGAGACAGTGACTCATTGGTCACTCAGTGATGTCTTTCATTCAGTGAAAGCCTCAGTGATGAAGCAGAAGAACAAAGACATATATTTGTCAGGCTGTGAGGGAGACAGTGTGAGAAACTTGGCCTAGGACCTAACAGACACTCAAAAGATGTTTCAAGAAGGTACATTTTACCACATTTCAAGTTGAAGCCTGATTCAGGCTTAAATGCTGCCTTTAGGTATAGTCCTAAACATGGAGGAAATGAGAACATATAAAGCTTCTTGAGGCATGGCTGAGAAGTACATTTAAGGTCATTTGAAAGAGAAGACTTTTCCGCAGCACAATTCCCTTTTATGCTGGAGTAAGAGTAAGGGCTTTATTCAGTTTTTTTCTGTCTACCCCTGGCTGGTCTTACACTGACAAAGCTTTCTCACCTTAAAGAAACTCTACATGCATGGGTTTAGGTGGGGTTTAAGTTATCTAGATATAATCTGAATATATAAAAGTATAAAAGAAGGCTTTGTGAACCTTTTCTGCACAAGGATAACTTCAGTACTGGTGGAAAAGCATGGAGAGGTACAGCAGGGTATAATGTGTATTTTCTGGTCTCTGTCATATGACTAGTGTTAAAGTCCTAAAGATTTTCCCATCAAGATGTTGTAGAATAAAAAAAAAAAAAAAAAAAGAAGAATAAGTTGTAAATTCTAACAGGTAGTTAATAATTGAAAGCATGTGTTCTAGGGGCAAATGTCTGAAATAGAATTTTGGAATTCCCTGTCAGAAGTTTGCTGCTTCCTGTCTGTGACCAGGACAGGTTGGTGGCCTATTTTGATGGCAGCCAGATTAAAACCAAATTCCCCATCCTGAATCCTCCAGGTAACACAGAGGCACAAGACAGAATCTCTAATTTGAAGGGTCATCACAATTTGTAGGTTTGCACACAGACAATTAGACTTCGATAAGTGGGGTTTTCAGGGGTGCAGAAAGATTTTATGCCCAAGGAAAGGGTTCCCCAAAAGTAAATTGATTTCAGAAATATGAATGTGAAACTCCTGACTGGAGGTAGGTTCCTGTAAGTGGGGCAGATGAGCAGAGATAAATGCTGGGGCAGGCCAGGGGCCATGAACGCTAACGCCTGAGTCAGGCAACAGTGAGCGATGGCACAGCAGGAAAAACCACAATTTTCTACCCAAATAATAAAGTGCAGCAGCCAACTCAACAGGGAAAGTAGACAGAGTGGGTGTGTGAGCCAGTAAGATCAGGTAAACACTGTCATTTTCTTGTTTCTTAGAAAAACTCCAGTCAACTAGACAAGGTGTTAGTATTCAAAGGTGCATCCACCTTCGTCATCTCAGCAGTTGTTACAGTAAGCAGGAGCACATCAGGAAAAACACAATAAGGATTATTTGTTTGTTTTTCCCTTCAGTGAGCCGTTTCAGATTCCCTGATATGTGTCCAGAGGAAGCTCAGATCCATCTTAATCACTGCAGGACATCATCATTGTAACTGCCAGATTCTAAATTAATTATTTTAAAGGATCTGCTACATCATTTACTAGGCAAAAATAAATAAATAAATAAATAAATAAATAAATAAATGAACGGTTTAGCTGCTAACAAGTGCATCTTAGGCCTGATTGACTGATGTATCATTCTTTAGAATGTTTCCTCTCTGGAAGTCCAAGAGTCGATAATATCCCTTATCCTCCAGCCCCCCACTCCAACACATATACACACACAGAGACTTTTTTTCTGTGACATGATTTCTATGATTTTTCTAATTCATGTTCCTCACAAAATTAACCATTTCAATATGAATACCTTCACTAAAATATTTTATAATAAAGAATGAAATCTGTATGGCACTCTTTCAGCCTCCTTTCTTGCTGAACTCTAATTTTCTGTGCACAGTTACATTAGGAGAGTGAAAGGGCATTATTTTTAAAATTTATTTTATTTTGTAAACTACATTAAACTCTTGTGGTATATCTGGGTCTGTCTGTCCAAAATACCCTGAGTCTCAGTTCCTCTTTTCCTGGAAGAGATGACTTCTCAGAAGTCCCAGGCTTTGCAATATCAGTGTGTTGTTAATATCTCTTCTGTAAACTCTTAAGTGAATCTGGCAGTTGGTAGTGATTATTAACCTTGCACTGAACCAGCAATTAATCTGTTCAGGCTGCAGAGGAAAAAGAAAGAGAGAGAAAGAATGAGAGAGCACAAACTTGCCTGCTCTGGCTCAGTGGTTCTAGTGAATCTGAATACCCTGATCTGATACTGCTTAAACACATTAGTATTCTCTATCTAATCTGCAGATTTAATTCATTACATCCATCATTTCCCCATAGCCTATACACCCATTTGTAATTTCCATGACATATTTTTCATCTGCATGCTTCAGCCTTGGCAGAGAAAACATGAAATTAGGAAACAAAACATTTGATAAATATGTATGTAGTGGTGTGTGAAGTAATAACAGAAAAAAAACTAAGCCTTTTTTCTGCCCTGCTACACTCTGCTGCATCATGCTTACTGGGGAGTGGAGCAAAATTTAGGCACATAGGCCCTTAAAATGATCTTACTGCTGTTGGCATTTCATTGAACTGTAAGGAAGATACATTATTACTTTATTATCATGACAGAAATGAATAAACACAACTGCATTTTCCAACATTATTTGGCTTACCTTTGGGTGGGAAGACTAGTCCTAAGGTAAGTCATTCATGACTGCATCTTTGTCTAGTCCAATGTATTTGTTAGCTGCAGGACAAGTCAGAGATCTCAGCGCATAATGCCAAGTGTACAAACTAATCAGAGTGAGCAAAGTGCAGAGATCTGTCTCCAACTGTCACCATCATCACTTGCCCACAGATGAAGAAAGATGAGAGAAGGACAGGCATATACAGAAAAATTATTTTCCTGATTACCATTATCCAGCAGTTTGTAGCTCTTGGCTTTCCTGATCCAAAAGATCGAGTTTTCCTCTATGGGCTTGCCCAGTCCTTCTCTAGACCTAAAAAAATTTATCATCTCAAATATGCTGTGGCTAATTGTGAAACTTCTTCCTACAAATTATGTGAATATTTTCCTTTGTTGTTTCTTTGTTTCAAAAAATAGCACTTCATTATGGCCTCCAGTTCTTTTTGCAAGATAGAACAAAAAATTTTTGACTCTCTGCCAGCCACAGTATTTATATAGCTCCATCAAAAGTCTTTTTTTTTTTTTTTTTTTTTCCCCTGGCTGAGAAGACTTCTATTCAGTCTTTGCTTGTTGAGAAGCTGTTCCATACCTTTTATCTTTCTTGTTGCTGTCTCTGAGCTTTTTCCTATTATGCTGTATTCTTTGTGAGATGACGGAACCAGAACTGCATATAACATTCAAGATGCTGACACAGACTGAAATTATGCAGTGAATGAATGTGTAATTACATGCTTTCCTCTCCACTTACTGAAGGTTTTTCTGTCATCCTCAGACACCTCTATGCAACTCAACCTTGCTCTATGAAAATAAACACCTTCTGGGGTAATGATTTAGGTACTCTGTAAGATTGCTAAAGCCACTAAGTACCTCTAGGTCTCACCTTACTTTATAGGTAGTGTATCATCATAATATTCCACCATGACTATATGCGTAATTGTATTCTGCAAGTGTGAGCCACCTTAGCAAAGTTTGCCTCTTTAGCTGTGAGAAGATACATTTACATTCTTTGATCATCTCATTTCTTCTGATGTCCCCTTGTTTGTTGGTATATATTATCACATAATCATTTTCCTGATGGATCTAGACATTGCAGGAGAGATAAAGAAACCATCTTCGCTTCTTGACTGCTGACTCCTTTCTTACTATTATTATGGGGGTTTGATGAGCTATTTTCTGCAGGTTTTGTGATGCACATTTTTGTTTCTATGCCTCAGAGATTTCGATCTGCAGTAAAGTCTTCCATATTACAGGTCTAGTGTAAAATATACAAAGCTGATCCTTACCTGAAGGACTTACTGATAATAGTTAATCATATTAAAATGGCATTAAAATTATTTAGAAAACAGATAACTGAGAAAGTGTGTCAAGACTCTCAGTTCAATAAAAAACTCAAATTATTTCAAAATAAATTGTATTAAATAGTTAACTAGCATATGAGGTGTGATTTGGGAGTAGAAAAAAAGCCTCATGTATTTTAATTTGAAAGAACATTTATAGGGAGCAGAAATGTTTGTCATTTGTCCCATTTCTATACAAAAACAAAACAGAAAAAAGCCCCAAACCCACAGGTCCTCTCTTCTAGTAATAATGATAGGGGAAAATCTCTCTTGGTGGGTTTCCTTTTGCCCATGTTTGTTACAGACATGAATTGCTATCAAGAGATGTGACAATACTGAATATATATTTATGCCAAACGTTTCAGATAACAGAAGCCATATTGGATTTTAATGGTTGCTATAGATGGGTCCCTGAATCAGCAAAAATCGAAACAGACTTATATATAAAACATATATCTATACATGCACAAACAACGTTTCTGCCATCAATTATAACCCTGAAGTTAACACTTGCTTCTGGGCTCTTACACAACTGAGTTACTGACTTTCTAGTTATAAAGAGTGCTCCTCTTATCATTTTTGGCCCTTGGGTTGCTTGCTCCCTCTTTACTCCTCTCATTGCTTGCATTAGTAACATGATCTATTCTAAATCTTAGTTCTTTTTTCAGTCTTTATTAGGAAACATTCTTTTTTTATTATTGATACTTCAGATCACAGAACGAGAGAGATACATTTATGAAAGTTGAATATTAGGTACAGGAAGATCTTGCTCTAGAATGTTTTTTCAGGGAAGACTAGAGTAATTCAAAGTCTGCCCACATCTCCATACATCCTCTCTAACAGATATTTTCCACCATAATTAGAATGACATTCACAATAGGAGCTACCATTTTCCCTACAAACAGAAACAAACAAACCTTCCCCAATTAATTTCACATGATGACTGAGGGAGCAGAGCTAAAGATTCCATTAGGAACCTTGCTATGCTAATATAATTAGCCTGGGAAGCACTCAGATATTATAGAACTGTAATCAATAAAAACTCTGAAAAGCTAGATTAACTTTTCAGCCACAAGAAGGATCATGCAGACATTTCACTTTTCTTTTGCTTATAGTTTTCATGAAAAATAAGCAAAATAAACACAATTCTTATCTAAAGGGTCACAATCATACCGTGGACTGAATATCTGTTGTCATAAGAGAATTAGCAAAATTAATTTACAAGCTTTAATGTAAGCCATAAACAATTTACATGCTGTGTTGCTATTTTTACTGTATAGAAAATACATTCAACCTCTGAAAATAATGGTGGAACTTTTAACAACTAACATTTCTTCAAAATCTAATTTCCACTCCCACTAGTTACATAAATTTTGATGGAACTTACTTAGAAGACCACTCTCAGCAGCTGTTAAAGTAGCTGGAGCTCATCTGTGAGGTTTTTGCTCATGCCTTTTAGTGTGAAAAGAAAATGCTACTGTTAAATCAGGGACAGAATTTGCAGGAAGTAGTTCAGTTGTTTTCAAGGACACTCAGCCTCTCAAGCCATGTTCCCCACAGGTTGCAAAGTCCAAGGAATTTTCCTGAACTTTTTCATCTAGAGTGAAATCTGCATTTAGTTTACAAAGTCCTACAAAAAAAAAAAAAAAAAAAAAAAAAAGAGGTAAATCTGCATGAAGTAATATTTACTTATAACATGCAAATACTTTTAGACTGCAATGCTGAAGGAAAAAAAAAGCAGCACTGAAAAAGTAGCATAGCAATGTCATTGCTGGAAAGGTTTTGCTCAGTGAAATTTTATGCCAATGTGCCCTTCATCATCACTTCAGCCACTCCAAATTGCTTTTCTGGACAGTGAATCTGGCTTGCTCTGAAGCTTCTGTCCTCCTCTTAACTATTATTTTGCTTTGCATCATGTAGCTTCTGGGCAGCTTAATTATTTCTTCACACTATGTAAACCATTTAACTTCTCTGGCATTCTACAGAAATTAGACTCATCGTGGACCCAGTGGTCCAGATTACAACACTTTCCCAGAAGATACAGCAGGGAACCATATTAGTGGTAAGGCTAAAAGAAAAGAATAAATTATCTGTGACATGTGGCTGTAAAGGGAATGAAAGAAGAAAGTGATCTGCCAGATTTTACTGGTAGTGGTCAAGCAACAGGGTTACAAACACTGATTCAGAATCTATTGTCAGTAAAAGTGATATGGGTTGTTTGTTCTTTTTCCCATTGATGCAAAAAAGAACCCAAACATTCTGGCAACCTAACACATCTGAAGTCCTTATCCTTTTCCTTAATTTGGAATTAAATTAGTCAAACAGTAGAATAAATGAAAAAGAATAAGTCAAAAAGGGAGAGAAATACAGCCATTTGTGTTCGGTAGGATTTTCTGGTCAAATAATGATCAATTGTGTGAAAGTGGTAGAATTTTACCCAGCATTTGTTTGCAAGCTGGTCTTTTTGGGTTAGCAACTGGTATTGAATCTGAGTATTCTGAAATGTGATGCAGAACACGATTTTCTCTAAATGTACTTGCCAGAGGTAAATGTAATAATTTATGGAGTGTGCAGAAAATGTTTTCTTCAGCTATTTGCTATTCAGAAAAGGTTTTCCCTTACTCTTACTGTTAGGCTTTTATGTTGGCAGACTTATTAAGGTCAAGCCCTATCAAAACATTACTGCTGGGGTCAAAAGGGTAGTGTAGTCCTTCCCAAGGCTATTACACATTTTGGTGATCAGCTGATAGAGGGCACTTAAGAGAGATCCAGAGCGGTACAACAGACCCTGGAGAATGAAACAACATCTAGTTTTTGACAGCTTCCTGTAGTCATGAACTGGGAGATTTATGAGGTTAGATTTGATCTCTAGTCCTGTCTAAAGCCAGGCATGCTGTATGCTGCATTACTAAACAGGCTACTAGGAAAAGCTAATATAGCTTCTTAAAGGTGAACTTGAAAGGCTCCTTTTAAATCTCCAGCTAGCTAGCTAAATCCATTTTAATGCCAGCTGTGAGAATTAGGGAAATGTAGTCTCATAGGTGCATTTGATTAAAGAGACCAGCTAAACAAACTCTCTGCCAACTTTCTGGTTGCAGGAATGGAAGCACAAGCCTAGAAAGAATAAATTTTCATCTATGTTGTTTAAAATCTCTAATATTTTCCTCTGATAACTCTCTTCACCATGATCTGTAAGCCCTAGATAAACATGGTCCAACTTTGCATCTTCAACTTGATAGGAACACCTAAAACTTTTAGACTCTTTTTATGTTACATTACACTAATTTAGACAATGATAAATCAAGGTAGAAGTCTTGTAGCCTCTCATAAAGACTAAGTTTTGAAAAACAAATTGTTAAACGAGATCTTATGCTTTTGTACATTATGTACTGTGATGAAAATAATGTGTAAAGTGCATTTGAGTGCTAGCGCTGCATCAAAATCAGCCTCCGTATTTTACAGATGTGATAAAATTGCTGAAATACCTATGAGTAGTTCCATGCATTTGATTGGACCATTACTTTGAATTGACCTGTGATTATTTCTAAGACACCTAGAATTCAGTATATGGTACCTGAAATCTTAGATTGCAAAATCTTTGAATAAGCCTTCTGTCAGAAAAATTGCTGAATAGCTTCATGGAAAAGGGGGTTGGACAACCCCTCTTCTTTGTTAGGGGAAACAACGTCTGTTTGCCATTTGCAAACAGGAAAAGAAGAAACTCCAGGAAGAAAAGTGAAACATATATTCCCCCCCAAACTCCAAAATATAGATCCTGTAGGATCTATTCAAAAGGAGAATCTAGGATGGATATGCTCATAGAGCAGGGTGGGACACAACTTACAGTTGTTTACAGTCCTTAACTGGGTGTATGTTGCAATCAGCCTTCAGTCCTCCTGAGTAAAACCTTATTTCTTGTACTAACTGCACTTAAACCAATGGACATGCAATCTGACTCGTCAGTACTAAGCAGATTTTCTTTAAGTTTCACAAGTCTTTAATTCATCTTTCTGTAAGTACAGACAATGTACTCCTCTCCATTTCTTAATTAAGCTGAAATGTTAAAAGACTTTCTCAACAAACTGTTTTATTTACCTGCTTTTAATTGACATAATTTCACAGGAGATATTACCAACTATGGAGATGATAAATGTCTGGATGTCTTTTCAGAAGCTGCTTCAGCAAGCTGTTGGACGTGAGATTATTCATGCCTTAAGGTCAGGATTAGCTTTACCATCAAAAAAGTAAAACAAAACAGAAGAGCGAGACTTACTTTACTCAGAAATGATGCAACTTGTCAAGTCTGGTGGTATGTTGTTACTTGATAATTAGCTCAAGACAAACTTGTAGCTACTTCAAAGTACATTTTAAATCAGACCACACTATGGAGTCTTTGGGGATGCATCAGTAACACATTGAGGGGAAGAACAGGATGCTGTGAATGCTTATTATTCAAGTATGAGTTATGAGGAAGAAATACATATTTCTTCTTTTTCCCTCCCTTTGATGCTGATAAAAATACAAGTCAGCCAAAACACCTGGTGATCTAAGAAAGGTGAAACAAAAATCTCTGCAGACTTTAATCCAATTTCTAGGTTACCAGAGTTGATGACAAAATAATTAATGATAAAATCCTGATTATGTACATTTCTAAACTGCCATACTTTGGAATTTTGAAAAACAAATACAAAAGAATCCCCCATAATTTAAGGCTTAAATGAAAAGTCTCTAGAATTTTTGTTGCAAGTTTATAAAGTGCTGCATATGCTGGGTTCCTAGTGCATAAATGAGACCACAGATAAAACAAAAAACACATAAGAGTTTGTAAAATCTTGTTATAATCGATAAATCAAGAAAATATTACATTCATGTCATATAAAATAAAAGGAATAAGTTATTTTCAGAAATTTAAACATTTAATACCTTTGAATACAAAGTTTATCATCACCACTTCATATCAAAGATTTATAAAACATTTTTTTGAAGCTCTGTTATTCATCAACAGTTAAAGGTAAAAAAATTAGATATTCTTACATACCTTTTTTTTTTTTTTTGGTCTTGTTATTACACTAAAGTAATTCACTATATCCTATGTAAATGGCAGTTTGGTCGAATACTAAAATCTGTCTGGTATTTTTGTGTCATTAATGAGAAGTTGTAGTTTGAATTCTGGTAGCTTACACTGACAATTGACTGGTTCAAGTTTTAATTGGAGGTCACATTCAGGAAAAAAATTATACCTCTCTGCAGATTCTCATAGAATCACAGAATATTTGAGGTTGGAAGGGACTTCTGAAGGTCATCTTATCCTACCCTTCTGTTCAAGCAGGGCCACCCATAGCTGGTTGCCCTGGAACATGTACACTAGGCATTTGAATATCTGCAAACTGAAAGACACAACCTCTCTGGGCAACCTGTGCCAGCACTCAGTGCAATGGTTTTGTCTGGAGTAATTCTCTTCAAATTAATTAGTGCAGAACTAGGTTTTGGACTGGTGCTAGAAGCAGTGTAGATAATACAGAGATGTTTCAGTTATTGCTGAGCAACACTTATACAGAGTGGTGGCTTTTTCTGGAGATGGCTAAACACCTGCCTGCTGATGGGAAGTATTGAATGAATTCCTTGTGTTGCTTTGCTTGTGTGCACAGCTTTTGCTTTATTTATTATACTGCCTTTATCTCAACCCATGCATTTTCTCACTTTTACTTTTTTGATTCTCTCCCCCATCCCACTGTGGGGCGAATGAGTGAGTGGGTGACTATGTAGTGTTTGGTTACTGGATAAGGTTAAACAATGACATTCAGTCACCCTCATATTAAAAAAAAATAAATCCTGAAGTTCAGACGGAATCTCCTGTATTTCAGTGTGTGGCCATTGTCTCCAGTGCTGTCACTGGGAACCACTGTTAAAGAGCCTAGCTGTCCTCTTTGCATCCTCCCTTCAGGTATTATATACATTCACTCTCTGATCACCCCTCTGAGCCTTCTCTTTTTCAGCCTAAACAGTCCTAGCTCTCTCAGCATTTCCTTAGGAGAGATGCTCCAGTCCCTTCATTGTCTTTGTGGTCTTTTGATGGAGTCTCTTAAGTATGTCCATGTCTCTCTTGTGTTGTGGAACCCAGAGCTGAATGCAGCACTGCAAGTGTAGCCTCACCAGAGCTGAGTAGAAGGGAAGGATCACAACTCTTGACCTATTGGTGATACTTTGCCTAATGCAGGCCAGAATACCATTCACCTTCTTCGCAAGAAGGGCACGCTGCTGGTTCATGTTCAGCTTGGTGTCTATAAGAACTCCCAGATCCTTTTCTGCAAAGCTGTTTTCCAGCTGGGTAACTCCCAGCATATACTGCTCTAGGGGGTTGTTCCTTCCCAGGTGCAGGACTGCACTATCACTTGCTGAATTTCATGAAGTTCCTGTCAGCTCATCTCCCCAGTGTGTTGAGGTCTCTCTGGAGGGCAGCATAACCTTCTGGTGTATCAAGTCAGTCTGCCCGGTTTTGTAATAGAAGCAAACTTGCTGCAAGGCCTCATTCTGTTGGAACAGGCTGCCCAGGGAACAGGTGGAATCATCATCCCTGGAAGTATTTAAAAGATGAATAGTAGACATGGTGCTTAGAGACATGTTTTACTGATGAGTTTCATCAGTGTAATGTTGATGGTTAGACTCAATGATCTGAAAGGTCCCTTCCAACCTAGATGATCCTATGATTCCATCCAATTGTTCTTGTTGATCAGATGGCCTAGAGCAGAAATGAACTAAATTGTCACCCATACCTGTCTGCTGGTATGTCACTCATATCAGCGATGAAGACCTATGTTCCTGTTGTTTTCTGAACTGTACAGATGCCAGCCACGGAGCATTTTCAGTGGTCTTTTGGTAACTCAAATCAATTTTTCCATAATTTTAATTTTCTCAGAAATGTTAAGTATGTTCTCATTGAATTCTAATGACTCCATGTCAATTCTCAAGATAAATTTATGCATTATAAATTTATTCCAAGTAATATAAAATTTCCTTCTCTAAATATCACAGTAAAGATATAGGTCAGTACTTTACATACTTAGTATTATCAAATCCAGACACCACAATGATCAGTAATATATTTTATTGGTTTTGCTCATCACAGGTTTTGCTCTTTTAAGTGTAACCAATTAGCAATGATAAAGAAATATATATTTATCATCCAGTTTTGCTTCTTCTAAGACATGTGCCTTAACTACATTCTTTAGAGTACAAGGCATGATACACTCGGAACTTGCTATGTTTTCACTACAAGGCAAGTGATAAGTGACATTTTCTTTATGGCTATGGCAAAAGCCATTATGTTATTAATTGGGGGTGCATTGAACTGTGCTTTCTCTATGTCTGAATTTATGCCAGTGTTAGAGGTACAAGGGTAAATTCAGTGCATTTATGCCAAGAATAACTCCTCTGTGAATTGAGTAAAACTTTCATGCAAACAAGGGTACTTTGTGGTTTTAATATTACTTTGGAGGTATATATATTCATATTTGGTTGTGGAATATCCAACAGTGTTCAGCAAGTGGTTGGATATGATATTTTCATAAATTTTAATTAAAAATAAAGGCAGAAAATCAATCTTTGTATTTCTATTCCTTTATAAAACAGCATGAATTCGTTATTTTAAAAAATAATTGCACTGTTTTTATACAAGAGGAGGGAGATGCTACAAAGCTCAAAATGGAAAAGTGCTTTATCAGAAGTGACATCATGTTATCAGCAACTGTGGATTTAACTTCTACCATTGAGCTAATCTATGATACAAGAGTGAAAGAGATGTGGCACAAAACTGGTGAAACCAAGACTTATGTTCACAAAAAGCAAAGAAAAGTGGAAAAAAATGTCATTAAAAACTGGAATGAACAGAGTATAGAGTCCCAAAGAACATATGGCTGCAATGTAAAGCAGGGGTGGGGAAATCCCCAGACATAAACAAAGAGTAGAAACCTGCTGTATAAAATGGTAGCGGAGCTAGTAACATCCTTTCAAATATGTTTCAATACATAACTGAATTAAGCTAATAATGCACAGACACACTATAGAATTTTTTAGCAACACTACACATAGATAGGGATGCAAGGTGTTCAAAGGAGACATGAGACTTTGAGATCTCATTTTGTGAAGAATTTGGAAGAAAATGATATGAAGAGAAAAGCTCTCTCAAGTAAAAGAAAGGAAATTTTAGAAACATGAACATGCGGAAAAAAAACCAAACCAAAATAAATAATAATTAGGAAAAGAACCCACTTAAGACTGTTTAGTGACAATTGATGAAAAATAATTGAGGACTACAGGCAACTACAAATGTATCCATGAGTCAGATCACATCTTTGTACAACAAATTCAGTCTCATGCTGAAGAAAATGGTAACATCTTTATGGCTTATAATATAAAAACTGGTATTTTTGCATTTCCTAAAGGTATGGAAGAGGATGTGAGTGCAAAGAACTTCAGATCAATGTTTAAAACTAATACTTTACTGAATAGAGAACATCAGACATGGTGTTCAGCTTTCTTCAGAGACCCAAACTCCAAAGAAATTTAAAAAGCAGTCTTTGCGTAGGAATAATGTAATATTAAGTATAACAAGATACTCACTGACTTATTAGCCAGAAAGAAATAATTTGTTAGATATTACCAATTTATTGTGGTCTTTGGTGATTTCTAAATTTTTTTTCAAAAGCAGAAATGAAAAGAAACTGAATGAATTGTCTTGTACTATTTCTACCCATTTATAATTTATAAAGTCCTACCTCTAATAGCTGTATGCATAACTATGCTACAGGCTAAGTAGAATCAGTATATAGCTTAATAAGACCCACATACAGTTTTACAATGAAGCAAATATTTCTATCCCAGTAGTTTCAACTGAAGACATGGAAATAACATTTGAGCATTTTTGAATAACACTTTTGAAGCAGTAAAATATACAAACCTGACATGACATTTGTATTGTAATGAAAGACTTAAAGAATCTGTGATAATGAATTAGCATTGCATGTGATCTTTAGCATGATCTTTGAAGAGATCTGATATACGCAAAAATCCTGGGATGGGATGAATTGGCATGCCTTGAACCATTTTGTGGATGAGGCATTTAAAAGTAACAAAATTTTTGGATCCATGTGTCCTTCTAAGAGTATAGAAAGTTCTTTATGAAAGTTAAATAAACAACATTTGGACAGCTCAATGAGCTTATTGAAACATCTAGAAAAACTATACTTTTAATGGATGAGGAAATTAGAGATGGACTAGGATGCTTTTTTTCATCATCTAGGAATAATTTGCAGGTGGGTGCAAGTGGAATCTTCTTGAGGTGAATTATTGGAAGTGAGGCGTAATGTCTTAGAAACAGGTTGTGATATGATAATGGCTCTACAGAATAGTTAAGGTAGTATGTCCATCAGTACATTAAAGAATTTTAAAGTTACACATAAAATTTCATTCCTATGTATATGACGTGGCTGATTCTATGTAGTGAATAAAAGTCTTTTGGAGTTAGGTCTAGCCACTTCCTTTACAGTATGAACTTAATCAAGAGAGAGAACTGTAGAATGATATAAACAAGGACAACTAATCTGAGACAACTACAAAACAAGCACAGTTATGTAGAGATCTGATATGGTCACAGTATGAAAGGCACCACTCTTGTATTGGATTACAAAAGGGATAGAGACTTGCATAAGGCACTTAGAGTTGATTTTCATACATTTTCCCTGCCATTTACATCATGGGGGTTTTTGTTGCAATTGCTTTATTTTACATGGCAAATGGTCTTCACTTCAGTTCTGGGTACAGACATCAGTCTCTAGTACAGTAAATGTGTATTATTTGCAACAACACCTGAAGTGACATGGATTTAAGCAGACCTTTTACATTATTTCTAGGCTCTCAAAGGGAAAATTCATTCTGTTGGAAAAAAAGTATTTTTTTTCCTGAAGAAATAGCTCTGTTGCAATTACATGTTGTGCATATATATTATATGCCATGATTTCCTACTGTCTTGATAAATGTGCTAAATAATAACGCTTTTCTGCTTTTTATTTTTAGCTATCTTTCCCCAAGAAAGCTACAGTTATTAACTATATACTGTATGAAAGTTATTAGCTATTCAATGAAATGCTCTTTTTATTATGAGCCAGCAATATGTCCTTGTGGCCAAAAAAGGCTAATGGTATCCTGGGCGTGCATTTAAAAGAGCAGGTTGATGCAGATTATCCTCCTGCTCTGCTCTGGTGAGGCTACATCTGGACTACTGTGTCCAGTTCTGTGCCCTCCAGTTCCAGAAGGACAGGGAACTACTGGAGACAGTCCAGTGGAAGGCTACAAAGAATATCAAGGGAATGGAGCACATCTCTTATGAGGAAAGGCTGAGAGACCTGAGTCTGTTTACCTTAGAGAAGAGAAGACTGAGAGGGGACCTCATCAATGCTTCTAGATATCTAATATAGTCAAGAGGTTGGGGTGTCTGGCAAAAGGACAAGGGGCAACAGGCACAAACTGGAACACAGAATATTCCATCTCAACATGACGAAAATCTACTTTGAGGGTGACAGAGCACTTAAAGAGGCTGCCCAGAGAGGCTGTGAAGTCTCCTTCTCTGGAGATATGCAAGACTTACCTCAATGAATTCCTGTCCAACCTGCTCTAGGTGAACCAGCTTTGGCAGGGGGTTTGGACTAGATGATCCAGATGACTAGTTTCCTTCAAACTCCTACAATGCTTTGATTATATGATTATGTTTTTGTGCAAAGTTGCTGTACAACATGAATGTTTTAAACCATAGGTGTTTCTGTTAAAAGAAGAAATATTTATCTGGAATAATAAATAAATCTTATCTGGAAATATTTATTAGTTGGACATTTCAGAAATAGGTAGCAACAGTAAGTACTGAAGATGGCTTTAAACTAGCTGTGAGGTTGCAGGGGAGAATTAATAAATCATAGTAACTTGAAAATATTTTTCTGTAAGAAGGTCTACGATTCATTGTTCTGATAATTGCTTATGTAAATAACATATGTGATAAAAGATACACTGATTTCAAGGAAGATTTAAAAGAAAACCTTTCTTAAAATTGTTTTGTGATCAGATTGGAAAAGGGAAGAGGGAGATGAACATATTCAGCATTTAATCACAGAATCACCTAGGTTGGAAGGGACCTTTTAAGATCATCTAGTCCAACCAATGCAGAAAAAAAAAGAAAAAGAAAAAGAAAAAGAAAAAGAAAAAGAAAAAGAAAAAGAAAAAGAAAAAGAAAAAGAAAAAGAAAAAGAAAAAGAAAAAGAAAAAGAAAAAGAAAAAGAAAAAGAAAAAGAAAAAGAAAAAGAAAAAGAAAAAGAAAAAGAAAAAGAAAAAGAAAAAGAAAAAGAAAAAGAAAAAGAAAAAGAAAAAGAAAAAGAAAAAGAAAAAGAAAAAGAAAAAGAAAAAGAAAAAGAAGAGAAAGAAAACACCACACCACAAAAAACCACCACCTAACACTAATCCATATCCCTGAGCACCATGTCAACTCCTCTCTTGAATACCTCCAGGAGGGATGGTGCCTCAATCACCTCCCTGGGCAGCCCGTTCCAACACCTGATAACCCTTTCAGTAAAGAAATTTTTCCTAATATCAAACCTGAACTTACCCTGGCGCAACTTGAAGCCATTACCCCTTGTCCTATCATCTGTAACTTGGGAGAAGGGACCAACCCCCGCCTCTCTACAGCCTCCTTTCAGGTAGTTGTAGAGAGCGATAAGGTCTCCCCTCAGTCTTCTCTTCCTGAGACTGAACAACTCCAGCTCCCTCAGCCTCTCTTCATAAGACTTGTGCTCCAGACCCCTCACCAGCTTTGTTGCCCTTCTCTGGACCCGCTCCAGCACCTCAATGTCTTTCTTGTGGTATTGGGCCCAAAACTGGACACAGTACCAATAGTGGATGAAGGAAGGCAGGATGACCTCAGATTTCACAGTATGTATCAACACCAAATAAATTGTCATTATTCTGTATTGCCATTTTTATCTGTGTATATAACAACATGGCAACTTTTATTTAATATGAGAAAGCTGAGACAATGAAAGACAGTAGCAATGTTGCATTTTCTGAGAAATGTATATTATCAAATTTCCACTACAAGCTAAAGCGGCATTGTCGTGGTTTAGCCTCAGACGCTAACGAAGAACTACGTGGCAGCCCTGTTTGCTCTAACAGCCCACAGCAGTGGGAAGAGGATAGGAAGAAAAGGGCAACACTCGGTTGGGACAAAAACTGTGTAACAGAACAACAAGTAGAACAAGGGAAAGCAGTAACAGTAACACAGATGGAGAAGGATACAAACATAATAATGATACCAACTGCTCACTGACTGCAGCCTGGACTGTCACAGACTCACCACCACCACCCACTTCCTGTCCCCCATCCCTTCCCGATGCAAATCTTTGCACATCATTCCATGTAACTTGAACTCTAGAAGTTCGTCATAATGCTTTGCAGTCCTTTTGGGCTTCAAGAAAAGCATGAAAGGGCTAGAAATAGTTGTGGAGAGGAATATTCTCTGTGAGGTCACAGAATGGATCCAGTTGTTAGTGGTAATTTTTCCTCTTACAACCACCCCTATAAGAATAGAATAGTGGATCCTAAACTCAGTGGGTCCTAAACCTGTCACAATCTGAAAATTATTTCCTTTCCACAATAGACAGTGCTTTGGTGAGTAGATTATTGACACAGAAGATGGCAATTTTTCAGCTGAAAGACTTGTGTCAATATACACTTGGGAAGTTTATAATTCATAGGTTTATTATCAGTAAGTGATATGTCATTATGGAGAGATCTTTAGTCCAGTTGTTCACACATGTACTGTCATGGTCTGTTTTAGCAGTGAATTGGTGCATTTAAAAATGAATATAAGAAACAATCAATGTATTGTACTTAACAGTAATGATAAATGTGCATCCCAAAAAAGCAATAGAAACAAACATAACACTGAAGAGTTTTAAATCTCATATCTTCCTGTTACTTTAACAAGGGAAAAAAAATCAGTCTCAGATCTTAATTACATATAAAAAACTGTAACATTTGTGGATTTCCCTTTCAAAGCATTTGAGCTACAGTAGTGATGAAAAGAGATCCACAAAGTGTCTTCCTTTCACTGTAGTCTCCTATAACTTCATAATATCTAAACCAATTTAAACCTGTATTAATAAAAATGCTTTGAACTGAGACCTTACACATCAAGTCACGACACAGAATGAATTTTTACTGTCAAGTTATAATCCTTTAAATTAGGAGGTGCTTTATAATTGAAATGCTGACACAGACTTCTAATTGTAGAGGTGTTGGCAGGTGCTGCTATACTAGCATTATATTAGCAACTTTCGCATGTGATTATTGTTCATTAAAGGCCATGTTTATATCACATGCATACAGATTATAGACTATAGAATGACAGCTGTGTAAAATCAGTCAAATCAGAAAACACACTACAGATGCAAATAGTTACATATTAAACAGATTAAATTACTATCTTTCGTAGTTTCATTCACTTTAGAAATATATATGGAAAATGTTTCTCTAGCTACATGCTTAAAAATGAAACAGTTTATGGCATGGTTTCTGATAAAACATTAATGATAAAGAGAAAGCAAAAAATAAATCTTCTCTCTTAACTAAACATTAAATCAGCTCAACTATAGTAGCTTCCCGAATTGCAAGTGAATGTTATAGGGCAAGGATGTAATTGCTGTAGTGTTCCAACCCTCCAAGCAGTGCAGATGTTATGTAAATAGTTTTGTCTTCATTTCCAGACTCTAAAATATGGCGTTTTTGCAAAATCAGAATGAATATCAACATATGCACACATGTTTGGAAAAAAAAAAATCACTTAATTCCCCTATGTCTAGTTACTAGAAAGACCTTTCAAAGCAGAGTTTTCTTTTATACAGTGTTAGAGAGTGATCGTCACCAAAAATCTTGATTAGAGGGTAGTAGACTTAGACAAAATTTGTATCTGAAGCTCACTGGGGCTGCTGGGTCTCACTGTGTTTGCGTGTGTGCATACTTGGTCTATGAAGTACCAAAGTGGTGGTTTGCTTCAAATGTCTTCATAGTCCCTTTCTATCCTGACTCCATCCTGTGCAAAATCATGGTCCACATGTGCAAATTGATGATACATACTGCTGCTGTGTGTTAGACTATTTCTGTCATTGTCTAGTGATAATTTAGCATGCATTTGTCTTAGAGATGAGATCTGTGTAGGTGCTGAAATATCTGAAATTGTCCCAGTTTTGGAAACTGTGAGGCTTGTTTTAGATTTCTAATGTTTCCATGTGCCTTCAGTGGGGAATTTCAGCTATTCAGGGTTACACTGCATATGCTTGTGCACTTAGATGGTTTAAAATAGAAACAGAAATCCAAGTTGAAAAGTAAATTTAAGTCTCTACTTATCCTTTGCTTTTTCCTTATTTTTCTTTTTTTTTTTTTTTCCCAATAAAATAGCTAATATGATGTTTGTGAAGTTGGTTCTGTGACATTAACTTACACTTTTTACATAGAAAATATGTATTCAGCAAGTCACATCCCACTGGTATAAAAGCTTTGTTATATTTAGTAGTTATTCTCTTAAGTAGATGTCATTATATTTCCGTGTATGTTGTATTTGACAAATAGCGGGAAGAAAAGGTACCAAGATAAAAAGATTATTTCATGGTAACATTTCAGTGTTATTTATTACAAGAAATTGGATTCATTATCCATCCCATGTATTCCTATCCTATCCTAGATACTTCTTTCCTGCACTTATCTTTAACTGCTTGCTCATTTACATGGATTTGTTTTTCTCAGTTTGACCCTACACATACATGTGTCTTGTAGTTCATCCCTAGTTTCAGACATCCACATATAATTATGAGTTAGCATATTTTAGGCTTATTTGTTTAATTCCTATCCTATCTTTTAGGCTGCTACTGTTTACTATCGTTTGTTATGTCTAGCTACTTTTTGCTTTTGTGCAATTCATCACCATATAGGACCATAGGAACATATCTTTCATAGTGGCACAGAGAATCTGATTACTTGAATTACTTTCATGTTGAAAATTTTGAGAGAAATCACTGATGAGTTTGTATAAATTCTCAAAATAAAATGTATTCAATATCAATATTATTGGTTTATTTAAAGGACAAAATTCTGACAACAGAATTACTTTATTTTGCAACTGCATCAAAATTATTTTGTCATTGAAATCAACTTTTATATAGAATTATTTGTTCAAGGATTTTTTAAGTACAATCCAAATAGACATTTTTTCTTTGATAACAAAGAAATTAAATAAATAAAAAATGAAATTGAAGAAAAGAAGGCAGCTGCATAATTTTCTATTCCTCTAAATTATAGTTTATATTTCTTACACAATGTGCTCAAGAAGAGGGATTAAGCTACTGCAACATACCATTTTTTCCTGACTGTGTTGAGGGAGGAGCCTCACACAGCAGATTGCAGATATAAATTCAGATCTTCTCTCCAACTGAATCAGTGTAGACACCTGAACAAAAGATTTGACCTATTGCTAGTAATTGTTATAGTTCAGGAATAAGGTGATCCACAAGACTAGGGGCGTGACACAGTTTCTGGAGAGATGCATTTCTCTTTTACCAAAGGAAATACAGACCAGAGCAGGTGAGGCAGTATTGAAGCCTATATCAATTGCTTAAACATCTGCTGTCTGACAGCTGTAAGTAACTCTCAGTAGCTAAACAAATGAACATGCAAAGCACTTTCTTTCAAAAGCCTACATTGTCCAAAGATAGATAGAGAAGAAAGAAAGAAAGAAAGAAAGAAAGAAAGAAAGAAAGAAAGAAAGAAAGAAAGAAAGAAAGAAAGAAAGAAAGAAAGAAAGAAAGAAAGAAAGAAAGAAAGAAAGAAAGAAAGAAAGAAAGAAAGAAAGAAAGAAAGAAAGAAAGAAAGAAAGAAAGGGAGGAAGGTTAAAATCAAACAATAATTATATCTGTCCTTCACTTAGCTTCTGGGACTTTTCCACTGCACTCACACTCACAGTGCTGGGGCTTTACCTGCAGAAGTGCACAGTATTTTCCTCAGCTGGAATTGTCAATGGATTATAAATTTTCCTTTGTTTAAAAAAGTAAGAGGATAAGGTATAGAAAAAAATACCAGAATGCTCACAAAAGTTTTATTGTTCTGAGCATACTGAAATGCCAATTTGATTTCACCTCTGCCACCTGGAAGAAACAGAGCTTGGTTTCTCATCCTAATGCCTGTCACTAAATTTCTTCAGTATTTGACAGCTCGCTGTGAAAGGGAAGTGCAGTTTGGTTAGAGCAGGTGCCCTAAAGAAAAAGAGGGCTCCTGAATTAATTCTTAACTGTATTTTTGATTCAGGGTTTGGTTTGGGGTTTATATTGATGTTTGATTGGTGGCTTTTTCCCTCTCTATGTGTGTTTTTGTGAGAATTAATTATTTTTTCAAAACAACCCTAATGCCTTGGTGGAAAAGTTCTTTTCCAAGGTTTTACAATTACTTTTACTAGTGTAATTATTAGTTCTCCTACTACAACTATGACTACTATTAAGTAGATTTGTATCATGCTGTACATAGATTTCTAAAAAATTAAAACAAAATTTTAAAAAATAAAAAGGAAAATTACTTCCTTTATAGACAACACAAACTTGAATCATATATTAGTGAAACAGACTGCCTAATTTAAAGACAAGGAAATTAACTGAAAAGTCAGCAGTTAGTCCATCAGCATCCTCTGATGCTCTTTTCTCTAACTGTGCAGTGTAAATAAACAAATAGCTCTGTATCTAAGATTATGGGGTGCTTCTAATTGATCCTTTTATAGACTCATAATAAACTGGAAATCATTTATAAGGAAAATGTTAGGTCAGTATGCCTCAAAAGATCTATTAGACAGTATTCGATAGTGAGTGAAATCACTGTAGAGGGCATCTAGGAAATATTGTCTTCATAGGTGAATAAAATCTTTGCCACCTAAGGGGTAAAAGCAGATTGGCATGAGTCAAATGAGTTTAAATATATATACATAAATTATATATGTATATATGCGTGTACACATACCTGTGTGTAGTTATACAAAAACATATGGAAGTAAACATGCATTTAGTCATACAGTCAAGTTTACCTATTTTATAAAACCAATAAAATTCTTTTTGTCTTGCAAGAAGATTAAACACTTGTGTTGTGGCATGATTTAACGATGGTTTTGTTAGCAGAAAAAAACCTGCTGGGGAAGGCAAAAATGTTTTTGTAAGTAAAACACTTCAATTCAAGGCAAGGGTGGCTTTAGTTAAAACTGTTTGTGGTCTGACACTGATTTATGAGGTGTACCATATTTATCTTCTTTGTTTGAATTGTCTCTTTCTCTTCTGGTGATCAGATATATTTGTAATATACTTTGTTTGGTTTTGGCAGAAAATTAAGTCCTCTGAGGATTAGTGGTGTGCTACACCCTGAATTAACTGCCAAAGATGCAATAATTTTTCCCTTTTGCTTAATTGTATTGTGGAAGCAATCAGTCATGCAGCAAAAGCAATTACATTTCTGTTTTTATTCTATTTTCTATTTTTGTTAATATCACAGTGTTTGAAAAGATACTCTCTCTCAAGAACACTTTCTCTCTGTGAGAGTGAGTAAGCAAAATAAATCCAAAGGTAATGAAATAAGTCTTGGTTTTGACACAGGGTACAGAGAAGAAGAAATAAATGTGTATTTACAAATACCTCATCAAAAATATTTTATCAAAACATGTTTAATAGACAAAAAAAAACCCAAACCAAACCAAACCAAAACAAGATTTGTCTGCACTTCACAGAAAAATGCATCTATTCAACAAAAACAAAACACCTGAATGTCAAAAATACTCAGCTGAAATATTTTTATTCACATCTGCTGATAACAATGCCCCATGGGCATTCAAAAGTCTCATGCCACTATTCTCAGTAGGTTCAGTTCATTAGCAAAGATTTTTCCCCTTGATGCACTTTTGGCCAACATGTAACATGACTATTTTTCGATGTACTGAATTCTCAGCTCCTAGGGGAGAAATATATCTATTTGCTGAAAATTGAAACTATTATTGAAAAAAATCAGTGATTCTGTAATTTAACTATTTTACATAGAAAATAATCTAATTCTCAGGCAGCTTTACTTGTAAACTTGTTATTACAAATATCCAATGCCACAGAATACAATATGAGCCAAACAACTAGCCACCAGGCTGGGATTACAACCTTAACTATTCCATGATATGGGGAGGCATTTCAGAAAACTGAGTTTGGATAAAATATTGCTTTCTATTTCAGCAATCATCACAAGGAGGCTATCTACTCATTTGTAACACATAAAAAAGGCCATTTAGTGCTGCATCCAACTCTACTGAAATCACAGAATCACAGAATTATCAGAGTTGGAAGGGACCTCTAGGATCATCTAGTCCAACTCCTCTGCCAAAGCAGTGTTGCCTAGAACACATTACCCAGGACAGCATCCAGGCAGCTCTTGAAAATCTTCAGAGAAGGGGACTCCACAACCTCCCTGGGCAGCCTGCTCCAGGGCTCAGTCACCCTCACTATAAAGAAATTTTTCCTTATCTTTGAATGAAACTCCCTATATTCCACCTTGTGTCTGTTGCCCCTTATGCTGTCACTGGCAATCACTGAAAAAAGTCCAGCCCCATCCTCTTTCAGATACTCATAAGCATTAATAAGGTCTCCCCTCAGCCTTCTCTTCTCCAGGCTAAAATGTCCCAGCTCTCTCAGCCTTTTCTCATAAGGGAGATGCTCCAATCCCTTAATCATCCTTGTTGCCCTACGCTGGTTCTTCTCTGCCCATCTCTCCAGCCTGCTCCGGTCATGCTGGATGGTGGCACAGCCTTCTGGAGTGTTAGCCAGCCCTCCTAGTTTGGTATCATCCATTTTCTCCGCTTTATACTATCTGATTGTATACCATTCTTCTTCATCACTCACACAGTCAGATTTATTCCCAAACTACAAGTGTTTATCTGAAGTTTCTAAGGCTCCAGGAAAGATATTTATGTGAAGAAATACCACAGGCTTCTTTGGGTCACATTCAGTGATTTCTGCCCTTGATTTCACTGAATCCAGCATTAATTACACAACACTTGATAAGTCTAATTTTCTGCTGGTATAACCTGATTAACCTGATGGAAACTAGAGAGGTTGCTCTAGTGGAGAATTTGGTTATTAAGTTTCTCATATATTTGTATGGTGAATGCACTTGCTAGGTGTTAAGCTTAAAACATAAACAGAATCCAGCATGGGCAAGAGTGGACATTGATATCATGTACAAAGAATCCAAACATTCCTAATCATACTTCAATCACGTATCTTGTAATTTTACAAACTTTCATATGAGCAAGCTTTCATTTTCGGAAGTGCAACAGCAAGAATAAAATTCAATCATTTATATGGGATAAATTTATCATCTCAAAATAGTTTACTGAAGTATTTTTAAGCGAGCCAGAATGTTTTATTGTCAAGATGCAGTTGGAAAATGCCAAGTATCTAAATCAGTGCACAGCATGACCAGTTGCCTTTTATATGGTACAATTCACTGACATCAGCTTAAAGTATAGTTTTAACAAAAGTTGTTTTAACTGCCTGTTTCCTTAGAAATTGAGGAAAAAGACCTGCTTGAAAGGCCACATTCTCTCCTTCCTCATGCTGTGGCAATGCAGTTATGACCAGAAGTGCAAACAAACCTGTAGGCTCTCTGTGATGAAGAAGCTCGTGCTACTTCAGGGCCCACAAGTCCAGCGTATGATTCCAGGGCCCCCCATCCCAGAATTCTGACCTGGGCTTGATGATGATCATCGCTGACCAGGATACGCTGGAAGATACACTTTCAAAGCAGAAAATAAGGCCAAAACCAGATATCATTTGGAGACGCTGAAAAGGGGAAAATGAAAGGTAAATTGTGAGTACTTACACAGCATGGTGCAAGTATGCACGAAAGATAATTCTATGCAGCATACCAAATATAGATCTAAAGCAAAGATCCATGAGTTAATGAGTATGTCAGTGATGGTTAATGCATTGCTCTGCATGGGATATGAATCAGGCCATACCCTTCCAATGTAAGGAAAGTGTAATTCAAACTGTCTCTGATATCAACATGCAACAACGATGAGCAAATATTGAACTCATAATGACAATCACTGAGTTTTAATTACTGACTAAATTATGTTGCAAAAAACAGACAATAAATTTACCAATACTTTGCATTTTTTCAAATGCTAAAAGTAAAATAACTATAGACTAGGAAAAAAAGAATCCTGTTCTCTCAAAAGCATGTAAAAATCAGAAGAAACTGGTACATTTCTGAAGTTGATCAAAAAATTATTTAAAACAAATAAACTTGAGATTCAGAGAAACCGTATCATAACAGACATGCTTTCCTCTTGCTTATTTTCTACCTTCTCCTCAGCTCAGAGGTCACAGCTGGGCAAGTGGGATGACATCATCTGACCTGTGCAGAACACACATGATATGAGTTGCATTGTTTAATAATCAGATTTTTTTTCTCTAGAATGCCCATTCTGTAGTCTAAGCACTATTCTGAAAACTGTATATCTTTGCAATCATTTTAATATAGAATAAGAGCACCATGAAAGACACTTAAATTTAAATAAATCAGAGCAATCTAGCAAATTGCAGTGGTTGCGATACAGGATGAATTGTGGGCATGAGGCACCTTTTTCTAAAAAGGATTCAAAACATTTTTTATCTCTGAATTCTTGAGGGATGAAAAGAAAATCAGTAATAGAGGAAGCAGCAGATGAAGCTAGCTTTTTCATACAGTAACCAAGTTTTTCTAAGGGCAGATCCACTACATAATCCCTATTTACTGGAGTCTAAACTCTTGTAGGCAAATGTAAATATTCAGCACAAGAATGTGTGCATAATGCAGACATTCTTTATTCCTTCAGAGCAAAGCCTCTTCAGTACAGCTCATTGTCAATGTGAGATAGCTGCCCGCGCAGAGAAAAGAAAAAGACACATTTCCACTGTGAGCTCAAGACCTTGGTCTGAAATGAGGGGTACTCTAATTAGAAACAAGTCTTTTTTTGGGTCTTGGCATCAAGATGTTTTGAGGCAATAAACACATATAAACAAGCTCTTTATTACAGATTCCACAAATGGTTTTATTCAGGTCTCTAAGTGAACATTTTTAGAAAAACCTTTTGTGTGTGTGTGTGTGTGTGTGTGTTCACCAGTTTCCACATTTCTTATATTTGAGAAACTTGTAAACAAAACAGTCAGGATTTCATTAAATTAATGTGGCATAGAAATACACAGTAAATGAATATGAATGCTGAACATACAAATTTCTTGAATATACAGTGTGTGGCAATCTTTTTAAATTAAGTATTCTCTAGTTCACTGTGCTTGCTCTGCACATTTTCAGTGTGCTATAGTGATAGTGGTTTGGTACTGTGAGGTTTCAACTTAGTGGTCATTTTGCACTATGAAATGTAAACAGCTTGAATGCACCAAAACTAAAAAAGGGGGAGGCGGTGTTTAGAGTATTATTAGTCTATCATCTAAAAAGTTTGATATGTCATGTTTTGTCATTTGATAATTGTTTTGCAATGATCCTAGTAGATATATTGCTTCCCTAGGTAAAGATTTTATTACAAACAGAAGCTTTCAGAGAAGAGTGTTGCCTGATGAAATTAATCATTATACAGGTTTACAGTATATTGATGAAGTGATACAGTGCTTTATAAGAGATTATTTCTAGATGGAATATATTAGTGAGATATGCTGTTTTGACAGTCACCACAGTATATAAGAAAGAGAACGGGAGAGAAGAAGGAGGGAGAGAGGGGAGGAGGAAAAGAGAGGGAGGAATAAGAAGGAGCAAAGAAGAAAACTCTCCACCAGGGTGTCTCTTACCCCCTTGACTTGTACTGGGAATCACTTGACCTCAGCAAACCGTTTGGTTGTTGATAGTTTGATAGATAGGAGAGGGCTACATGATTTCAAGGATCTATCCTACAGTGTATCACATTCAGAAAGTTCTCAGTGGTCTTTATTGTGCCCCAGAGGTATCAGTGTAAATCAGATGATCAATGGAGAGACTGGACTTTATATGGAGGAATTGTATTTTTTAACCCAGTTCCTATTTTACCTCTTAAAAGTTTTCAGGTGGGTATTTCTATGCAGGAGTCTTCTGGCAATTTTTTTTTCTTTTTTTTCTTTTTTTTTTTTTTTTTTCAGAATCAAAGACATTGGTTCACTTACCTCTGCTTCAGAGTATAGAACTTGAACTTTTTTCTTTTCCTTGCTTTTTTTGTTTTTGTTTTTGTTTTTGTTTTTTTTTTTTAAATAGTTCACTGTCTACTGATCTTGAGGTTACATGCAATCATGAAACTAGGAAAGCCTTTGCTTTAGAGTTAATAACAAGTAAATCAATGAATCCAAGATGCAGAATATATATGATTGCTTACAACTTTGTAAGAACTACTTTTGGTCAAGCTTCAGATCATTTACTGGTGATAGATTTCTCTGAAATCTATTTTTCTTCCTATTTACTGTATTCTTAAGTGTATTCAAGTGTAAACTAATACTTAGAGATTAAAAAAGGAAATATTTTTAAACATTCCAGTGACCATTAGCAGTGTTATGGATTCATGAATTCATCATTTGAGACTGTACAACTGGAGAGTTTGGCCTTCAACTTTTTTAGCTCTCATAAAGATTTTGCATTGCCTTCAGAGTTAATTCTACAGATAAGAAAATCAGCGTATTACCTTGGGCATGAAATTATAGTTGTCCCACAAGTCCAAATCAGATAGCACTACAAATCATCCAAGAATGAAGGATGATGCAGGAGCCCAAACTTCAGCTTCACATATGTCTTGTAGCAGGTTAGTTTTCTGTAGGACACATCGGTACAAGGAGACATGGATTCTGCCTGAGTTCTGGAGTAGGTAGAGATGTCTAGTCAGACAGTACTAATGGAAAAGTTATATGGTGGAGTATTCCTCCCTCTTTTTCCATACATATATATCACCTCTTGCAGATAACTTTTTTTTTTTTTCAACATTTGTTCACAGAATTTACAAAAAAGTACCTTCTGAAGTGAAGAAATACTATATTACAGCAAAACGTATATTATGAATTTAACATAAAAATAAAAGATAAAATTGACAAGGTATATGAAAGGGCATGACATTTTACTTGGTTACATTGTTGCAAACCTAGGTTTAATTCACATAAATTAGCTAGAGATCTATAAGCTTGGTATTTTTTCTCAGATAATAAACATCATCTACAAAAGAAATGAAGAAAAAAGCAATTACTTTTGTGAGCATAAACTATAAAATATCAAATTTATTAATTTGAACACTAGCTTCACTATGAAGCTTAGCCAACCTTTTATAATTTAACAAGTAGCCCTGATAATCTGCTACATTGTGCACAATCATTGTGCCATTTCTAATTACAACTGACAAACCCCCTGAAACTTCCCCTAGACAAATATGGCAAGTTTAGTACAGCTTGAACTGGTTTAACTCTTTGGTATTGTATTTTTTAACAGGCACTTTTTAGAAGAGAAGAAACAATGGATAGAAAACTAAAAAACCTTTACAACTGCCTAGAAAATCATCATAGACTTCTTGTGATGATGTATAAACAATGCCTACAAAACCTTTACCATATGAGAAAACAGTGAAAGCACCATTTTCTCTCTACATGTTGAAGTTACTTTGTGCTTATTTGGAAGGGGAATCTCTGAGAAAAACATCTCATATATGGTATGATCAGAGCTTCTATCTGGATGGCTGCTTGCTTGTTAAACTTGAAAATCCTACTACAAAGTATAGTGTGTAGTAAGGCTCTTACAAATGACCTATTTAATCTTGATAGAGGCAGCATTAGACCACTTAATACGAAAGCATAGTTTGATACCTCCTCCTTCTCTCCTGTAATGAGACAGTGTCCTTGTAGTGCAGTAAGAGTGACTGGAGGGTGACATACAACAATTTGTGGATCAGGAAGCCAGAATCCTTCAGTCCTTGTCTGTACATTGTGACATGGAATTATGACAGTCCTCTCTTCCATATCTAACTGTAAATAAATCTCGTTGTGCAATTTCAACATATTTACAGAAAAATATTTCTGCTTCTGTGAAAATTGTGTGGGCCTTAATGACTAATTTTTTTCATGAAGCAAATGAAACAGTGAATAAAATGTTACCAATATTCACATGTGCTGTATACAGTTGTGTGAGAGGGTATGCATTTTTCATATTTCAGGAGATGAATTTTGCCTGCAGCAATGCAGTCCATTTCTGGAAGTAAATTCTGGAGTGAATTCCTGAAATCATGCGTAGGCAAAGGGTGAAAGAGAGTGGGGAAGAAATGACATAAAAATGCAGATCTGCAGTTACTCATATGTTAGGGCATTTCTGGAAATTGATACTGTTAGAATCCTTATAGACAGAGTGCTGAATTAGCTTTTGTAGAGACATTTCATTCTGGAAGTAATGGACATTTTTATTGATAGTAGCTCTCTTTTGCTGTATGAGTACAGAATAGATAAGAACAGGAAGGATCTATGGAGATAATGATGTTGAAGCTCCAATCAGGGCTAAGTTACTTAGCTAGTGTTGTAATAGACAGACAGCATAATGCACATATTCAGTAAGCATTTGTTTTCTAGTAAGAATAGAGCTCTCTGTTCTTTGCATATATATCTTGCAGGTAGAGAAATCAGGAAGTTGGTTGAAATATATGGTTTTGCATTCCTACCTTTAAAGACAGTGTAAAAATGCTTGTGGTTTCTGAAAAGATATATTTTTCTCTATTTTGCACTTGTGCCTTCACATGTGACAGTGAGGTCCAGGAAGAGAGGTCTGTTTGTTTCCTTGAGAACTTAAGGACAGAGAAATTTGATCAGGGAGGAGAAGGTAGAGTTCTACATAAAAGTTCTGTCATTTAGAGAGAAGAAATTCATTACAAGCAAAAAGAAAAAAAAAAAAAGTCCTTTCTCTGTCTTTATTTCCCACCTCTGTGTGTGTGTGTGTGTGCGTCTGTGTGTGTGTGTGTGTGGTTTGTTTTCTGTTGCAAATGGGTAAAGGCAGGAATTTTGAGAAAAAACAATTTCTATTTATTACTTTAATTTGAAACCAATTTTTGTAAGTCCTTGTGAAAAAAGGGAAGATATAAAAGTCCATAAAAAGTTATAGACTCTCAGATTTCCTAGTGCAATAAAATGAGTCTCTTTTTTATACCTGTTATTCCTTTAGATTGAGTAATGCACCTGACCTACTCTATGCTTCCTAGTTTCCATCTTTGTTGATGAGACACATGAACAGCATTTATTTCCTGGCTGCCCTCTCTTTCTCTCTCTCTTCTCAGGTACTTAGATTATTGTGTAGCATATTTTGGTTTCATGCATCTTCTTGCATGATGAAGCATCTGCCTGTGGTGCTGAAGCTACTGGCACTGCCTGTGTTTGCCCCAGAGCACATTACAGATGGTAGTGTCATTGCAGATAATGATAGCCTAATATACTCATGGTAGCAACAGGGGACAGATGCTGCTTTTGTTCAGTTTTCATTGGCAGATCCGTCCTGCAGATTGGGGTGGAGAGGGGAAAACGCCTCTAAAAACACAAGCAATGCTGGCAATGTATGCAATGGCCACAGGGTGGGGCAAGAGTGCACATAATTAAAAAAAAAAAAAAAAAAGACAACAGCCAAACAAAAACCAAAACCAAACAAAAAAATCCCCGAGTCCACACATCCCCTCCAAAAAAACCCAAACAAAACAGCAAACTCCACAACCAAACCAAACCAAACCAAAACCAAACCAAACCAAAACACAAACAAACAAACNCAAAAACAAAACAAAAAAACCCAAAACCAAACCAACAACAGAAAAACCCCACCTGGATGATTCATCAGAAACAACCAGGGAATCAAAACCAGGACTCTTCAGAGTGGCCAGAAGATTCTAAAATATGTGAAAGAACACCTTCTACACATGAAAGAGTAGGCATTCTTCATTACTTTTATTATGTCCACAATAATCTACATCAGATTACACGGGGGACCATTTCAAGGCATGTTGTCTCTCAGGATATGGAAGTGAGTAAATCATACCCTATAATCTTCCATCATCCCCAGTGCTTTTTCCCTGGTAGGATTTATGCTCACACATAAAATAAACACTTAAATCCCCACTGTAGAATTACAAAGGACCTTTCTTCCAGAGACTGCAAGCATCTAAAATACATGCTGTTTATCTTTGGCCTTTGTGCAGCATAGTCGGATGAGGAAAGCCTTACCAGATCTTTAAATTAAGTAGGAATTTAACTTTATCACTATTTTTATTGACTGTAGCATTTTAACAAATTACAGTTGTCCTATTTCTCAGTCTAATAGCTTGAGATCCTAAAGGAAAATTTACATGTTTTAATGATTAACAATGATTTTAGTGCAAAACAGTATTTTTTCCTTTTGTAGTTAGCCACACTAATGAGAGCATGGAACTCAGATTATCCCTCATCCATGTTAAACCAATGTATCAGAAACATAGGAAAGCAGCTGAGATGAAAGAAATCACCCTGTGCATGAACTTAAGTTCTTGTATATCCTTTTCCCTATACTCAGACCTGCAGTCTATTTTCTGTCATTATGTGATTTCTCTGCTTGAGGTCCTTGAATAGATTTCTTCCCATAGACCTGATTTTCTTTTCATATTTTGCTTTTGTAAGGAAAATTATTGGCCAGGTTTCAGCAAATCCTTGAAAAGAAAGATGCAAGGAAGAAAGGAGGAAGTGTTAGACATTTCTACTGATTTTTCCCAGACTTAATCCTGAAAAGTGACTAGAAAACAAACAAATAAGCAAAAGAATACCCATCATCTTTATAACACAGCTGTGATTTTCTAAATTAACCAAAGAAACTGATCTACATGCAATTCTGCAAGCACTAAATCCAAGACAGAATATTGTCCTTTCTCTTTAGACAAGGTCTTAAAAATACATTTATTTGTTTCCCCTTTTATCTTCCTATTTCTTCATGGCTGTATCCATCTATAACTCTAGAAGACCTCTCACATTTATGAGCTCAGTAACTATTACCACTTGTGTCATAGGGTCAGTGGACAGCTTATAATACAGTATCAATTTTTGGAGGGAGAAAAGAACACCATATCTTATTTTCAGCAAAAAGACTAAAGCAAGGTAATAAAAAGTCTTATATTTCCTCAGTTACTTAACTCACAGCTAGCACCATTTTTCACTGATCTCAACTAGCTCTTTTTCTACAAGTATGCCAATGCTGTGGGTCCTTCTGCCCCTAGAGAGGACAATTTCACCCCACTCTTTTTAAAAAAACTAACTGCCTGGACATATTTCTATTTGCAGTGTTTGGCCTACAAAATGAAGTGCTGATTTCAGCCCATTTCATGTTCATCAGGCATACCAATAAGCAAAAATCATCAGAACAGATGTTGCTATCTGTTAGTAGCTTTAAAAGAGAAGACACTGGAGAGCTGAACTACCTTGCAGAAATTTCCAGATGTAGAAAGGTGTAATGCATATCACTTTCTTAATTCTCCTAGTCTGTGGATAAATAAACTTCATTCTCCATTGTTGCCAACTTTGCATTTTTCAAAATTTTAAATACTAAAGTGAAAAAAAAGCAAGCATAGTCACAGGTAACAGTGCTTGGACTGTATAGTGGTTTTCAATGCAGTAAAAAAAAAAAAAATCCCTGCTAATATCTCAGAATACCTTTTAATTGTTTTGTTGTGGTGGTGATAAACATAGAAACAAAAAAAGTTAATCTCAACAGTGTATGTTGTAGGGGGAAGACTGAAATACAGAGATACTACCCCTGGCTCAACAAGGAAGAGTGTAATAAAAAGCTGGGTATTGGATATTGAACTCGTAACTTCTGTCTTGTACCAATAAGATCATCTTTCCACTCTGTCTTGCACTGAAAAGCTAAGATAATAATGCTTTTTAATAATGTTATTACTGATAATACTTATTACTTAAAAGATTACTCAGTGTTGTAGTACAACTGCCAGTCAAACTATATCTGCTTATACCAGAGCTGAGTCTGTTTTGTAAGACATTATAAAATCTGAAGCACTTCAAACATGTAGGAAACCATGACTGTATGCAAATGAGGAGACTGAAATGCAACTTTGGGATTTTCCTTCAGATAACTCTCTCTGTCCACCATTATAATACAAAGCAGAGTCTTCTTCAGTTTTGGAGTCTATTATTGGCTTGAGCATCCTCTAGCTAGGCCTTCCAAAGTATCTTCTTCCAAGCATTGAAAATTTGCAAGTTACTTCTCTTTCAAAAATCAGCCATGATCCTTATTTAAAGTAGTTGTAGCTTTCCAGCCTACACAGTGAGTACATTGCAGATTTACTTTTAGATTTATACCTCCTGACTTCCCACCACTTTGTTGCTGACCACTGAGAATTTCTGTTTTTTCATAATTGTGTTGGGAATTAAATGTGGCAATACATCCAGTGTGGGTTTGATAGTCAATAAGCAATTGTCAATACCAACTTGAAATATTCATTTAGGGCCTAAAGTAAACGCAATAAAAATTGCATAAGAGTGAATTAGCATAAAACAGCCAAATGCAAATGAATTAAATAAACTAAAATAAAGTTCATGTTTTAATGAGTAGAGCTTTGTTGCTTAACAGCTCCTCCAGGCTTAATGTTCAGCTTAGCTTCTGGATCACACTCTTTCAAATTGCTCCACAGAGACATAAATCTGACTGTAGCTACTGTATACCCTTGTGAGAGTGAGTACATGTGTATATTTCTGAGTGGGAATGTAAAATGTAACGTTTAAAATCTAATGCTAGCCCAAAGTTACCTCCTTTAGAGTGCCTTCACTGGATTATTTTTTTTTCTTGAGAGAAAATGAAAATAATATTTCACAAACTGTTAATCCAAGGTCTAGGACACATGTATTTCACAGTAGTGTCCAAACTTACATGTAAAGCCATGCAACTAGATAAATTATCTGGATTATGTCACATTTGTTAGCCTGATCTGGCTGATCCGTTATGCCTCTGAGTACAATCCTCTGAATGCTGTGAACACAATGAGTGAAAAAGTGGCTTGAGATGTCTTCGTTCCCTCCAGTTTCTTGCTGAAGTTCAGAAAAAGTTGACCACACCATACACTAAACAACAAGGTTACTGTTGTTTGACAAGGTAAAGCAACTAAGAGATCAATACACTAGCTGGTCTCTTCCTCGATCTAAAATGAGCAAGCTGAAGTCCCAGTCGATGTCCATTGGCCACCCTGGGACACTGCCCTGGCTGCTGTGTCTCTGTCTGAGAAGATGGAGAGATGTTGTGTAGCATTAGCTGTAACACTGGATCTGCAACATATCAGAGAGGCATTCTTATGTGCTCAAGAGATGTTTGAATTTTCCCAACAAATGTAAAAAACCTTTAATTTTTGTTAAGAACTACTTGGAAATCTGCTTGTATGGTCCCCTATCTTACATGTATATTAGTAATCTACTCTGTTCTTCATTCTGTATGTCAGAAAAGAACTTCTATTATTGAGTAAGTTATCTGAGGGTTTTTTTTTCATAATTTTCCCTATCTCTAAGATCATAGAAGTGCTATTCTGTATCACAAAGATTGTGAAACTTAATACAAGTGTCAGAGAGTGCATTTTGAGCCTCAGGTGGAAATTTTCACACAAGTGGAAAGAGTCTTTTTGTTTTCTGATGTCTATAAATGAATCTGCAGCTCAGAGCAAGCTTGAGAAAAGCAATTCTCTGAGGCAAAATAGTTCACATGATCCTACTTAAGACAAGCAGGTAATTTCTGTTGCAGAATTTATGTACTTCAAGTGCAAATAATTGAATTCTATTTATGTGGGAGCAATTACTGAATTAAATCATGCTAATATTAATAATTAATATTTAGCATAACTTGTTGGGGTTTTTAAGCAGTACTGTTTTCAAGTATCTCGTTAAACGTCTGAAGATCACTATTAAAGAGGTACCCTCTGACAAGTCTGTAGCTATCAGTACTGTATATGAAAAGCAGTACTTGTGGAAAAAAGGAAGAAGGCCAGTCATCCTTTTACTATTGATATGATTTAGAGAGCCACTGCATGAAGTTTTCTGGGGTTAATCACATATTCAAAGGAAAAGATTTTTAAGGAAGAAATGTAACATGTTTGACAGTCAGGAGAAGACAACCCCTCAGGTACACACTTGATTTTAAAAAAAGTTGCTAAGATACAAGCTTTTGATGAATGACATTTATAGTTTGAAATTCTTTCTCTGGGACCAACAACCCTGCATTAAGATCTCACTGCTAGATCCATCTGATGAAATTTATTTAATTTTGATAAAGTGGAGGAAGGTGTTCAGGCTTCTTTTAGATACAACTTCCTACAACTTCTCTTTGGTAAAACTTTCCAAAAAAAAAAAAAAAAAGAGGCCTAATGGGAACCCAAACATGTTTAAAGGTGTCATAAGCCAGGAGAACATCATGAACTGTAAAAATAGCTATTGAAACACAAGTGAGCTTTTCCTGCCAATGATGTAATGTCATGTTGCTGTGGAATCTCTTTTGATGGTACAGGAGAAAGTAAAGCAAATAATGTTCTGACTAAGATAATATTTCTTGAGAATTTTTTGTTGTCTGACCATTGATGTCCCATAAGCAAGGATGGTCATGGTTAAGGCACCCAAGAAATTATGGGAAGGGATTTCAATCTATTTCAAAGCAGGTTACATGGACTTAAACAGAGCAAGAATATCAGCCCTGCACCTGTACATTTTGCAGTCTCTCTACTGTGTTCAGATACAGTACATGACTCTGCAAAACAAAAGTGTCACTGCAAATTTGTTAGCAGGATGCTCCTGAATCAACACAAAAATAGAGGTCAAAACAAGAGTGGAGGGCAAATCAGTTACTGAGCAACCTCCAAAGAAAACCAAAGCCAGGTTAAATGCAACTTATGCAATCCTTTTTAAAGAGGAGATTCAATAAATTCATGGAGTTGCAATCTTGATTCTCAGGCTCAAGAAAATGAGAACTCAGTATAGAATACATTTTCTTCATATCAGTCTCCACTTTTGTGCCACAGACAACTGACCCTGTGAATTACTTGAAACACGGTTCTATCATTCATTAGATCCTTCAGTTGTTGTGTTTCCTTACCTGGGATCTCTGCCCAGCTTCATTTGATGTTTTGAGACTTTGCTCATCAGTTATAAGGACAACTATTCAAAGTGAAGTAGAGGATGCCTCCAGACAGAGAGGCTATTGTACCAAAATGCAACAAAATTTAAAACATTCAATGTCTATGTTTAGACATTCTATATTTTAAAATAATATGATTTGAAAGGACTTGCTTTATTTGCAATTGTTCCAATGTACATAATGTATATCACTCATTCATTTGAGAAGCTACATGTGGAGAGTAGTGTATGCATTTTGTTGCATATAATGTACTCAGATTTAACCCTTTAAGACTCATCTTCATAGGACTTGTGTTGATTCAGCACCTCAATAATTCTAAATAGTGTGGTTTTATTGATTTTACTTTAATGTCCAAGCAGTTCAGGTTTTTTTTTCCTCCAAACTAAATGAATAGACTTGAAAAGTGAATGTCCATTTGGGTATCTGGTTACATCTCAGACCTAACGGCCAATACTAGATGCACTAAGCAACTGACTGAATTTGCCATATTCTTGCATTCATTATTTTCAGGGCATATTTACATTCTAGGTTTTGATAGCAATGTTCATGATGTATCTCCCATATACATAGAATCTATTTTAAGAATTAAAGTTGGAATGATCAAGGTATTTTATTTTAATATATGAAGTACCATCTGCATCCTCACAAACCTGCTAATCTTACAGCATTGGCATTCTTACTGTCAACCAGCTCATCTGAGTTTGGATGGCTTTGCTAGGGACAGAGTATATGTTCAGGTTTAACAAATCAGCCCAGTGTTCCACATAGTTAAAATTAGTTTTAGTAATGCTGATCGTTGCACACAATTTCAAGCATGTGCTGTAAATGCTCTTTCCACCCAGACATGAGACTGAGAGGTGTAGTGTCATTCAAGTTCACACAGATTATTTTACCCAGGAAATTAAAAATTCATAGCAGATATTAAAGTGTTTTATTTCTACATGATACACAGAGAAGCATTGCTTCAGATTCTTGCAGATTTTTTTTTAATCAGTGTTTATCTTCTTGCAAACATGGCTTTTATTTTTTTTTTGGCTATTTGTATACTTCATTAAATTATTCTTTTATCTCCTAAATGTATTATTATGTATATTTTTAGTCACAGTTTCTTCATTCCACAGTACAGCAAAACAGATGAGTGCATTGAATCGCCTTTTATAGATCTCAGTGTCTGATAAATGACTATGATTTTCAAAAGTATAGAGGGCATTTGATATCCAGTTCAATTCTTTCATGTCTCTAGGAATGTAGTAACCTCACCAGACACCAGTTTTGTAGTCTCTTTCTTCTTTTCGTTTGAAATACTCTTTTAAAATGCATTTTCTTTTGAAGGGTCTTGTAGCAAGCAGTAGTGGAATGCCCTTTGCCATAATGTCTCTAATTAGGGACTGTGTTTGGGACAAAGCAACCCTGTATATTAATGATATTTCTGAAGAATAAATTTAGTTTGTGTGTTATTTGGAACTATCTCTATGTTAAGATTGTTGTATTTGCTGAACATAAATCTACTAGAAAAAAAAAATACTACTTAAGTTCTTTAGGCTAATTTCTTTATCAATGGAAAACGACAGTTGAAGTTAAAAAGCTCTAGAAATATTTTACCTCTTCTTCTTCTTACAAAGAAAACTTAATCTCCTTCCATATTGAAGACTTCAGGACACTCATAATATTTCTAGACTGACCAAAACCAAAATCAGAATTAAATTTCTGGAAAATGAATGGGAAACTTAATGTAAAAGTATGTAATTGGATATAGAAGGTTTCATGGTTTGTGTTTTATATTTTCAGACATTTAAGAGGTTGTAACAGGCTTATTCCTGTTCCTTTTTGATAGGATCCTACTACATTATGATGTATTCTTCACTTAGTTTCTTCTTTTCTTCTGATTTTTTTTTTTTTTTAAGGCAAAGACTCCTGTTGGATCAAATAATTGGACTGCTAAGGACCAAACACTTTTGGGTGTGAATCTGTATCAGACTTCTGCAATAATTGTGTGAGTATTCTTACTGTGTCTGATGGGAAGGTCAGGTAGCTTGTATATCCCTCAGCTATTCTAAAAAGGGAAAAACTTCATCAAATTTGTTTTGTTACATCAGAACAGCTGATGAATCTGAATAACACCAAAAGAAGTACCAGATATAGTACCAGATAGAGTATGAAGGGAGGTCAAAATATACTTAATGTAAATTAATGTATTAATGAAAACTTCTGGGCTGGAAGGAGGCTTGGGTTTTGAGTTGCTTGGAGGGTTTTTTTTGTGATACTCAACTCAGTGGCACATTTTCAAGCTTAAGTAGCCTGGGAGTGTTGGGGAAGATTACTTTATAGAAGACATTATCTTGGAGGGACATCCATATCTTTAATCTTCACTTTATGGTTAGTACAATTCTTGTGTTCATTGAGAGTTTTGTAGAGGTAGAGAAGGA